>LR990301.1:7743221-8083971 GCA_905147355.2 Apotomis turbidana
GTCCAGAGTAACAGATCATAATCTAACAGATGTTAACATTCAAAATAGGGAATATGAGCTTCAAGCTCTGGTAACCCCAACGCTCGTCTCTCGCTGGCGCCTACCGCAGTGCCTAGTCGTCAATCAGTCACGCTACGTCGTGTGTGTATTTGTAGATTTTAACTACAAAAAAATGTGCAATGGCAGAAGTACAAGAAAAATTACGTGAATTTGGTGCTACTGAGGCAGTAATAGAAAGTTTTTTGGGTGAGTTTTCTTAAAGCGATTCTTTATTTATATGTTTAAATTGGAAATATGGTGTGAAGTTGTTACTTACTAATATTAACTTTACTCGCATAAGTACCGCAGTATAATATTATAAGATTAATGCTTCTTTTCTATTAAACTTCTGACACAGTGATAGTGATCTTAAAGGTATGGTCCGTACACCTTTAAGATCATCTTAGATAGGAAGTTTCAGCACGTGTTAAAATACGACACGCGTCAGCGGGAAACAGCATTATGCACGTTTTTGGCATTTTTAATTCAACTGTTAGGTATTGTTGCCTTACAAATAGAAAAGTCAAAGCAATTTCGACGTAATAGGTAATATGGGGGATGCGGGCCAAGCTGAAATCCAAATTTTCGATGTTAGGCCGCCGCCGCCATTTTGAATTAAATTTGACAAAACTCATATTTTGTGCATGTTTTTCTCATCGGCACTTTTGTCACACAAGCAAGTTGAATCAAATACCTATATAACTTATAATGTTTTGTTATTTAACATTAATTACAGGCCATGGGTATTCAAGTCTAGAAGATTTGAAACATATTACAGATCATGAATTAAAAACCGTAATACCTCAAATGCTGACAAGAAAAAAATTTGCACATGGTCTAATCACCTGGCTACTACAGTTTGGTCAGGAAATAGAAGAAAATCTTCTTTTGGTCATTTTTTTTATATTGTAGTTAAAAGAGATCATCAGTAATTATTTATTACCTACTGCTTGCATGGTAGAATAGAATAATATTTCAAATAGTGTAAGATGTGACAAAGAAAATTGTTTATAATTATAGCGTCTCACACTTGAGGAGTATGTAAATACAGTCTGTTTGATATTATAACAAACATTTGTCACATCACAGGACCCATATAACACTGCGCGACACATTGAATTTCATAAAAAAACCTGGGAATGACATAGTGTTTTTTCAAGTATCTATAAACGTTTTTCACTTTCTATTTGATACTATTGACTTCATGTTATTTTTTTTCTTATCACGATGTTGAAGTATTTAATGATAATAAATAATTAGGTACTCAAACAGTTAGGTACTACGTCTTATTCTTTTTTAAAGTTGTGTTGTGACTAAATCTTGCGTTTCGATTCATGTGCTATTTCTGTAAATTGGTAGAAACCGATTAACTCGATAAGTTTATAACCCAAAGAAAGAAAAATAAAACCAACTATTACTTTACATAGAAAGCTCTAGTAAGTTCGGCGGCTCCTACACAAAATAAACAAAAATATATTCACTTTTGAAAAAAAGTTCGTCGATAAAATCGATTTGATCAACCATTCATAATCGTTAGGTTTGGCAAACAATATATTTTTGCTACATCGCTACAAACATCAACAGAGAACTGTCAAATGTTTGTTATAATATCAAACACACTGTAAGTATTTTGTAATAGTCCGTTTTCTATTGGGCATGCTTGTATGGAGAGGTATACAATTTTGAGTACAGCAATGCCATTTGGTACGGGTTAGTATACATGTCCACCTGAGCCGAAAGCACTCCGTAGACAGTTTGTACTCTGCGAAAGGTCCGGTTAAGTTAAGTATGCACCTAGTATGTATGGCGCTGCATGCAAATGAGGTGCAGTTAAATATTTGTTTTACTAGAAAAAAAATAATAGAATATATATTACAATTATGACATAATTGTAAATACTTTAACTTGTAGATATTATAGAAGATAATCTGAAAACAATACATTTCTAATTAAATTAGAAAAAAATGTGTTATCAAAAATTATATGAGAACAAACCAGTTGCGTTAACTGCACCTCATTTGTATGCAGCGCCATACATACTAGGTGCAAACTTAACTTAACCGGACCTGAATAGAAAACGAACTATAATGCTTTATCGATACGATTTATGTAGTTAATAATAGTATTTGAAGTATTAGTTATAGTATACAAATGTAGGAAGTAACTAAAAAACAGGGATTAAATACCTGTATTCGGTTCATACAAAAATACTCATATTCAATTTTGGTTTTTCACCAAAAGTATTACACATTTTTATATATTAGTGGGATATTTCAATTAATTTAATTTTACATCATTACCTAAATACCATTCAATCATGTTAAAAAAACTGCAACATTAAAAGACATCTATACCGGTAACAATCCCAGCAAATACAAATACATTAAAATTGGTATTTTCAATTAATATATAATTCAAATACTGTCCATGTATGGCTAATAAAACCGGTATGTTATTAACTGATATTTTTTTTGCAGACTGCTGGTGTTCATCATACTCAGCTCAAAAAAGTCCCTTCCTCATCGTCATCTTCTCTTGCTACTGATAGCGCAGACACTGATAGTATTGATGATGGAGATCATGTAGATGTGTCATTTCTTGAATCTTCTATAGAAAACATAGACAGACATGTTGTCATAGCAGAAGATATTGCTAATATTGAGAATTTTGTTGATGAGAACTATGATTTGCATAACATTCAGTCAGTAACAACTCCTGATGATGACCGTAAACACAACCCGTTATGGTTATTATTAACTAAAGGCTCTGCAGAAGCTAAAAGAATTTCACAACTTCCAGAAAATTGCAACCTCACTGCAAGTGAAATAAAAGAGATTGCAAAAGTAACTGCAAGTTATTTGTTTTCTGTAGCAAATCCTCCGAAGAGACAAGTTCTACCAGAAAAATGCATATTTTGGACTAATCATTATTTTGAAAAGCTTTTTCCAAATACAAGTTCTTGTAGGTTTTATTATATCAAAAGAGAAAAATATAAAACAAGAGACGGGAAAAGTGTAAATAAAGGAAGAGCAACGGGGGCATTACATACCCAACTGGGCCAGTTAAGAAGAAAGCTATTGATAACAGATATAAACGCCAAACTTCGAGTTCCAGCACCATCAACATCTGCGAGCACCGACACCGACCACACTGCTTACTCTGAACAGCCATCACAAGAACCGCAAAGAATTGCAAGGGTTTCTCACCGTTTGATCTGCTCGGAGAATTCTAACCTGCCATACACTCCTCCTGGTATTAATTAATACTATATATTTGACTTTTAATTTGTTATTTCTTTTAGTTTATTTTTTATACATTGATTTAATTTCAGAAACGGACAATGAGGAACTAAAAACTAAACTGGACTATTTGAGGAGTGACATCCCCAGCTTCGTGTCGTCTGAATTATTGGAGGCTTGGGAAATAACACACGAATATCGAAAAAGAGAACGCTGTGACACTCCTGGAAACTTATGGGATTACTTGACATTATACAAAAGTCTCACTGTGCCAAATGTTGGACCTACACTTGTAAGTACTATACAATTTATTTATGTAACAAAAAACACGTAAAAAAAATTGGGCAAGTGCGAGTCCGACTCGCGCATGAAGGGTTCCGTACCATAAAAGAAGTTTGTTGTATGGGAGCCCCCCTTAAATATTTATTTTATTTCATTTTTAGTATTTGTTGTTATAGTGGCAATAGAAACACATTATCTGTTAAAATTTCAACTGTATACCTATATCACCGTTCTTGAGATACAGTCTGGTGACAGACGGACGGACGGACGGACGGACGGACAGCGAAGTCTCATTAAAAGGGCCCCGTTTTTACTCTTTGGGTACGGAACCCTAATGTTGATAAATTTCATGCTTGTAACCCGATGCGCACAATTTCGCGGCTTAGCAACTCTACTATAATACATTATAATTATCATCTTGAAAAGTAAAAGTTATACAATGTACATGCATGCTATTTATTGTTTTGTTTTTAGATAAAGAAAGATTTCGAGCTTTTATATGCTAAAGGCGATGCTACAGAAACAAGTAAGCTTCAAGAATTTCTCCATTCCAACAAAGCTGCAATTATAAAATTAGCGGAAAAGATACAACTAACTGCACAAATTCAGAGAGACAAACTGAAAGAATTTCTGGAACTGGCGAAACAAGGTAAGCTTTATGCTAGAGCTTCTTGTAACACGACGATCTTCTTGGTTGGCCGCCGTAGTACGTGTCCTCTGCTGGTGGTCACGTCGACGACCCGAACCTCGCCGTCGGTGAACGTGCCGGGGGCCGGGTTGTAGCAGTCGGGCCCGAGTAGGATCATGTTGGGGGTCAGGGCTGGACGTGGTGGGCCAGGCGCGCTGCGGGCAGGTCCCCGGTAGAGGGCGCCGCTGGCTTCGCTTTTCTTAGGCGGCACTTAGCACATCGCGCTATAACTTCTTTCACGGCGGGTCGGATTTTCGGTATGTGGACACGTTGACGTAGCTTCGTTGACGACGGTAGGGGTGTTTGCCGGGTAGCACAACTGGACGCACTGTGTCTTCTTGTATGCCGCCGGCAGCCGCTATTCTTCCCTTTAGCCGTATGACGTCATTTTCATCGAGAAAAACACTTAACTTCGCGAGCCGGTCTTCTTTATTGGGCGCGCGATTTTTTCTTATTCGTTCCCGCTCCTCCTTGTAGTGATCTTCTTGCGACGCGCGTTCCCACAGCTGCTCCACCCGATGTAAATAACTCGCTTCTAGTGTTATAAGCGAGTTTTCTTCGGTTGCGGTGGGCGAGGTGCGGGTGGCGGGCAGCGTGCGGCGGCTGGGCGCGCCCCACGCCCCGTCGCGAGTTATGTTAGCGCGCGTGCGTTTGCGCCGAGCGGCGGCGACCAGGGATCGGATACCGTTATTTTTGTATTACCGTTATTGGTCACGTGACGCTAAACCAAAATGAATATTGGTAGTGGTTTCGTTTATCGGTATTATAACGTTATAATCACATAATACCGTTATTTAGCAAATTCCGTTTCTGTTTAACAAAATTAACCGTTTAATTTGAGTTTGACAGAGATAGAATGAGTCGTTCTGTGTTGCGATTTTGATTTTACGTACGATTTTGTTTATATGTCACTCGCATTTGACTCGCGTCGCGGTAGTCGCAGCGCAGCAGTGATTTGATTTGATTTTCCGCAGTTCATGTGGTTTGGTGTGCGTTTTTGTCTTGTAAGTTAAAAAAGGAGTAATGTATGTATATATCTATATATATAAAACTCAAAGGTGACTGACTGACTGACATAGTGATCTATCAACGCACAGCCCAAACCACTGGACGGATCGGGCTGAAATTTGGCATGCAGGTAGATGTCATGACGTAGGCATCCGCTAAGAAAGGATTTTTCAAAACTCACCCCTTAAAGGGATGAAATGGGGTTCCAAAGTTTGTATGGGGAAACAAGATTAGTTAGACTATTTTATTCGAAACTTCACAGGAGTATTCCTAACGATAAATGAGTAAACACGTGTTTCAGGTTTTTTGAAAATTCAACCCCTAAAAGGGAGAAATGTGGTGACAAAGTCTGAAAATCAGCATGGGTATTGTTTTTATGGTTTATCGGGTCGCTGATTACAAAAACCGCAACGATTTTAAAATCCAACGTGGCGGACGTGAGTTACCATCTCCCCTGTTGGGGTGAAATGGGGTTGAAATGTCTAAATACTAAACCGCTGGTTCTAGAGAGTTCAAATTTGGCACGTAGGTTCCTTATAAAGTGTAGGGGTGCACTAAGAAAGGATTTTTCAAAATTTACCCCCTAAAGGGGTGAAATGGGGGTCCAAAGTTTGTATGGGGAAAGAAGATTAGTTAGACTATTATATTCGAAACTTCACAGGAGTATTTCTAACGATAAATGAGTAAACACGTGTTTCAGGTTTTTTGAAAATTCAACCCCTATAAGGGAGAAATGTGGTGACAAAGTCTGAAAATCAGCATGGGTATTATTTTTATGGTTTATCAGGTCGCTGATTACGAAAACCACAACGATTTTAAAATCCAACGTGAGTTACCATCTCCCCTGTTGAGGTGAAATGGGATTGAAATGTCTAAATACTAAACCGCTGGTTCTAGAGAGTTCAAATTTAGCACGTAGGTTCCTTATAAGGTGAAGCGGTGCACTAAGAAAGGATTTTTCAAAACTTTTCCAGAGGTTTTACGAGGAAACAAGATTAGTTAGACTATTTTATTCGAAACTTCACAGGAGTATTTCTAACAATAAATGAGTAAACACGTGTTTCAGGTTTTTTTTTTAATTCAACCCCTAAAAGGGAGAAATGTGGTGACAAAGTCTGAAAATCCATTGGTAATGCTTTTATGGTTTATCGGGTCAGGTCGCCTGTTGGGGTGCGATGGGGTTGAAATGACTACATATGAGTACGGGTGTAATTTTTATGGTTTGTTGGGACGTTAATTACGAAAATGCCACCTATTTTGAAATTTTATTAGTGGTCATGAAAATTCTTGAAAGCATTTGCGCCAAATTGCAATTTAATCGGTCCAGTAGTTTTGCAGCAAATCGATTGTAACAGACGGACTGAAAGACAGCTACACGTGATCCTATAAGGGGGTTCTTTTTTTGCTTTTGAGGTATGGATAGAGACCCGCGTTCCTTATAGATTAAAAAAATAGTATTTGGTGGCATCTCGATCGTCGTCAATCGGTACCTATAGGCGGGCGGCGCGTTGGGACGGGATACCTGCATCCGTAATAAATACATTCAAGCTTTTCAATAATAAGTCATTTCAGAATTCTGAATTACGTTTATCTGGCTCAGAATAATACATTTTTTATTCATCAACGAAGAGAACCTCAATATCTTACTATTGTAACATGACGTAACTTAGAACATGGCTTAGAATCATTAAACCAATCTCGAATATCCCAAATCGATAAGCGGAGGCTCGGGACATTATAAAAGCTTTATACAAATAAAATGCACACATATCCCGGTGTCTTAGCTTCACTTCGAGTTATGAATTTTGAAGTGAACTTTATTTGGTACAGTAAAAGCTGAGATCGCTTGATTTGAGTGCTTGAGTTTTCGGTTTGATTTGATAAAGTGGAGTTATGATAAAATAAAAAGTATTTCCCAGTAATATGAGAAAAGCAAAAGTCTGTGTATGTTTTGTTACTTCTTCACGCTAAAACGGCTGGACGGATATGCATGAGGGAAATGCAGATTGCAGATTATACCCTAACTTAACAAATAGCCTACTTTTAATCCTGAAAAAAAGAGCATTGTTCCCGTAGGATGATGTACATTATATAGGCACGCGAGCGAAGCCGCGGGTTAATGCTAGTCTAAGTATATAAGTATTTATGTTTGTCCGCGATTATCTCGCGTTTGGCTAAACCGATTTTGATGCGGTTTTCAGAAAAGAATTTGTTACACTTAGGAGAAGATTAACGTAATTCGACTTAAAAAAGAGGATCTCAGTTTGACCCATATGTTTGTCTGCATTCATGTGTATTAGATTACATTTGAATCCTGTAGTCAGATTGTTTAATTATTTTTAAGGGTCCTCGGGATGCCGATTACGAGAAAGACATCCATTTTGAAATCCAAGATGGCGGACATTATTTTTTCTTACAAATCGATATTGGTGTCATCTCCAAGGTTCCTCGGGGTTCCGATTACGAAAATGACATCCATTTTGAAATCCAAGATGGCGGACATAATTTTTTCTTAAAAATCGATATGGGTGTCATCTCCAATGTTCCTCGGGGTTCCGATTACGAAAATGACATCCATTTTGAAATCCAAGATGGCGGACATTTTTTTTTTTTTTTTTTTTTATTGTGGCTTACACCTTCTTGCTGAGCAAGTGGTATTTCGCCAATGACTCGTTTCGAATCGCACACGGCGACAAGATTGAGAATTAATATCAATTATCACGTTGTACGGTGAGGTGTGCTTTTTGTAAAGTGATAGCGATTTACAAAAAACCACGCGGTCTATCGGGCCTTGATCCAAGAAGGGCTATGTACGCTTCAAGTTGAATTCTTCATTAACCATTCACTAATACGTTAGTTCACTGCACAATAAGCTATCAATACTACACATTGAACAACCAAAATGAATAAATAACGAACACGAAACTTAAAGGCATGCGGCCATCTTGAGTCATGAACCGGAAGTGATGGCGGACATTATTTTTTCTTTAAAATCGATATGGGTGTCATCTCCAAGGTTCCTCGGGGTTCCGATTACAAAAATGACATCCATTTTGAAATCCAAGATGGCGGACATAATTTTTTCTTAAAAATCGATATGGGTGTCATCTCCAAGGTTCCTCGGGGTTCCGATTACAAAAATGACATCCATTTTGAAATCCAAGATGGCGGACATAATTTTTTCTTAAAAATCGATATGGGTGTCATCTCCAAGGTTCCTCGGGGTTCCGATTACGAAAACGACATCCATTTTGAAATCCAAGATGGCGGACATTATTTTTTCTTTAAAATCGATATGGGTGTCATCTCCAAGGTTCCTCGGGGTTCCGATTACGAAAATGACATCCATTTTGAAATCCAAGATGGCGGACATTATTTTTTCTTACAAATCGATATTGGTGTCATCTCCAAGGTTCCTCGGGGTTCCGATTACGAAAATGACATCCATTTTGAAATCCAAGATGGCGGACATTATTTTTTCTTAAAAATCGATATGGGTGTCATCTCCAAGGTTCCTCGGGGTTCCGATTACGAAAATGACATCCATTTTGAAATCCAAGATGGCGGACATATTTTTTCTTAAAAATCGATATGGGTGTCATCTCCAAGGTTCCTCGGGGTTCCGATTACGAAAATGACATCTATTTTGAAATCCAAGATGGCGGACATTATTTTTTCTTACAAATCGATATTGGTGTCATCTCCAAGGTTCCTCGGGGTTCCGATTACGAAAATGACATCCATTTTGAAATCCAAGATGGCGGACATTATTTTTTCTTAAAAATCGATATGGGTGTCATCTCCAAGGTTCCTCGGGGTTCCGATTACGAAAATGACATCCATTTTGAAATCCAAGATGGCGGACATTATTTTTTCTTAAAAATCGATATGGGTGTCATCTCCAAGGTTCCTCGGGGTTCCGATTACGAAAATGACATCCATTTTGAAATCCAAGATGGCGGACATTATTTTTTCTTAAAAATCGATATGGGTGTCATCTCCAATGTTCCTCGGGGTTCCGATTACGAAAATGACATCCATTTTGAAATCCAAGATGGCGGACATAATTTTTTCTTAAAAACCGATATTGGTGCCATTTCTCAAAAATATATCTCCGCCAGTTTTAAATCTAATTTTTTATTTTGAAATGTACACCCCCCGAAAAACCCAGAAAACGACATCCATGAATATTTAAAAAAAAATTACGTCCACCATCTTTACTTCCAAAATGAGTGCCATCTTTGAAATTTACATCCCCAGAAACCTAGAAAACGACACTCATGTCAAATTTTTATTTATATATATAATTGTATATTGTTTCATTTGTATACTTTCAATAAGTTTTCAATTCAATGGATTTTATTTTTACAAAAGTCGGTGCGGTATATTATGGGATAAGCATCGATAATTGGGTTCATCAATATAGGCAATCCCTAGCTTAGCAGCTACAATAATGACAGCTACTAGCGTAGCTGTCATTAAAATTTGCCCTTTATATTCCTAGGTCTGTTTATATCGTTTAGTTTTACGTTCCAAATATTTATCCATAGTTTTAATTTCCAGGAAATGACTTAAATCAACAATATTCGGGACTGCTACTTCTGCTGCCGTTCCTGTTTCCAGGAGTGTACCAGATCAACAAAAACTGGAAACCTTCAAAATGTCAAATACTGGACGCCTTCATATTTCGAGTAGACACTCAAGCAGATGTTTCTGAAGGTATTGAAAGACAGCGTAATCACATAAAGCAAAAACAAGCAAAATTAAACTGGAAATCAATCCTGTTACAGCCATTTGTTCTTGCGGTAGGGACATCTTGGAGTGATATAGTACAGGCATGTGTTGTTGTAGACAAGGTACTTTACACGTTTAATACTATAATTGAAGCAGTAGAAGTTTGCTTCCAATTATTTCACTCTTTGCATGCGGAATACCCTTTGGAATCCCATAATACATGGGAGTTCATACAGCAAGGTGTGTATGGTATTTATACAGAATTTGACTGGAACCACCGGGCTACTGCGGAATTAGGCGAACAATTGTGTCTTAAATTAGATAGGCCACAAGCTACAAGTATTAGGACAAGGAATTATGGTCAGCAAAGTATACGGTCAGCAAAACTCCAATAAGTATTTCGATAATGTTACTTTGTGCTCATTGTTCAAACCAGTTCGTCGACATTAACACTTTAATTAAGCATTTGAGATCTGACTGCATCAAAGTAACCACACTCCTTTCAAGTGGGTCCGGCTATATTTGCGGACAAGGTTGTGGAAATTTCGACTCACTTAATACTCTGAGAATGCATTTGAATAGAAACCACTCTAGCAAAAAGGTCCAAAGTACACATGAAACTTCCACTATTGAAAGTATTCAATTAGATTCTCGGGATCCGGGTGTAAATGAAAGCATATTTAACATACGAAACTCAGTCAATACTTATGAAACCAATCCTGATCCGGGTGCGATTGCTGATAATTCTTTGATCTCGGAAACGGCATTGGTCGTTGGTTCTCTTTTAGCTGACCCGTTATTACCCAAACAGACTGTTCAAGTTTTAAGTGCAGGTATATTCTCATATGTTAATAATTTATTAAGAAATACGTTTATTACGGAAGAAAATGATTGTTTGCAGTGTAAACCTAAGGTAGACAAACTTACGTCAACTGTTAAAGCTAGCGTTGAGGCTTTTTCTAGTGAATATAAAAGAAATAAATATTTTTCAGACTTGGGAACATACATTGCTCCTCAGGAATACCAAACTACTACTGAACCAAGAGATGAATTCGCTGGAAATATAAGAAAGCAAGTTTTAGGGACTGGTCAATTCATTCCATTGCGGTTAGTTCTCCATAGGTTTCTAAGCATTCCAGGAGTTTTAAAATCTATCGATGAATATGTTTCATATTGTTCTAAATCACAAAATATTACAAATATAGTGCGTACATCTATTTGGCTTAATAAGACACAAGGACTTGAAAGTAATGAAAAGCTTTTCCCTATCTTGGTTTATTATGATGACTACGAAACAGGGAATCCACTCGGTTCACACGCAGGCATACATAAATTAGGTGCAGTGTATGCATCTATAGCATGTTTACCTCCAAACTTAGCGTCTCAATTAAAATACATCTTTCTATTCGCCTTATTTTATGCATCAGATCGTACATGTAACGAAGGTAATTTCAATTGCTTTCACAAAATTATTGATGAAATTAATTTTTTATCAACTAATGGAATTAATTTGGATATTCCTGGATATTTCCGAGGTCGTGTTCGATTTGAATTAGCAACAATAATGGGAGACAATCTAGGACTTCATTCCATGTTAGGTTTTGTAGAAAGCTTCTCAGCCAATTTTCCTTGTCGATTTTGCCGTGCTCATAAAAACCAAATTAAATATATGTGCACTGAAGACACGTCTTTACTTAGAAATGAAAATAATTATAGATCAGACTTAGAAGTACACAATCCTGGTGAAACTGGCGTTAAGGAAGAATCAGTGTGGACGCAAGTTCGAGGCTTTGACATGTTTAAACAATGTGCTGTAGATGTCATGCATGATATATTAGAGGGAGTAGCACGTTATACAATGAAAGAAGTTTTGAATGGGTTACTTGGAAAAAAGTACTTTACTTTAAAAGAATTAAATGATCGTATTGTTTCTTTTGATTATGGACCAGATTCAAATTGCAAACCTCCACAGATTTTATTAGAGAGCAGAACAACTGTAAATTTGAAGATGTCTGCCATGGAAACTTCAAATTTTGTAAGGTATTTTTCATGCTTTGTGTCACATAAAATTCCAGTTGAAGACCAACACTGGGAACTTTATTTATTACTCAGCAAAGTATTTGAATTAAGTATGACTGAAACCGTTTACCCAGAAATTTGCGATGAGCTCAGAGATTCAGTTGAGGAACTCAACAAACTTTATATTTTGTTAAGTGGCTCTCATTTAAAACCAAAATTTCATCACCTTACACATTATCCTGGTATCATGGAAAAGCTAGGTCCTCTTTACTATTTGTGGTCGATGAGATATGAATCAAAGCATCGCGTTTCAAAAATTTGCGCTAGAGCCTCGTGTAATAGAATAAATTTGCCGAAAACTCTTGCTGTTAAACACCAGTTACAGTTAAATTACTTATTTCTCAAAAATAAAATTGATTTCGATATAGAAACTCCTAGTAACTGCAAACAAATAGACACTGAGACCTTTAACAGATTGTCAAAGGAATTCCACATACCGCACGAACTACTGACTGTGAGCTTTATAACTTTAAACGGCATAAAATTTGAAATAAACCAGGTTCTTGCACTGAGTGTTGACGAAGTTACTGGTGATCCAAACTTTTTTCAAATTTCTAACATATTTTACAATAGCAATACCCATAAAGTATACTTTGCTGGCTGTATCTTTACAAATGTTTTCTTTGATCCTCACGTAAACGCTTTCTGTGTATCAAAAGGAGACAATTTAAATAAGAAATGGGTACCTTTCGATTCTTTAATTTTTTGTAAGCCTAATAATTTCACTAAATTGCCCCCACATGGCTTGTGGTATGTAATTATGAGAAATTCTCTGTACTAGAATAACAAAGTTTGTATAATTTAATTTAGCTTTGCCGTAGGGTGTTCGGTGTTTAATACTATGGCTGTGAATTTAAGATATTGTGCTGGCGTTAATCATGGAAAGACTAGGGGGAGATATTATATGCTCGTATGGAATTCATTTTATGGCAGTTAGTTCTTTTTTCATGGTATAACTACCTATCGCGCAATTAAATTATCGTAATCGTGTCTCTCTTATAGAACACTGTCAAGTCGGCCTTTTGCAAAATAAAGTGCCGCACATAGTTATAGTTTAGCGGTAGTAATTACCAGTGATAGGAATGGTACAGTCTTTTGGTTGTTTGTTGTATTCGTGTGTTATTTCCCAAGCCTCTAATAATTCAGACGACACGAAGTTGGGAATTTCACTCCTCAAATTGTCCAGTTTTGTTTTTAGTTACTCGTCCGTTTCTGAAATTAAATCTGAAGTAAAAAATTAAAAGTCAAATATATAGTAATAATTTATACCAGGTGTGTATGGCAGGTTAGAACTCGCCGAGCAGATCAAACGATGGACAAGCGCTTGAAATTCGTTGCGGTTCTTGTAATAGCTGCTCAGAGTAAGCAGTGTGGCCGGTAATATTCGGTTGTCGGACTCTCACAAATTTAAATAAAACCATTTAAACGGATTGTATCCCGTATATCAATTATTTGAGCGTCCCTGACGTTTCAGTAGCTTTCCAGTTACCGTTGTGAAAGATTGACTGAGAGAAACACAATATTTCTTTGTCAAAGTTACGTTTGTGCAAACTACCCATTTTATATGAATTATAAATAAAGGTGTACACATGCCAGATCGACCTAATGTGTAGGCATTAATTATTTTATTTAAAAATATTTACCAGCAGTTCACTTTAAGGCTTACTGAGGAGAAATAACCGCCGAAAGAAAACTCCCAGACTGCCTTATTACTAGGATATACTTTTAAAACAAATATTTTACATATACTATTTTTAACACTATTTTTGTTTTACACCGTTCGAGGTATAGGGTTTCCAGTCTTGTGTTGCTTGATCTTTGATAAGATGTACAACGGAAAAATAAAAATAAAAGCAAAGAAAAGTAAAGTAGCAAGGAAAGTAATATTTATTGTTATTTTTTTTTTAGTTTATTTATCTCTGCTTTAAAAGTATATCCTAGTAATTGGACGGTGTGGGAGTTTTCTTTTAGCGATTCTTTCTTCTTAGCAAGCCTTGGTATGAACACCTTTATTTTTAATTCATTCATATTTATAAAATGGGTCGTTTACACAAATGTAACTTTGACAGAGAAAAATTGTGTTTTTCTCAGTCAACCTTTGACAGCACAACGGTAAGCTCAAATAACCATCGGTGTTGGTACTTTGCAATCTCTTTTATTTCACTTGCATTAAACTTGCAATTTTCTGAAATGTTGTTTAATTCGTTTAGCTTCTGCTTAGCCTTTAGTTAATAATAACCAGATCGGGTTGTGTTTACGGTCATCATCAGTGAGCGTCAGGATAATTTAGCTTTGCCGTAGGGTGTTCGGTGTTTAATACTATGGCTGTGAATTAAAGATATTGTGCTGGCGTTAATCATGGAAAGACTAGGGGGAGATATTATAAGCTCGTGGAATTCATTTTATGGCAGTTAGTTCTTTTTCATGGTATAACTACCTATCGCGCAATTAAATTATCGTAATTGTGTCTCTCTTAAAGAACACTGTCAAGTCGGCCTTTTGCAAAATAAAGTGCCGCACATATAGTTAAGTTTAGCGGTAGTGATTACCAGTGATTACGATCCATCTAGCTGGGTATTTGTTTTGCAATAGCAAACTAGTACCATGAGAATATTTTATTTCGGGTGTAAAGTTGAAAGATATTGCGCTGGCGTTAATCATGGAAAGGCTAGAGGGAGATATTATAATGCTCGTGAAATTTATTTTATGGCAGTTAGTTCTATTTCATGGTATAACTACCTATCGCGCAATAAAATTATTGTAATCGTGTCTCTCTTAAAGAACACTGTCAAGTCGGCCTTTTGCAAAATGAAGTGCCGCGCATAGTTAAGATTAGCGTTAGTGATTATAATCCATAAACAGACATATGAGTAATTAATTGTACTAGAATAACAAAGCTTGTATAATTTAGCTTCGCCGTAGGGTGTTCGGCGTTTGATATTCAATAATTACGTCCCAACATGCCGTAAATAGCATTTACCGTTCCCTTTGGCAGGATGAACCTTCTGAACCCTATGAACATTTTAAGAATTAGAGCCATCGTGAATTAGCGCAGGAAGGAGTTATAACGTCATCAATTTCTTGTATGGGGTCTTGACATTTTGTGTTCTGAATCTCCTGTCATGTGGGTTATCTAATTAATGGTTTCATGAGCTTACAGCGCGATTAGTGACGTTTTTTAATGTAACAATGCAGTATATATTTAGAACCAGCTCATGAAGCCCTTTTATGAGATACACCACACGACAGGACCACAAAATGTCAAAATCCCATATAAAAAATCTAAGACGCCGTAACTCCTTTCTGCACTTAAATTAAATATGGCTCTCCTTCTTAAATTGTTCTTAGGGTTCAGAAGGTTCATCCTGTGAAAGGAAACCTTCTGATCATCAAATGCCTTATATAAGTGGTTACCAGCGATAAAGTTTGTTGTGTAGGGTGTAAGGAATAAATATTGTTATGAAACTTGACGTCCATATAAAATTTAAATATAATGTTTTATTTTAATAATTAGTTAAGATTCGAAATTATTAAAATGTGCGAAAATAGTTTAAGAATTCGCTATGATTACTATATACATAATTTTAAAACGAAATGTGCCAAAATATTAGTGTGCGTGTGGATTGAGTGAGCACCCTTCAAAAATGAAAAAAAAATGTGCTGATCATTTAGTAAAAGTTCTAAAACAATTGTAAAACTAATTGATGAATTTGTAAAACGATAAATAAAAAGAATACATTCACTAACGTATGCTCACTCAGTTCTCACAAACAACCAACGAAATCTGTGAATGTGTTTATTTAACATATAATATTTATATCCTAATTTTTAGTAAAAATTATGCTTAAGGTATTAGGTAATAATTTGTAGATCACCTGGTTACGTATTTAAAGTTTTACAAATTATTTCGTATGCTCACTCAATCCGCATACTTTCGAAAATCCGATTTCTGATGAAAATACTGCAGATTGAAACTTCTATATATGTATATAGTTTAGTAAAACTCATATAGGAATTTGTAAAATACAAAACAAACCGCTAACGTGGCAGATTTTTGGATAATACATGTTTGTAAGTGCTCACTCAGTCGACACATTATTCGTAAGTTAAAAATGTAAATGTATATCTTAAGATTTTTAGTATCTAGGAAACTACAAAGTAGTTCAACTTTTAGTAAAAAAATTGACTAAATATCCACCATCTAAAATGTCATATTCGTTGTCTGCTTTTAAAGATATTCAAATTTCATTTTAAAATACAATCTAAGATACAGTCCACTTTTTAGATCACACACCACTTCTTAATGGAAAAAGCTTTTCAAAATAATTATTAGTCCAAAATATGTATTTTTCTGGTAGAACTTGTCTCTTCGGAGGATTTGCTACAGAAAACAAATAACTTGCAGTTTCTTTTGCAATCTCTTTTATTTCACTGAGCCTTTAGTTAATAATATTAGATGGTGGATATTTAGTAATTTTTTTTACTAAAAGTTGAACTACTTTTTAGTTTCCTAGATACTAAAAATCTTAAGATATTTACATTTTTAACTTACGAATAATGTGTGGACTGAGTGAGCACTTACAAACATGTATTATCCAAAAATCTGCCACGTTAGCGGTTTGTTTTGTATTTTACAAATTCCCATATGAGTTTTACTAAACTATATACATATATAGAAGTTTCAATCTGCAGTATTTTCATCAGAAATTGGGTTTTCGAAAGTATGCGGATTGAGTGAGCATACGAAATAATTTGTAAAACTTTAAATACGTAACCAGGTGATCTACAAATTATTACCTAATACCTTAAGCATAATTTTTACTAAAAATTAGGATATAAATATTATATGTTAAATAAACACATTCACAGATTTCGTTGGTTGTTTGTGAGAACTGAGTGAGCATACGTTAGTGAATGTATTCTTTTTATTTATCGTTTTACAAATTCATCAATTAGTTTTACAATTGTTTTAGAACTTTTACTAAATGATCAGCACATTTTTTTTTCATTTTTGAAGGGTGCTCACTCAATCCACACGCACACAAAATATTATGATTGACAATCTGACGTCCATATAAAATTTAAATATAATGTTTTATTTTAATAATTAGTTAAGATTCGAAATTATTACAATGTGCGAAAATAGTTTAGGAATTCGCTATGATTATTATATACATAATTTTAAAACGAAATGTGCCAAAATATTATGATTGACAATCTGGCGTAGGTACCCAGCGGTCATATCTAGGATTTGATGGTTCCAAACATGAAGCAGGTACTTACCCAAATAGTACTAGATTAGTAAGCTAACAGTTTTAGTACCTATACAATTAGTAACTAAAGCAAACAAGTAGTACCTACGTTATTGTCTCTGTCCGTAATCGTGTAGGGCAAAATATTTAAAATATATATGACAAGGTCATTTTAAAGAGCTCACGGACTGTATTGGTATAGTCTTTTGGTTGGCGTTGTGTACGATCTCATGAAAGAAAACAGTGTTTATTGTTTTTTAGGTTTGTACCTCATTATCGTCCGTCATAAAAGTGGAGCATGCTCATAGATTAGGTGTTATTTTGGTGGATTATCAACTCTAAGGCCATTGCCAAGGGTTGAAATTGCTTTAACTAATGCCAGGTCAAAACTATTTCTAATAAAGCAATTTCAACCCCTGGCAAAAGGCCTTGAGTGGATAATCCACCAAAATAACACCTTATCTATTAGCACGCTTCTCTTTTATGACGGACGATAATGAGGTACAAATCCACAAAACACTACTGTTTTCTTTAATGAGATCATACACAACGCCAACCAAAAGATTATAAGAGACTCATATCTCCAAAATTACGAAGGTACTAATCGGGTACAAAATTTTGAAATCATCGATTAATATAATTAATTAAAATGTATTTTTCAATAATTGTTGTGCATGCCTCTTTATCGGGAAGAAAACCTGATTGTAATAATTGTCGTTTTAAAAGTTATCGACCTGTTTGTATACTCCCGTGTGTCAATAAAACTGATTTTTACTAAATATTGTTGTTGTTAATAAATAGTTACGTAGTTTTATTGGACCGAAATGAGAATGGGATTTGAATGTACAGTTAAGAGATAAGAACTCTTGTGATTTTTATTTTATGTGAGATTTTATAATTTTTTATGACATTTTAACTAATTCCATTCTAATCGCGGTTGGATAATACGCAAAATCCCTTTAATCGTGGAGGTTAAAATATTTAATGTTTTTATTTCTTCCAGACTTAATTACCTTACAAATGTAGAAGATAGGCAGCGAAGATAAACAACGAATTCTGTGGAAAATGAATGATTTCCCTCCAGACTCCCTAATTTTTCTCCTTATTGCGAAAGGAAGATAAGGAACGTTTTTTTGATCCGTAGGTGAGTTTTGATTTTTCTTCCAGACCTTCGATGTACCCATCAAATAAATAATTGGGAAGGAAATGCATGTTTTCCCTCCAAATACCACAATTACCTTCTCAATTACCACCTATAGCGGACGGAAAATAAAGGTTTGTGGTTAAATCGGTAGGTAAGTTTTGATTTTCCTTCCAGACCTTCGATGTACCCATCAAATAAATAATTGGGAAGGAAATTCATGTTTTCCCTCCAAATACCACAATTACTTTCTCAATTACCACCTATAGCGGACGGAAAATAAAGGTTTGTGGTTAAATCGGTAGGTAAGTTTTGATTTTCCTTCCAGACCTCCAAGTTACGCATCGAGTCTGGTAATAAGTAAAGGAATATATCAAATTAGGGAGGAAATACATGACTTTTCCCTAGATTATCTAATTACCTTCCTAATGACTGTATATTGAGGAAGGAAAATATAAAAGGATTGCGTATCGGTAGGTAAGCTTTGACTTTCTTTCCAGATCTCCGAGTAACGCATCGAGTGTGAAAGGTAAATAACAAATTAGAGAGGGAAATAGTGTATTTCCTTCCTAATTTGTTATTTTTCTTCGCTTATTACCTTCCACATTTGATGGGTAACTGTAGGGACTGGAAGGAAAATCTAAGTTTACCTACCGATTCAAACTACATCCTTACGTATTTTCCTTCCGCAATAGGGGGTATTTAGGAAGGTAATTGGAGAATTTGGAGGGAAATCATGTATTTCCTTCCGAATTTGTTATTTACCTTCGCTTATTACCTTCCACATTCGATGGGTAATTGTAAGGTCTGGAAGGAAAATCAAAGTTTACCTACCGATTCAACCGAAAACCTTCTGTATTTTCCTCCCGCAATAGGGGGTAAGTGGGAAGGTAATTGGATTAATTGGAGGGAAATCATGTATTTCCTTCCGAATTTGTTATTTACCTTCGCTTAGTACCTTCCACATTCAATGGGTAATTGTAAGGTCTGGAAGGAAAATCAAAGTTTACCTACCGATTCAACCGAAAACCTTCTGTATTTTCCTGCCGCAATAGGGGGTAAGTGGGAAGGTAATTGGATTAATTGGAGGGAAATCATGTATTTCCTTCCGAATTTGTTATTTACCTTCGCTTAGTACCTTCCACATTCAATGGGTAATTGTAAGGTCTGGAAGGAAAATCAAAGTTTACCTACCGATTCAACCGAAAACCTTCTGTATTTTCCTCCCGCAATAGGGGGTAAGTGGGAAGGTAATTGGATTAATTGGAGGGAAATTATGTATTTCCTTCCGAATTTGTTATTTACCTTCGCTTAGTACCTTCCACATTCAATGGGTAATTGTAAGGACTGAAAGGAAAATCAAAGTTTACCTACCGATTCAACCGAAAACCTTCCGTACTTTCCTTCCGCTATAGGGGGTATTTAGGAGGATAATTGGGGAATTTGAAGGGAAATCATGTATTTCCTTCCGATATTTTTAATAACCTTCGCCTATTACCTTCCACATTCGATGGGTAATTGTAAGGTCTGGAAGGAAAATCAAAGTTTACCTACCGATTCAACCGAAAACCTTCTGTATTTTCCTCCCGCAATAGGGGGTAAGTAGGAAGGTAATTGGATTAATTGGAGGGAAATCATGTATTTCCTTCCGAATTTGTTATTTACCTTCGCTTAGTACCTTCCACATTCAATGGGTAATTGGAAGGACTGGAAGGAAAATCAAAGTTTACCTACCGATTCAACCGAAAACCTTCTGTATTTTCCTCCCGCAATAGGGGGTAAGTTGGAAGGTAATTGGATTAATTGGAGGGAAATCATGTATTTCCTTCCGAATTTGTTATTTACCTTCGCTTAGTACCTTCCACATTCAATGGGTAATTGTAAGGACTGGAAGGAAAATCAAAGTTTACCTACCGATTCAACCGAAAACCTTCCGTACTTTCCTTCCGCTATAGGGGGTATTTAGGAGGATAATTGGGGAATTTGAAGGGAAATCATGTATTTCCTTCCGATATTTTTAATAACCTTCGCCTATTACCTTCCACATTCGATGGGTAACTGTAAGGTCTGGAAGGAAAATCAAAGTTTACCTACCGATTCAACCGAAAACCTTCTGTATTTTCCTCCCGCAATAGAGGGTAAGTGGGAAGGTAATTGGATTAATTGGAGGGAAATCATGTATTTCCTTCCGAATTTGTTATTTACCTTCGCGTAGTACCTTCCACATACGATGGGTAATTGTAAGGACTGGAAGGAAAATCAAAGTTTACCTACCGATTCAACTGAAAACCTTCTGTATTTTCCTTCCGCTATAGGGGGTATTTAGGAGGATAATTGGGGAATTTGAAGGGAAATCATGTATATCCTTCCGATTTTTTTATTAACCTTCGCTTATTACCTTCCACATTCGATGGGTAATTGTAAGGACTGGAGGGAAAATCAAAGTTTACCTACCGATTTAAACGAAAACCTTCCGTATATTCCTTCCAAAATAGAGGGTAAGTAGGAAGGTAATTGCAATCCTTTTGGAAGGATTTATTTCAAATTACCATCCAAATATAATTGCAGATTTTCCGTCCAGTTATTACCTTCTAAAAATTATCTTCCATTGTAATTACCTTCCAATAAATTACCTTCCTTTTTGACTCAGTGGGTAAATTTAGGTCTGTATATACCGTCCAAAAATTACCTTCCATTTTAATTACCTTCCAATAAATTACCTTCCTTTTTGACTCAGTGGGTAAATTTAGGTCTGTATTTACCTTCTAAAAATTACCTTCCATTATAATTACCTCCCACTAAATTACCTTCCTTTTTGACTCAGTGGGTAAATTTAGGTCTATATTTACCTTCCAACAAATACCTTCCACTATAATTACCTTCCAATAAATTACCTTCCTTTTTGACTCAGTGGGTAAATTTAGGTCTGTATTTACCTTCCAAAAATTATCATAATTTGGAAGGTAAGTATTCTCAATCATTTCCTTCCTTTCTTGAAGGTAGATTACCGTCTGAGTCAAAAGGGAAGGTAATACCGTCCGAATTTCGGGCGGTCATTTCTCTCAGTGTAGGTACTATTATAACTTCATATACAGTGAAGATAAGGATATAAGGATATATAGAAACAAATAAATCGAAACATATTTAATTATTTGTATGCTTACTTGTATTCGTGGCTTTATTGTCATTTTGACGACGCGTTTCGCTCGGTTTGTAGACACCTGCCTACTGAGCCGGCGGTCCCGGGTTCGAATCCCGGCCAGGGCAAATATTTGCGTGATGAACTCGAATATTTGTGCTTGGGTCATGATTATTCTATGTATTTAAGTATATATTTATCTATATAAGTACGTATATCGTCGTCTAGTACCCATAAAACAAGCCTTCTTGAGCTTAATTTGGGACTAGATCGATTTGTGTGAGGTTGTCCGATATTTATTTATTTATTATTATTATTTTATTTATAGTGCAAAAACGAATTAACGGATTGCTACGCAAGTAGCACATAAGCGCTTATACAATCCTTACACAGCTTTAATAAGCCGAATAAAGGTTGTATAAACTCTTGTACAGCCTCTGCGCTAAGTACGTGGGTATTATATAGATACAAAGATCAACACGTAAAGAAAAAATAGATTGCGACCATACGTAGTCCCCAACGGGAATCGAACCCGGTATCTTTGGATTGTCGGTCCACCGTCTTAACCTTTCGACCAGAGACACACTGTACTTACGCTTTTAATTTCTCGATCCGTTTATTTTATTTCTAAAGGGTATGCTACATAAAATAGTTATTTGTGCAACAAGAGAGCAAAGTTGTTTTTTGTTACGAGTGCTGATTTTGAGTCCCGAGCAAGCGAAGGATTCTACGTTTGAATCACGAGCGTAGCGAGTGATCTATGTTAGAATCCTGAGTGTAGCGAGGGACTCAACAGCACGAGATGCAAAAAACTTTGCTCTTGTGTAGCACACATAAGTTTTCACCTCATCAGCGAGAACATATTCGACATTTTGTGCTTTTTCTTCCAACGTATGTTTATAGTCTTTGTTGCTGGTTTCAATAATATTATTAATCAGAAAATAGATAAGTGCTACTTAAAAATGAATAACAATATAATTGAATTGAAATTATAATCAACCAACCAACACGGTTATTGTCATTATTTGATGAAATTGGAAGATTTAGCAGCAGATACATGACGTGTTTATTTATAAATACATATTATATTACGAGATTTTGTTTATACATTGATTAATATTTTTACTCCTAAAACACCAAACGAAATAAATGCAAAAGAAAATAACAATTACAATATGAACTCGATATTTTTTAAGGTACGTTTCGAATATGCATCTATGATAAATGGTGTAATTATAAATTATAATTTACAATAAGTGAATATAATTTACAATAAGTAATAAGTTGAAAAATCTTATTTTATTTGAGCAATGATCTATTGTTTTATATAAAAGGCACAATAATTTTAATATTCGGTCGTTGAATAAAAATATAGTAAAGAAAAAAAAAATACATACGTTGCAATTAAAACCTTTTCGGGTGTTTTTAATGAATTGTTTGGTATAACGCGTATCCGAACTGTTCTCAATCGAGGTCGGATTCGAAAATCGAATTTCAAATTGATAAGTTTCTATCCCTCTCTTTTATATACATATGGAAGAAATAGAGTGCATCGAGATTCAAATGATTACAATTTTATAATTAACCTTTGGCTGAAGAATGACAATTCGTGGTCAGATATTGAAAAAACTAAAAAGCTACTTTCTACTCACGCTCGAAACAAAATCGCATTTTGTTCACTGTTATCTGACAGCAAAATCGCCATGTTTGAGCTGGTGAGGTGAAAAGGTTTTTTATTTATTACTACATAGTATTAAAAACATTTATTAATATTTTTACAGTACTCATTATATAGTATAATTATACGTCTATATTCAGTCAAATGCTAACCAAATGAGCCCGATGTGTGATAATGACTCCTTTCGGTAGGTAAGGAAAATCGTTAACTATTTAACTTCCCGTTATCGTTTAAAAAAAGCAATACACGGGTTATAGATTCCTGTTTCCGCCATATAATTGGCTTTTGTAATATAATTATAGTACGCTCTTATCGCCTTGTGTGGTATCGTATATGGTCGTAAAATGAATTAACTAGGTTAGTTAATTGGAATTAATTGAAAACACGTGGCCATTTAAATAATTTTGTTTTCTGGTTATTCTTTAGTTGACAAGGTACCTAAGCTTAGTTTGGTAGGTAATTTCTGATTATCAAAAAGGTGATACAGCTGCCAGCAAACTTCTTGAGCATGACCTGGACTGCGCACTAGCCGATTTAGGTACAAATGTATAGTACTTTTATCTCACGAGCGCGGGTGAGCCATGTTTGTGTGAGTAGATGTACATGCACATTGGCTCTGTGTGGGTGAGCTCGGGAGCGAACAGTTCCGGCTCACCCACACAGAGCCAATGTGCATGTACATTACTCACACAAACATGGCTCACCCGCGCTCGTGAGATAAAAGTACTGTACATGCGCAGATCCGCCATTTTTGTTCTAAAAGTTTGCCGGCAACTATAAAGATATCTATAGAAAACCAGCAGAGCTAGCATATCTGGCCGTGACTTGCCCGTCTTGCTCTCACGGTATTGGAAGGAAAGTGACAGAGTGTATTTGTCGCGCGACAAAGAGTCGCGTGTCACTGTTATGCTAGACGGGATCACTAGTACAATGCGCACACCCTTGTTCGTTCAACTACGGCGTCCGTATCCAGTCGTAGCGGCACACACGCATCTATAATACATTAATAGTTGGCTAACAAATTTTAATGTTGACTTGTATTGTTAAGTATGCGAGTTGTCTGTTATCACTGTGTATGCCATACAATTAAATAAATTAGTTATAATCTTCTACAGTATTATTTCTCTACCTGACAATAAATGCAAGCAAAGAAAGAAAGGCATTCCACTTCGAAGGCAAAAAATTTCTCCACAAAAATATATGTTTTGTACGATACGTTTCTTTTTTCTTCAATAAATAAGTAAGTACTTATGCTAAAAAAGCACGAACGAACAAAAAATAACACGAACACCGAAAACTAGTCGTATCAGTAGTGTTTAATGTTCGTTAGTGGTACGCACGTGCGATCAAAGTGTTTAATGTTCGTGTTCACCATTGTTTTGTTCGTTCGTGCGTACATGGCTTAAGAAATTAAAAATAATTTCCATTTATCAACTTTCTCCCGTCCGGTCAAATCCAAACTCAATCTAAAAGTTCAAAATTAGAACTGTCCCACGCCGTATCTCCCCATATCACATCAAGCGAGCGAACGAATGAGTGAATGGATGAGTGAATGATTGTTTAATGTACCAGAAGTGAGCAAATTCGTTTTTAAACGGCTATCAGCCGGTCATTAAAACGAGCGTGAATGGCACGCACATTTGGAAACGGAATGCTCTCTTATGGGTGTCATTTTAAGTGTAGGGTGACCATGACTAAGTTTTATTCGTATTATCTGTTGCAAAGAAGTAAATATCAGTGGATTGTACACACGACCTAGACCTAAACTAAACAATGCTTGCACTATACTCTTACTAGACGATACATTGCTTATTTTGATAAATATATCGACGTTTTTCCAGCGCGTCCGTTATTGTCCCCCTGACCCTAGTGTGGTTTACCACAGCTTTTGCCGCTCATGAATTGGAATGATAAGAAATATAAGAATATTCTATTCGATAATGCCAGATACGGCGTTTTTGCATGTTATGAAATATAATTTAATAGTAACCCACAAAATTTTAATTTGTAATAACTTACCGCTAATCGGTTACCGTTGTCTTTTCTAAATAAATAAATAAACTTATTTAAAAAATATTGAAGTGAAATCAAAATCGTGGTCACCCTACATCAGGAGTATATTAAACACTCTCAATAATAGCCCAGTACACAATAGCGGCTCAAAGCGAAGTCAAACGGGTGTTGTTTGGACATCTGGGTCCCGCCGATCCCAAAACGAGGGCACCCTATCTTTTCGCAAGTCATTCCGTTTAAGAATGCGGTTGGAACTGTCAAAGTCATTCATTCATATCGGTCATTCATTCGAAGTTTGAAACTTATTAGGTGATTTGCTCAACGTCACTGTGAGTCAATGGAGAATGCTCGATTTAAAATCGTGAAATGTATTCTTGTGGTTTACAAAAAATTAGTTTATTTTATCAATAATAAATTATCTACTGACATTTGATTGAGACTAGAACAACTTTTCGTTTTCTCCGTTTGATTCAAAACCTGTCATAATAAATCCGATCAATAATATTTTTTCATAAAATATTACGTAAATACAAAACAGAATTCCTAAATCAAATAAAACAAAAGTTGATTAACAAGAGAAATTAAAATACCACTTCTCATTTAAAAAACACGGCAATGTATCACATAGGTACATTCTAAAATACGAAGTTTGAACAAGTAACAATCATGCGATCACTAACACTCCGATATATAGAACAACCAGCATTTCATGACCCTCCGATATATTTCTCATCCCTATATTCCATATAGCATGTACCACATTTACGGGGAGAGGTAGCCCGAGATATAACGGTTTTGGAAACCCCACAGTTAGAGTGCCTTTCCATTGACGCGAAAATAGGCTTCGAAAAGGAACGAATCGTGAGTTAATCAATCAATAATTGACTAACCGTAGCATTGTGCGCGTAAATTTATCGCGAATATCGGCTACATTAAGCCAAATTGGGGCGCATGAGCGCCAAGTAAATTAGGAGTGGAAGTGGTCGCCATGACCGAAATCGGTCGGAGCCGACTGACATTAAATGGTCGTAAAACATTCTGGATGGATTTTAACCTTCGCTTTTAACCCTCCAGCTTCAAATAAAAGACGCCGCTTAGCACTGCATCAGTACTGCGTTTTACTTTTCACAGTTCTTTTCTACCCATCTTCACAGCGCTGCGTCGGTGAGAACGCACCCTTAGTAACTCAACATAATGGTTACTCATTGACTCACATACTTTGACAATATCGCTATTCGATTGAACTTTATATGGCTCTATACGATATTGAGTAGGGAATTAGGGATGGAGATTCTGTAATTAAGCTGCTGTTAAGAGGCCTCGGAAATGTTTTAATGATTAAAATTAAAGTTTTGACAAACTCGTAATCGTCGGCCAACAAATTGAACTAAATATCTATTTATTTACAAATAAATAATACACTTATATTAAAGAAATAATACACTTTGTTAACACAAAATAAAAACTATAAGTACAACTAAACTTTAAGAAACTTATGCTATAATTAAACCTAACCTAAACTACATATAGGTACTCGAAATCGTCAAAATTCGCGCAGAAATCTGCACGCAGTGAAAGCATGAAATAGATGTTACTTACTAGAACTCAAGGAAAAGTATTATCCACTTCAAAAAGTTGGTTGGAATTGGAGTTATCAATTTATTTTTCATAATATGAAAAAAAAGGAGGCCTCTTAACTGATGGGTAATTAAGGAGTACATAAAGTACATAATAGAGCCCTTAAACATCGCTTAATGAGGTGGAAACGGGGGCGCAGTTAATGTTCGCGATCGCTGTACGGTGGATGTTTAATATTATTGGGTGATTTAGGATTCGATTAATATTAAGAGCTTGTTAAATAGGCTGTTAGTGGGTGAATGTATCGGGCGGCAGTTAAATAAATAAATATACATATGTGAAAGGACAATCTTACACAAATCGACCTAGTCCCAAACTAAGCAAAGCTTGTAATGAGGACGATATACATAATATATAAGTAAACACATATATAGATAACATCACCCAGGAACAAAATATTCGAGTTCATCACACACATATTATTATTATTACATAAGGACGGCCGCTGGTTCCGTTGAGTTCCTGAGTAGCGACCACTCCAGAGGTGCTGGGTTCGATTCATTTTGTAACATCGATTTTGTATCAATGGTTAAATTTAAAATTGTGGTGTGTACCCACATAAAAAAGAGACTTAGGTACATGTTTTATAAATATATAATATGTGAACTGCCAGCAACGCTATTGATACAGTTCTGAGTTTATATTGATTTATTGATAAATGTTAACTTCAGGGTTCGTTAAAAAAAAAAGGTGAAATAAAATGTTGTTGTTCTCAACAAGTTGTCTTTGGTTTAAAAGCGGCAAACCGACAAAAAAGACACCGACACGACCACCGCTAAATATTTCGCTAAAAACTCGTGCGAGTCAAATCTACGAGACAACTTAACACTAAATACACGAGCGACTCGGCAAACATCGGCTTGTAAGTAAAAATAAACCCGCTTGTTAAACTGAAGCTTGGATCCCTCGTGCAAACATCCTAACACAACCAAACACCAGTCCCACTTAAGCACATCACTTAACCGAACCACTCTCAACAGACGCGCCTCGTCCTAAGCTACTGCACACTCTTATTATCCACTGCAATCAGATTTGCCTCTAGTTCAAAGTATTTACCATTCAATTTAGAGCTCTGTGTAAAATTTACTTAGGTTGTTCTTTGTAGAGGAGATCATACACGATTGGTTTTGGAACGCCTCATGCAAAACAGAACGTTCTAACCGAAAGAGATCATTCGTATCCGGACGCATTATATCCCCGGTAAATATTAACTGAACAAAGAACGTAACGATTTTTGAATATAAAATAGGTTTTGTAACGTTCGAATTGCAAATAACGGGGGCGCCACCGGCTTTATGGATTATGGCTCAACGGTGTTTGTTTAAAAATGGAACGCTGTGATATTTTCACATTAGCACCTTTGACTGCTGCGCTTTTAAGGAGGCAGGCGACTTGTGTGGTCCGAAGTGTCGATGTTTGGTTTCGGAACGATAATGTTCGTTAATCAACCGAGGACAGAAACAGTATGGACATGCGCATGGGTAGGTACTAAAAGTGCGATTTTTGAAAAATTATACTGTCTAAGTTCATTCGATAAGACAGCAAACTAGCTAAGTATACCATAACTGATGAAGTGGTTTTAGGATCCTACCTTAGAAAGTAAGTTTCATTCGCTTTTTGCATCACCTACTCACCAAGTGATTTTTTTGCATCAACTTCACTAACCCAAAAGCACTGTACTAAACGGGTTAAAAATGTTTCTTTTTCTGCGTTAAAATCAAATCTACACTAGAGTATCTATCCAAACTGAAAGTACAGTCCATAGACAATATACCATCGATACTCGAAGCAGTTTGAGTAACAGCTGTTAACCAACTCGATAATTTTATAGTGAGTTTGGGAAAGCGGCGGGTCCCACGCAGCCTTATCGAGTAATTAAACTCGCTAATGATATTGTGTTTGTTCTATTTATCCGGGGCCTTCCGTAACATACACATTTATTTAATACTAGCTGCGGCCCGCGGTGCTACCTGCGGCTCTACACGTTCTGCATGTTTCGAGATAAAAAAAAAGTTTAAACACGCCCACATAAAACCAAGCTAGTCGTTAAGACTGACGACTAGGGAATGTACGATTCCCACTAACCGGGCGGAGTCGGCGCGCGCTCAAGCGCATCTAAATAGTTGCCAAAGGAATGTAAAGCTTCTGTACAACAGTCAGATCCCATATTCGAATGTTATTGACGCCGCTGCCGGCCGATCGGGCGCTTGCGGACGCGGACGGAGGTGCTCGGCTGTCGTCGCGCGCCATATCAGCTCCGTTCGGTCACCGCCGCACGCCATCGGCTCCGCTCGCATGTCCGTCGCCCTAGAATTTAATCGCTCGGACGGACGTAGTCGGCTGCCGCCGGGCGCTCCAGCGTCCGCTGGAACGTGGCGGCAGCCGAACCCGCCCAACCTGGTCACTGGACGCGGTCGGCCGCTGCCGGCTGCCAGAGCGCCCGTTGCGACGCGGCGGCAGCCGACCCGGCCCGGCCCGGTCAATGTGAATCGTACATAAGAGTCGCGTGTCACAGTTATGTTTAATAGTTAAATCTGTTCCGTTGCTGCGTTAAAGAAGTAATATGTTACAACTCAAATGACACACAGTGACATCACGGAAATCATCTTTCCTTCGATCTTATCTTAAATATTTTCATACAGTCAGTTTAATAAGTTAATAACATTAACACCTGGTTCCCAGATATCCTTAAAGAACAGTCACACAGTTCCACATTTATGATATCCATTAAGTATGGTATTTAACATCTAAAATCAGGTTTCGCTATAACTAATGTCCCATAAATAGACCAAACAAAGGCTAACAAGAGAATAGAGATTTAAGCTCAAATCGATTTTAAACGCGTGCTCAAGACACGTGCAAAAACGTTCTTTGTGATACACCTTTTGACTCTCAACAAAAACGTACGAAAAAATGACAATAAACAACAATAAAATTATAACTACAAGGACAACACTACGTCCAATAAAAAGGAATACGGGGTTACGCTGAACTAGTAAGCTTGAAAATCGCTCACGTTTAAATTTCCAAGGTGTACCTTTTCCGTTGTAAAGTCAATCGAATATGACATCTTAACTTGAATTTTTAGATAACATTAGTGGCCGCTGAATGCTTGTATGGCATTGAATGGCACCCAAGAGCAGAAAACGGGTGATTTCTGAATGGATGACGTTTCTAAGATGCTCCCTTGTTGATAAAACGCGACTAATCTAATTATTTATGGCATCAAATCGTAATAATCGGTCGGAGCATCTGTTGAGAGCTTTGGGAAAAAATGTCAAAGGGTTTTTTGGCGGTGTTTTTTGTGTGCTCTAAAGATTTGATGGTTGAAAAAGTGTGAAGAATTTATTTTAACAAAAAGTCTCGGTAGTTCAACTTTGTAATCTGAGGAAAATCTACCTCTATAAGTACTATCATTATCTCTAAAATTGGAAGAGTAATGTTATGATGCTTTAGCATGATACGAGGAGAGTTACCTATCTATTATTATATTATTATTATTTAAGAGTTTCACTCTTGTCGGTGCAGTTCTCTCCAGTCCGTTCTACTTAACGCCAGTTCTTTGACTTCCCGATACGACCCGACGTCTGCCTTTTTCTTGATCTGGTCCAAATAGCTAATCCTCGGCCTTCCTCTTCCTCTACTTCCTTCAATTTTCCCCTCCATTATCTTTTGTATTAGATCGTCGTGTCGTATCAAATGACCTATCATTTTCCCTCTTCGAGTTGTATTTATTTATATATATAAGCAAACAAAAACTTTTGGGTCTGTGAGCTTTAGATCTCATACGTTTGTTTCTAAATTGCAGAAATTTGTAATTTGTAACGTTTTCAACCCGAAATAGTAAATCGACAAAAAATATAATTATAATAGGTCTCCACTCACAAAATTTGTCCAACGAAATGATTTTTGTCCAAGCTAAAAACAGAGACTTTGCTCCCTTAGTCAAGGGAGCGCTCGGTATATTATCAAAACATAAAACTTGCCAAAACGGATAAATCAGATCATAGATAAAGCGTACTTAATTCACGTTGACAAGAGTGAAACCAAGGGTAAGTACTAGTATTCTCCAATCAAAGTAAGTTTCGGGCTATATGTAAATATCTCAAAACCAAGAATCTTATATACTAACTGGATATTGCATGCCGAACATTCGTTTGAAGCCAGAAAAAATGACCTTGAATTACGTCACGCCGATCTTGCATCTCTTTCTTTAAGGTGTCCATGATTAAGCATACATTAGGAATATCCCGCGGAATTTGACATATACAACAGATTGATGATTGATGATTTTGTAATTTATTAAATTCAAATCCGATCAACTGTTTTATCATGAAAGTGAACACCCATCCTAGTAGGATAGGAAAGTATATGCATAGCTAAATTTTATTGTTGTTTCGTGCGTTGCCGTCCCGCTCGCACTGGCTAATTTACCAGAAAGGAATGGAAGCCTTACGTCGGCGATAAAACATTAGCATTCTAGGCAATGCTGATTTCAAGTGTCCGTGTAACTGGAGACTACACTGAAAAAAATAGCCAGTGGAGCCTACTGACATTACAGTAAGACTTACTGCAATAACAGTTAGGCCTACTGACTGTTCAGTAAACCTAACTGCAATAACGGTTACGCTTACTGTAATTTCAGTAGGCTCCACTGGCTATTTTTTTCAGTGTACTTACTGATACTTAAACGGACGGCTAAATGTATGGAGAAAAACGCGACGCATACGTCAACGTCCCTTTTTCACCGTGTATTAGCCGCCTTTACGCAACGCCAGAGTATTGTGAGCACCTATGAGGCCAATCCTTAAATATAGTAGCAATTTTAGTATACACGTTTTTTGTTTATATGTGTTTGTGAATACGAGTGTGACTACGGCTAAGTTCACAGTGAGGTAGCCATTAGTGGATTAGGTTAGCAATATACTTACCATTGGTGTAGGTATCAATGTGACGTTCTGTAGTAAAAGATACCAATTTGTCAGTCCATTTTTGGTTGCATTTCTATGCCACTCTGCACTTAGTCCGCCTTAATGATATCCGGCAAAAGGTTTCCTTTTACCTGAGCACGCCACAAATAGTTACTAACAAAAACATAAGGGGAGTATTTGTCAATGGATAAAAAATAATGAAATACTAGGACGTTATAACAGTTTCTTTATTTTCCACATGTGAGAACAATTTCGACAGCAGGGTCATCAAATTGTCGAACGCTCTGAAACCCTTTATCGGTACAATCGACAGCCAAAACCGCCTCCTTCGTTCATCTTTTGGAAAACTGCAATATTTAATATTATTCAAGTAAATTGTAAAGACACAAACAATAAACATGTTATTCTGTGATATGAATTATGAGAATAGAAAACGTACTAAGTTGATAGATTTAGGTCCATTTTATACGAGTAAATACCATGCATGAAAACGAATTGGTCACCCGAGTTGTAAAACCACACAATCTTTAGTTTCTCATTTAAGACAATGTTGAACTTCAAATAAACAAAATATACTTCTAACTTATCATTATAAACCTATTCGTGGGGTTCTTGAATAAAAATTAACAAAGCTTACAAGCAAAATAGAGGAAGACTGATTGCTAGTAAGATTTTTGAACATTTTCGTAAAATAAGTACTCACCTATAAAATTTTGTGTCGGATTTCTGCCTCCAATTACTTTTACAATGCTTTACTATGCAATACATAGCGCATTACGCAAGTAAATCGACGAAATACGTTTATTTCACGAAAAAAAATATTGAATTGGTGAATGACTTTTGACAATTCTGACATATCGACGATATTTCTTTATTATTAGTGTTGTCATAGTACGTAGGAGGTGCATACCCGTGAAATGAGAATTTCGATTCAGTTATTTTTTTTTGTATAATACATAGAAAACTAAGTAAATTTGATCGCAGAAAGTTTTATATGAAAAATATAAATTTTTGTTGGAATTAGCTTAAAGTAAATTAATTAGGTAATGCCCGATAATTCTTATTTCTATAAAAAATAAGTTTTTTTTATAAATAACATGGTAACACATCACAGTGTGGAAAAGAGATAAAACATATGAGCAAAGGTGAATGAACCTGGCTTCAACTCATAGTTCGGCACGCAACATCCAGTTAGTATATAAGATTCTTGCTCAAAACAATACCGAAATCCAGGAAAAGTGCACTGAGAACGAATAAATAGGAAGGTGTAGGAACAATGGCGGAATATTAAGGCAAAATGTTTTTACGATGACAGCGGGCGACGCACGTTTTATTAGTTCGCCGCTTTCTGCCGCGTACAGGCTGTCCGGAAAATTTTAGCAATAAAATACAATACAATATAAAAAAATACAGTCAAACATAGACCTGCTTTTCTTCGGTTTCCGTAACCGTCGCACATTTAAATAAAACAATTTAAACGGATTATATCGCTTTTATTAATAATAATCCGTTTAAATTGTTTTATTTAAGTAGACCTCCTTTTTTGATGTCAGTTAATTAAGGGGAAAAAGAGGCCCAGGGATTCAATCTGATTACACTGACAAACATTTATTCGAAATCCCAGCATTATAAATGATAATTCAGCGGGAATGGCAAAAATTTATGCCTAATCGAGATATTGCTACAATCGCAGAACTACGCCAAATAAGCGCTCATAGTTCCAAAAATGAATAGGATACTAAGGGAAAGTAAAAAGTGGGTTATAATACTTTCGTCCGCGCGAAGTAACGGGTCCCTTTAGGTACTTTTTACCTTCTATTATACCGGGTGTGGCCTGTAACGAGAGCAATAAATTATAAAGCATATATAGATACCTATCTAAAGTAACCAGGAAGATCTATTATAGAATTTTCCCAATACGTTATTACTAGTGACTCTGTGAGCTACAAATAGACCTCACGATAATTTTTCGAAATTGCTGAAATATTACCTTTTTTTACGTTTTCAACCCCCATAACTCCACCAACTAAAATGATTTCGAAAAACTGTCCCGACGAAAAATTCTACATAATTATTGAACCTGCTCACAAAATTTCACGAGCATCGATAGAAAAATGCTGCCTGTGGGCGAGAACAGGCGGAAATTCGGACAAACAGACATCTGAACATCCAAACATCCGGACACACGAAAGAATTTGTGGCCAAGCCAAAGCGGTGAGGCTTCGCTCCCTCGGTGAAGTATAGAATTGAAAGAACAAAGAAGCTTATTAACTATCTTAATAATATCTGCGCCACGTGGTGTTACCCGCTCATCCCGCGGGAACACTACATTTTTCGGGATAAAAAGTAGCCTATGTGTTAATCCAGGGTGTCAGCTACCTTCATACCAAAGTTTATCAAAATTGGTCTAGCCGTGCGTGAAGTAACAAACATAACATAAACACACTCACAAACTTTCGCCTTTATAATAGGTTATAGGTTAATGAGCGGTGGTAGCCTAGTGGTTAGGGCGTGCGACTTTCAATCCGGAGGTCGCGGGTTCGAACCCGGCCCGTACCATTGAGTTTTTCGGAACTTATGTACTTCATTCTTTTTCATTTTGATATTTACCAGTCGCTTTTCGGTGAAGGAAAACATCGTAAGGAAACCACCTAAGCCCAATAAGGCCTAGTTTCCCCTCTGGGTTGGAAGGTCAGATGGCAGTCGCTTTCGTAAAAACTAGTGCCTACGCCACATCTTGGGATTTAGGTAGCCGACCCCGATTGAGAATTCATTCTCGAAAAATGGGACAAAGGCTAGGGGGATGAATAGGTTATAGGTTAACGCGGGCTGGTATTTTCGCAACTCGACGTCTTACAATGCGCCTATTTTGCGTGAACCTTCATAATATTGGTGTGATTATTCTACCCGTTCCAAAACACAAACACCCTATACCCGTCTGAAAAAACTCGGTAACTGAAAACTCATTTCGCGCGAAGTAATGGCCGCCGTCCCCACTTAGGGCAGTTATATCATCCCCACTTTTTAATAAAAAATCCCTCATCTCCGCTAAATTGTCCGCTCCACTCGGAATATGAAAGTCGTTATTTAAAAAGATCGCTTATTTCCAGTATAAATTTGAGTTAAGTCCTTTTCTTACGAGGGCCCTCGAGTATCTTCAGTTTATGGCGGGATTTCACAATTTACTTCTAGCTCTTAATGTGGGGTCGTAATTAAAAAGGATAATTAATGACCATTTTTATTGCGTTAGCTTTGTAATTTGCATTGCGTTTTGGGTGTGGTTTTGGGTAACGTCTTGTTAGTATTAATAATGTATACAGTTTAAAAGTGGTAGTGCGGGCTGCCAAGCATATTGTGTTAGGGCGGGTCCGTAATGTTTCATATAATGTCAGATAAACTAACATACACTTGATATACAATCGATTGATATAAAGTTGTTTCATATAATGTAACGTTTCATATAATGGTTTTTTCCTATATTTTGCTTTTCTCTAATTATCGATTGATATAATAGGCTAAATGGCATAATTGACAATATGCATAATTATACTTTCGTATAACATATTTATCACATAAATTATTAATAGCGTTTTCATATAAATACTGCCTTAAGGTAAAATAGGTAATGTTAGGAATCGTAAGCCAAGTCGGACCTGCGCGGCTCGCTCGCTTCGCTCGCTCGTTGGGGTCACAGTTCAACCTAACACTCCTCCTCGCTTCGCTCGTCGTCGTACCTAACCTAAGCCAAGTCGGACCTGCCTTATGGTGTAATAGGTAATGTTAGGAATCATAAGCCAAGTCGAAGCTGCGCGGCTCGCTCGCTTCGCTCGCTCGTTAGGGTCGCAGTTCAACCTAACACTACTCCTCGCTTCGCTCGTCGTCGTACCTAACCTAAACCAAGTCGGACCTGCCTTAAGGTGATATAGGGGGTGACAGCCTAATATATCTAGTGGGAACCACCTTTTTTGGTTATAGTAAAATCAACTTGTATCTTCTGTAGTTTATAGCATTGAAGAATTATATCAAGTAAGTAATTATGATAAATACGTTTTATACCAAGTTATAAATATAGTAAATTTACATTATACTAAAAGTAATTATACCTATAAACCATTATATCAATTGTTACATTAGATCATTTGAAAATTATCTAAAACAATATTATACCATTCGTTACATTATACAAAGCAATGGTATATCAAACCAAAATAGATTAAGTGAAGTTATATGAAACGTCGGGCACCCTGTTAGGGCCTATGGTCACGTACTAAGAGCGGCATAGGTACCTATGCCGCTCTCGTATTGGCTAATGCTGCCATCTGTCATCTTCTGTCATTTTCTTTCTTTCGTGGATTATATATATTATAGGCTCTAAAAGTGTCAGATAGATTGGTAAAGTAAAAATAATTGTTTCGCAGATATTTTTCTCAAAATCTCTGGGATTCACCCCGAAAAAGTCTAATTTGGAGGTCCCTTAGTCGAATAGAATTTTCGTTTTTTTTCACATCATGTGAAATTTCAATTTTCTGGGCGGCATTTTCAGTAGACTTTCGTGAACGGGTAACTGAATGATCCACAGGATGGTACGAGGCTTATTCTTACCCAACTACAATAAAGTAAGATGAATTTGTGACTTTTCTTCTTCGCGTGGACCGAGGAAAACCTTTAAGTAGTACCTACCTATCAAATATTGTTCGCATACATTGACTTCATAACAATAAATAGATTTGATAACTTCAGGAAAATATTTGCTTATTTGGTGTAAATGTGTGGAAATCCCACCGATAATTAATATAAACAAGCAATTCTCTGAAAATAAAGTAATAATACAATTTATTTTTGCAAATATCCTATTGTGTCATGTTAGGTATATGCTATTGTTTTTTAATTAAATATATAGTCGCTAATGTTCTCTTTGGTTTCCTGGATTATCGCTCATTTAAATAGATGAAATAATTGAAACTGGGTTATCCACGGGAAATCCGCAAGAGAACTAAGGTAAATAATTACAAAACTATCGGCTATTTAAGGAATTCGAATTCTGTTTTAATTTAAACTAACTGATATTTTAACGTAAAGTTCCGATCACATGCACAGGTCTAGTCTATGCCTAAGCAAACAAGAGGTTTACACTGTCACTATCAACGCCAGTTACATAATAGTATTTTATGCAACCGTTGTATAAGAGGGGGCAAAAAACGCGAGTGGCATGGGTTACGATGTGAGCGCAGCGAACATCGTAAGAAAGATGCCACGAGCGTTTTTTGACCTACTTATACAACGTTGCATACAATACTTTTTCTACGACTCGACATTTCATAAATAAAATGCAAATAAACAACAAAGAAAATAATTAAATGTTCCCGCTCGGAATCAACAAAATTAAAAAGAAAAATTGTCTCTGATAAACTTTTTTTTTATTGACATCCATCTGTCAAAAAAATATTAACTTATACATAAAGGTATACGATCACCATACTAAACATCTGTCAAAAAAATTTAACTTATACATAAAGGTATCGTTCACTATACTAAACATCCATGCACTGAAGATAAAACTTCTTTTTTAAGTTGGCACCAATGCCTTAGTACAAAAGTTTTTTTTTTTAATTTGCAAATTGTTTGAATGCAGCTGTTCATCATGTAATCTGAGGTACTAAGTGATGGTTTTTTGGCGACATTATAACATCGGTTAGCAGTGTGTTTTTGAGCAGTAGAGTATAGACTTTTACAGACTTTCATAATTTATGTCTTTATATTAGAGTTAGTAACTATATAAATGACAGAAAAAAGTACTGGAGTAGAAAAAATTAATTAGAGCATCTAATACATACATAACGGCTATAGACGCATCGTCCACCCTATAATCCATACTTAACATTATCAATGCGAGAGTATATCTATCTGTTACCTTCGCTTCAACCGCTGAACCAAGTTACATGATGGAGATAGTTCGAGTTCAGGGGAATGACATAAGATGTTTCCCTTTAAACTGAGAGTTGACAAGGGCGGTGAAATTTACTATAGAAGTACGTTAAACTGTTGGTTTTAGTAAAATATAAATGTTTGCAATGGCGATGTAAAACTCCACGGGTAGTGGCTAGTTTTTCATAAATATCCTTGACGGGATTTGGCCGATGGTTGATTTTAAGTGTACTATGTCCATTTGTCCAATGTCAATCCATGAAAAATAAAAAGATATATGTATCTTCAGAACTTCCGTCGCGTTTTGACAAAATGCGATTGTGAGATAGAAGCTTTGTGACTTAATTATCACGTGATAAATGCAACCATCATATGCCTGCAGTAGAGCATCAAGCGTAATTTAATACATTATTTCTTACATAATACAAATATGTACCTACATCTTGTTATAGACAGGCAGTCAATGTCTTAAAGTATACAGTAACCACGAAACAGTATCGGCTTTTCACTCTCCTCGGGCGACCACTGGCCCCTAAAAGGCCTTTTTTACCAGTTCTTGGGTGCCTAGCCTCCAAACACTCACATAATGAATTTCACGCCCAGGACGTTTGTATGGAAAATTCCGGACCTGACGGGAAACTTCAAACTGAAAAACATTCCAGAAATGTCATTAACGTCGATTGCTAACGAAAAACGTCAAATCCCCTTGTCGTATAAACAGCGATTCCATAATAAACCCCTGCAGGATTGCCTATCGTTACGTACTCTTTCAATTAAAGCCGTGGTAATCCCTCAGTGCGATTAAATTACAGTAATTGGCTAAAGGGGACCCTTCCATAAAAGTGAATCACCATCCTTACTCCTTTGGAAAAACGTCGACTTTCGCTTGAGCGGTTGATGATCCTTTTATTAATATTTGCGATTTGATAAGGGAATATTTTGCGAATCCCCCAATTTGACCAGATTGCACTGTGTTATATGGGCATAGAGTTTGTTTAAGCTTGTTAGTGTGTTGCGGCATTATAGAAGGATGCACAAAGAGATGGTAGATATTGGTGTAATGCGATTAACTCGGTGTTAAGTGACATGGCGCTAACGATTTGATTTGGGAGATTTAATTTCGTGATGGGACTGAGATGTCGGATGTGTTTGTTTTGGAGCTTGTTTGATCATGTGATTCATCAGTTCAATACATAAAGATAATTCACTTATTTATTTACAGACTTAGATGTAATCTTTTCTTCGGTTTCCGCGACTGTCTCACATTTAAATAAAGCAATTTAAATGGATTATTTCGCGTAATATTGATTATTTGAGCCTCCCTGACGTTTCGGTAGCTTTAGTTACCATTGTCAAAGGTATTTGTGTTTTTCTCAGTCAACCTTTGACAACGATAACTGGAAAGCTACCGAAACGTCGGGGAGGCTCAAATAATCAATATACGCGATAGTCTTAGGGTATGTTAGCGCATTAAAAGTTAGTTTTCTCCTAGATCTCATCAATTTATTGAATTATGTAGTAAGATAAATGACAATAAGTATCAGATACAGAAATACACAAAATGTGTTATGATTTAACAATGTTTAGTTTAAGATTTTGTTCTTATCTTTTTTTATCTAGCGACAGTAGGTAGATAATGCCATGCGATATATAAATTAAACAATTTTGATCCCTACGACTATGCCTACTAATAATGAGGTTATTATTAACTTGTCCATGGAAAAACCGCAATTTTATTAATGGTCTTATTTTAAAAATGGCATGCTGCAGCACAGATAAATCTCTTACAAAGAAAAAGTCCTTGCCGGCTCATGTGTTTCCTCCTTCTTATAACTTGGGACCCTTCAAACGAAGCGTGAAGAAGCATCTCTCGGGCCAGCATGGCAGTGTCAACTGACTTGGCACCGTTGGTTTCTCGTCAGTTGCCATTGCGACTTGGGCTCCCCTTTTTGCTTACCATCAGGCGAAGTGGAGCCACTATGTTGTGCCGTTATAAAAAAAAAAAAAAAAAAAAAAAAAAGTTCTAGCCAAAAACAGCACTAGGCTGCTGTATTTGCCTTTATATAAAGATTATGACTGACAGTTTTGCGAATATAAAAATCACTGTCTATAGACATGATGCCGTAACTTGAGGATCCTAATTAACGTCTCTCGACGTACCTACTGACCGTAAAAGTGTTAACATAAACATTTCAGCTCAGCATAAACATGTGCAATTCAAAATGTATGTGAACTAATAACGGTTGCCGCCATAACGCCTTCTCTTGGGCAATGTAAACGACTAGAAGGACGACAAAACGGCTGGATTTTTGGCACAGAAATAGCTTTATATCCCAGGTAGCAAACAAGTTGTATAAGAGCTTATATCCCATTATAACTCTAATTTAAGCTGTATAAAGGTTGTATAAGTGCTGATGCTGACTTTGTGCTACTTGGGATGTAGCGATGGTTATAGAGTAACCCGACTACGGCAAAGTAAAAGGAGATTCCACTAAGAAAGTTAAAAGGTTACTCTAGTTTCAAAATATACACAGTAAAATTTAAAATCGAATCCTTATTGACGGATTCAAAATATATTTAAACCTTACGATTGAAAATACTTTCATTGTACCTATTTCATAATTTCTGTATCGGCGGGGTCCAATTCATATTTTAACATAGAGAGTATGCTAGTAGTTGATAGCGAAAATATTAATGATAAAGCAAGATGTGGGCCAAAATGAGTTTATATTTTTGAAATTAATTTTGTAATAATTATGTTCGCTACGTAAATAAGGATTGAATAGATACGATATGGCAGACCGATAGCGTCACTCACTTATGGAAGTACAACGTATCAATGATTCTCTTCAAAACTACCCGCAGCCTAACCAACACGCGAGTTGAACTTCCAGATCACGAACAAAATTGCAGCTCACATACAAAAGACATACAGAATTAATTCCATCGTTCGAATTTCACCGAACATGCCAGCCCCCGCTTCCGAACTGCAAACTGCCAACAATACCGCTTAGAAACAGACCGTCACCCGTTCTCACCTACTGTGTCATAAACAAATCAACATGGCCGTCCCGAGATATTAATGACAATGAGACATTAGCTCGGTACAAAATGCCTCCGCGTTTGCGAATAATTAAATCGTAAAGTCCCCTCTACACCGCCTACGGCACCCGTCTATTTACTCCTTTTTCATTCAACACAATAGCTGCTGCAATCCAACACTACGAATTCTGTTACGTCAGTTTATTATATTGGAACGCCTGCGAAACTCGACACAAGCCGAAGGGCATTGAGTTGAATTTGAATGAAGCGGCGTCCTATTTATAAGGCGTATTCCACAGAGAGTATTAATTTGAGCGCGACGAGCCCCGCCTACCCAATATCGCGTTTACACACATGTTGGATCGTATCGTCGTCTCTCTCCCTCCGCGCCGCTTATTAAAATTCCTCGGTGTATAATGCCATCTCTCTCTGTACAGAGAGGAGAGTCGGCACTCGCCCCAATGCTGGCGCGATTTCCACCGCGCTTCCACGCGAATCGCGCGAACTCGCATCGCGAACCAATTTGAAACTAAATACTATCCGATTGTTCAACTCGATAGTGTTAAGATATGTGCGACGACTGTGACTCAAAGTGAAGTTTGACTCTGAGTGTAATTCAATTAACAGTCTATGTGTTTATAAACTATTTACAATCTGGAAATTTCACAACTGAATCCGTCGGCCGTAGCTCAATACCAAACTAAACCTAACATCCTCGATTACCAGAAGGAACAGGGACTGTCTAACGCTTTGGTTCCTTCCTGCAATATTGCAAATTTTGACGCAAAGATGACGTGTTGACGTCTGAAATGTCATCGAGCAGATGAAATGAAGACCTCGCTCGAATGCGAGCGGTCGGAGGCCGCAGACAGCGGCGGGAAAGGCCGGATATCGTTCAGCGTGGACTCCCTACTGGGAAGCAAAGACACGCCCTCAAAGGACCAGGAACATAGCAATGACGAGAGCAACACTCTTGAAACAGATGACAGCGACGTGGATATCGAGGACGTTGAGTCCAATGCTGGAGATGACCGAGACGAGAGGGACGAACGGGATGAGGGTGGGAATGGTGAGGAGGTGGAGCGGAGCGGGGTGGTGGTGCCCCAGCCGATGCTGCCCAGGCTATACCAGGGTCCGCCGCCGACGTGGCCGTTTGGAGCGTTCCCCTGGATGGCTCCCAACCCTATGTTTCGGACTGGGTCACCCAATGGTAAGTCTAGATTACTTCTAGTCATTTTCTTTCGTTCTCCATGAGGTTTGTGAGGATCGACATCGGATTACATTTTCCAGCCCGATCCCTAAATGTATTGACGTTTCGCTCTTCCGTGTGTAACGTTTCTGATTCCGATCTCTGCACCAAGTTTGGGGCTGATAATTGGTGAGTTCACTACATTGTAACACCTCAGTAACCGAACGTGCTCTATATGGAAACCCGTCTTCCTGGTGGTGAAACCAGGTCAGAATAATCTCTCGAAGAAATCAGGTATATCTGCGGAAATTCCTTGTATTTGAACACAGAAGTGGAGCTCAATGCAGTTATATTTGTCCAGTCTTTAGAACCAAAAACATTATTTATACAGCAAGAAGTTCTTCAAAAGATGTCAGAGAACGCATATTTTGATGTTACTTTCAAATAAAACAACGTTTACCTAATAAGTAATCGCGAAAGATAACTATTGATATCCGAAATTGAATTATATTCAATCTGCTGTGTAATCATTAATCACATCATCGCCATAGATACGTAGGAACAGATTACGAGAACAGTAGACACGGGACAAAAGTTACGTCACACTCATCATCTCATGACAAAATCGCTGAGTGTCACTCAGTAATTAGAAACCAAAAGCCTTGTGGAAGTCCTTTCTACAGCTAATTCGTCAAAGCGTAGCTAAAGATAGGTCTCAAGTATTTAATTTATACATTATTATAGGTATTATGTTATCATTACCCCAAATCAAATTGTATCTTGTAGCTTTTACGAATATAATGCCTAGTGGGCTTTTATTTTGCAATTTTTTTCTTTGCACATTTTAGAATATCTTTTGCGTATAAGTCGCAGAAAGGCTTTATGCATAGAGAAACTAACAGAACGGATCTAATCGTTAAATTAATAAATAATAAGGGCATACATCGCATATTTAATTTCATTAATGTTTGATCGATGGTCTGTCACATGAAAATCTAAACTTATCTTTCGTAAAGGAAATAATCTTTTTATGCAACTCAGTTAAAATGGTTAGGTTATATCAATAAGTTTTAACTTTACTACTGGCCTTTTTTTAATGGTCCACTAGTACACACTCTACCCATTAATATGTGCCAATAAATGCCACTTTCATCTAATTAAACCTTTTTACCATCGCAACTGACGCGAAATAGATATCACAATAAAATAATGACGATTTATTTCTAATTTGATGCGATATACGTATACTATTGCGGAAATCTGTTTACTCGCGACTCCGCTCGCGTTAGATACCTTCGCCAGTTAAGCAAGAGCTGTGCTATGGATGAAAATGAATACTGCAAATAGGTCGGCAACTTTTTCTAATTAACTATCAATATTTTATTCTTCGCAAACGGTTCTAGGTAAAACATAACAGGTGAAGGAGTAAAAAAAAAAACAAAAAAGCACGTCCAGAGTGTTTCGCTTTGTAGGTTCCTATTTAAAAATTGCATGGTTTTACTAATGATTCATGAAATATACTGTAATATTCGTTATTTAATTTTATTTATAGTTAATTTTAAGTTATTATTTCGACATCATGTTAAAAACAAGTCTTTACGTACCAAATAGAGTCTGGCTAGCCGAATAATGTTGACAGATATTTCCTTGTGGTATCACCAATTTTCTATGATTTAAACAATTTAGTAGGTGGGTCGTCTATAAATAATTTCGATACTTTATGTACTAGTTCTAATTCTAACATTCCGATGGAGTTGAAATTTGGCATAGTAGGTACTTAATGTAATTTTTGTGGTGATGGATTAATATAAATGGTATTATCGAGCTAGGTTTTATTTACTCGTACACTACACTAAATTTTTCACCTCGTATAATGGTTAGAATGTATCAACATATGTATGTGTTTGTCGTCGATTTATTACGTGTGTATAGAAAATCAACAATATTTTCTATTATCAAAACTATAATTCCTACTACACAAAGTGTGACCAGCCGCATATTTTTTTTAATTTCTTGTTACGTAATTAATAATTTTGTGCATGAATAATAAAATATCTCCATTTTTATATTTACTTTAATTTATTTGATATCTATATCTGAGATAATGATGATTAAGAGAAATATAAATGTCAAATCATAATATTTTACATAAATATTGTTGTGTTAATGACAGTTATTATTCCTTAATTATTCCAATTCTTACAATATGTATAATAAATTATAATTAACAATAAATTACTGCATTCCGTACTTAAAATATTTACTTTTCAAACACGAACTCGAAATGTACAATTTAAATTCATATGTTTACGATACTGTTTTATCTAATTAGGAATTTATCCTAATTAGATAAAACAGAATTTCGAAAACTTTAGTTTAGAAATTTATTATAAACCAAATTAAATAACATTAAACCACGGAACCCTGCAGCAGACTCACATAGCGGAACCGTAAGTCTTGTACCTCAATAAATCCACTTACGTCTGCATAGTGTAACTCATTAATAAATACATCAATTACAATTAATTACACTATAACAATCAACTGCCCGTTTGTGTATTAGTCCGATCAAGCTCCTTTACCTATCTCTATATCTATTATTATAATTATTATCAGGAATCGTAAAATGCGAGTAAAATCCATTGACGTCCTTGTACATGATGACCCTTACGAACCCTGATTATTATTCTTAAATTTAAATTGAATCTTATTCCTTTTAAATTTTATTTTATCATTTTATGACAAATACATATATTGATTATTTCAACCAGCTTTTTGAAGTAATGCTTTTCCTTGAGTTCTAGAAAATAACATAGTTATTTCATGCTTTCATTGCCTGCAGTCGTTGGAAAAAAAAAACAGTTTTCTGGGTGAATGTTGTAAATTTCGAGTCGTTTATTAAACATAAATTATCAATGAAAGACTGCAGGTTTCAAATATATACCAATAAATGTCAATAGCCCTGTTCTAAGTAGTAACATAACATAACAATCAAATTTTTTGAACGGATAAGGAGCCTTTAATCAATCCTCTATGGAAAGTACCAGGACGCAACGTGCAGGTTCTGCCAAGAGTCAGAGGAGACTGCTATGAATATCCTTTGCTCCTGTGGATCACTTATACGTAAAAGAAGTATCCACTTAGGGCAAATACAAATACAAATACAAATATTTTTATTTTGCTTAAAAATGTGGTACAAAAGCTGGTATACAAATGTTATTTTAGACACACACATTCCACCAGAAACTGGCATGCAAAATTATCATTGACAAATGAGATTCGTGTTTACTAGAATGTCACAATTACTTACACTTATATTAATTTAAAATTGAATACCTAACTAATTCACATTATACACACCACGGAAAAGAAAGTTTAACAAAATGTATCAATTACAATTAAGTACATTATTAATAAAAATATGTCAAAAAATTGTAAAAGAAAAAATAAATTAAAAAATCAAATAATTACTTAAAACTAATTACATGATAAAATGTCAAATTAAACGTTTAAAGTAGTCAAAATATTCTTCAATAGAGTAAAAACATTCTTGTACCAGCCAGTTTCTAAGTTTACGCTTAAACAAACTAATAGGCAAATCTTTTATGTCATCATTCAAACGATTAAAAATGTCAATGGACTTACAGTATGCGTTCTTGTTGTACAATTGTGTCTTACGGGCAGGACCAACGAGCCGATTTGGGTACCTTGTATGAAAGTGGCATGTATCTTTACAAGTTTTGAAGAGTTCTGGGTGAGCCTTGACAAATAAACAAACTTCATAGATATAGATACATGGTACTGTCAACAAATTGAGGTCTCTAAATAGTGGTCTACAAGATGTGAAAACGTCTACGTTACAAATAGCCCTGATGCACTGTTTTTGTGCTATAAGTGCGCGTTTTGCATGGCTTGAATTCCCCCAGAGGAGAACGCCATATCTGAGCAGCGAGCAAACATAACCATGATAAGCCTGTACTGCTGTTTGCTTGTTACTTATTTTAGCTAGTTTCCATAGAGCATAAGCAAACGAGTTAATTTTATTACACAATTTATTAATATGCTCACTCCAGGAAAATTTGTCATCCAAGCAAATACCTAGAAATACTGTCTGACTTGATTCCGTTATTACCTGATCTGCAAACGTTACAGACAGTTGTTGCTTTTTAGCATTTCTATTTACAAACTGAATAAATGTGGTTTTATCTATATTTACTTTAAGATTGTTCCTATGCAGCCAGTTTATTACATCAGCGATTGTCTTACTTATGTCAGTATTATACGTTTTGATATCTTTACATGGTATGACGACCGATAAGTCATCCGCAAAGAGTATACAATCAAAAGGTATCGCATTCGGTAAATCGTTAATATACAGTAAAAACAGCAGAGGGCCCAAGATACTTCCCTGCGGTACGCCGACCTTATTTATTCTCGTGGAAGATCTAAAAGCTTCAATGGTATTGGCCGAGTCGATTTGAGATATTTCTACAAATTGAGTCCTAGAGTGCAAATAATCTCGGAGCCATTCATTAACTACACCTCTGATACCGTAGAGTTCGCATTTAGCCAGCAGTGTCTTGTGGCACACAAAATCGAATGCTCGACTCATGTCAAAGAAGACAGTCGTTACTGGTAAGCTTCTGTTCATATAACCTAAAATCTTATTTGTCAACGAAAAAGCAGCTAGTGACGTTGACTTGCCTTTTTGAAACCCAAACTGTTCAGATTTTAGTACATTAAACTTATTTAAAAATGACAATAGACGTTGATGAAACGCCTTCTCAAATAATTTAGAGATAACAGGTACAAGCGAAATTGGTCGGTAGTTTTCTACGCATTCTTTGCTGCCTTTCTCGTAAAGCGGCTTAATAAGAGAGATTTTTAAAGGCTCCGGAAAGACTCCACTAGTAAATGACAAATTTACTAGGTAGCTCATAACTGCAGCAATACCTTGTTTACATGCTTTTAAAATTTTAGTTTGGATTTCGTCATAGCCCGCTGCGTTAGTAGGGTTTAAAGTATCAATAAGTTTACGTAATTCATTTTCATCTGTCGGTGATAAAAACATACTACAATTACCGCAACATTTTGTGTCCCCAGAAGAGATACAAAAACTCACTGCCCAAAGAATCTGAGAATTCCTGGACTCAGCAATTAACTTTTAGAAAGGGCTGCCACAATAGATCAATTATGATCGATGCGGCATATAAAAGGCCCAAAGGATATATAATGTAAGGTTATTAGGGTATGCAGTCCCGGAACTATAAAATTAATATTTCCCCAGACTGCAGACCCTATTGGAGAGTGGGCATGCTATCAGGGAAAAAGCGCGTTGCAAGATGTCTTATGTTTTTTATGAGGATTGATTTGTGCGCTTATCACATCAAAACGGCTGGATGGATTTAAATAAAAATTTGAAACAGGGAACAGTTATCGACAGACCCTACTCGACTACGGTAAAAAAAGAGGTTGACACAAACGAAGTATAGCGAGCATTTTCTTATGTGCTACGAAATGCTTTAAATAAATACTAAATGTTCCCAAATGAGAATTTCTGTCAATTTCAACTACAACTACTACTTAATGGCTCGTCGACCACAAGCGAGTCTTGGCCTCCGACACGAGTTTGGCCACTTGTCTCAATCTAGCACCGTTTGCTACCAGTTGCCGGCCTGCACCTCTAGCACAACTATGATACGTGACTCTTTCTCGGGCGATAAATATTACCAGTCTCTTTCTTCGCAGTACTGTGAGAGAGTGACGGGCGATGCTATGTCGCACGACAAGAGTCACGAAGCGTACTTGTGCTAGACGGACTGGAGTTCACGCAGATCTGACTCGGCGACATTGATCCAGCGATTCCTGGGACGGCCAACCGGCCTTCGTCCTATTCAAGGAAAAATCTGCCGAATTCAAGGAAAAATTCTTCTATGATCATGGTGTTCATCGTCATCATCATCATTGCATCCGGCCGATTTCGGCCACGGCGACTGAACGCTGACTAATGAGATCGTCCCTCATGAGCTCTCAGGTGGCTGACGTAGCCAATTTTTGCAGAAAATGTGCGACCACATTCGCTGCATGTCAGCACCCCACCGACAAAATTATACTGGATGGCCGCTGTTGGTCTGGCCTTGAGTTCCTAGCGCTTAGCGTCGAGCTCACTCCTTCTTTTTCCTTCGAAGGCTTGCACGCTTACCGCCACTGTTTGCCTCCACTTAGCCCGATCTTGTGCCAAGTTCTCCCAATGTGATGGGTCAATGTGACATTGACCCTTTCCGCATATGGCGCTTCAGTGCATCTTTGTATCGCAGGAATTGGCCGCTCTGTTTCCGCTTGCCGTCCTGCGGTTCCGAGTAAAAGATGCGCTTTGCGATTTTATTATCGGACATTCGGGAGACATGACCACACCATCGTAGCTGTCGCCGCATTAGATAGGCTTCGATACCGCTGACATTAGCGCGCCGCAGAACCACCGTGTTTCTGACACGGTCCGACCAAGAGATGTTCATAATGTCACGCAGGCATTTCAACAAGTGAAACCTATCTAAAGTGCGAATATGCTTACGATAAAGGCACCAAGTTTCGGAGGCATACAGAAGATTGGGCAATACAATAGCCATGTACACAGAGATCTTGGTTGGGAGTTTTAAGTCGTGTGAACGGAACACCTTGAGACGAAGCTTCCCGAAGGCAGCAGCAGCCGCTCCAATTCTGCTATTAATTTCATCATCAAGGTGACACTTAGACATTACTGTGCTCCCCAGATACCTAAAGCGGTCCACCCGCTTATGTGAGTCATCCCAGGGTTTGATGTCTATTGGCATTAGCGGATCAGACCCCATTACTTCTGTCTTTTTCACACTTATTTTAAGGCCAAAACGTTGACATGACTCGTTGAGACTCGACATAGCGTTTGTAGGCCATGTGGGGAATCCGCCACAAAATAAAGATCATCTGCGTACACTATCTCCGTGACGGTAGCATGAGATACCTTTGTGCGTGCCCTCAGCTGAGCCAAATTAAAAACACTGCCGTCAGTACGAAAGCAAATGCGGATGCCATCAGCCAAATCCTGCAGGGCATCTCTGACTACAACTGCAAAGTAAAGGGCGAAGAGTGGGGGCGCTAGTTCGCAGCCTTATTTAACGCCACAGTTGACATTGAAGTAATCTGACTCTTCACCCTTTACGCTGACACAGCATTGCATGTCATCATGCAGGAGTCGTATAAGCCTTACAAACTTAGCTGTGCAACCCAGTTTCGCTAGCACCAGCCACAAAGCCTCGCGAGGCACACTGTCAAAGGCCTTCTCCAGGTCAACGAAGCAGAGAAACAGTGGTTGTTCTTGCTCTCTACTCTTCTCCTGATGACTCTCTTCCCATGAGTCAGGAGAAGAGTCATGGGGTTACTTGATGATCGTATCAACTTCATCTGATCTAATGATATTTCACTGAAAAAAAAAAGATTTGCTCAATGATAGCTGCTAGTTAATTAACCAGAGGACTGACAAACTGAGGGCTACTAGTAACCAAAATAAGTTGTGTCAAATTAGCTTAATTTTGGTTACTTCTGAGGACAATTTGGCTATTTACAAGTTGTTAAACTATTCAGTTTAGCAATTTTTTTTTACTATTTCCAACAGCAGCTCGGGTTAGGTATAAAAAATATACCCAAATATCGATATATGTGCCAATATTATTTAGAGTCTGAATGCAAAGTCAGCATTATCCCATCATCATATCTTGACTTGATGACAGTAACAAGATCGTATAAAGTATTCATGTAAATCATTTTCCTAATTGGCTCAGGCGTGTTCGGGTAATGGGCCAACTTGAGTACCTTTCGAACAAATATTTTTCCAAAGTCGTCCAGCTGTTTAAATAATCGAGGAATATGCATACAAACTCCGATGACCTGATAACATGTTTTTCTGAAGTCGGTTAGTGAGAGGAAAAGTCGCAGGAAAGAGTTGTATAACAAAATACAGCAATTAAATTGAAATTACCCAATGATTCAGCGGTCAACGTATTCATTTGTTGGGTACTGGAACTGCCGTAATTGCTTTAGTTAAGCAATGTTATGGTAATGGCGGAAATACTTAACGGTTTCTAAATGAGTACTTCTTAAAAAAAATTACAACCGTACATTATTTGCCTTAGAAAACAAATAATTACACCCTCAAAACAATACACACACACTTGTATTTTAAGACCTCTCATTATGTAACGGTTGCATAAATTAAACCATTGATACAAAGATCAAAGCTCAAATAAAAATTCGAAAGGTTATCTGGGCGTTAGGGTAGTGAAAATGTTAACACGCTGGACCGGCTATCCAGAGGTACCCGGTTTGATGGCCAGGTCCTTCCACCAGGTTACGCATTCATTAAATTTAAATCAACTCAACTCAATTCAATTTTTGGTTTGAGCTTTGATTCATGAATTACGCTTCACCCAACAATTATGCCATGGATTACGCTTCTCCCAACAAAGTTTTCAGCCAAGTCTACTTGGAAGTATCTCGTTATGCCCGTTATTTGATGGTTTCAAAAGTGTCAATAGTTTCTACGAGTATGTGCTCTGTAACCAATTGAGTAACTGTAGCGGCAAAAATCTCTCCTATCTGTGTAATTTGTATGAAGAATATTCCGACTTGATAAAGAATCTATCTATCAGCCACAGATGTCCACTGCTGAACATAGGCCTCCCCCATGACTCGCCACAAAGTGCGATCCTGTGCAGACCGCATCCAATGATTCCCCGCTATCCTCATGAAGTCATCCGTCCATCTAGTCGGGGGCCGACCGACGCTGCGCTTGCCTAAACGTGGTCGCCACTCTAGGACTTTGCTGCCCCAACGGCCGTCCAATCTCCGGGCTACATGGCCTGCCCATTGCCCCTTCAACCGCGCAATCCTGTGCACTGTGTCAGTTACTTTGGTTCTTCTGCGGATATCCTCATTTCTGATTCTATCGCGCGAAAGATAAAGTAAAGAATATAGACTTCCAAAGGGTATGTAATCCATGCTAGCGACAGTATTTATTACCGACTTCAAAAAAGGAATTCTCAGTTCTACCAAGTGTTTTTTTTTTTCAAATTCTTGTGGACATAAATCCCGGTAGTTTTTTAGCACATGTTAACAATTAATGTAGCGTTCAGGTTTTTAATTGGACCAATTTGAATACAAAGAGGACCTTTGACTCGTTTTTTGTCGTCGGTCATTAGTATGGTAAATAAACAATTACTAGTGATTGTCTGATTTAAATAAGGTCTAGGGCGCGTCTGGGTTATCAGCAAGCCCGGCCGTTTCTTCTACGAATCTATGTATATTGTATACAGCGTGTAATAGGAGCAACAAATTAAAACATAGATTCTACTCTTCAAGCTGAACAACATTTGTTCAGTTACTTTAAAAATAAGTTAGTTTTCAGAATTGTATTATTTCTAACAAATTAATAGTACATTACGGCAGAGACCAGTAAGTAAGCCATACTGGCTGAGTAGGAATTAGACGGACCGAGCCGTAGGCGAGGTCCGGATATAATACGAGGCCAGGATGGCTCTTACGGTCGAAGCAAGTATAGTGCTTTTCTCAAAAATTAAACAAGAAAATTAGATTAAAATTATATTTTGTAGGTGCCGTTCATATTCGGCCATTTTCCAATGAATATTTTTGTTATATCCCATTTTTATTATTACACATTGTGATATTGGTCGTCGCAGGCACCATTAACTCCCATGATAACAACCTATAACAAAAATAATTATGAGTTTATAACTTATACTTGGATAAAAGATATAGTTATATCGTTATCAAATAGTGGCAGCATTTATTTACCTTCATCACCAAAATGGTTATCATCTAGAGCTTGATTTAAGAACTTTTCCATATATTGCTGCTGAATATTTGTGATTTGTTTCCTTTGTAGCCATCCGATTGTCTCAGAAAGATTGTTGAAATATTCTGACCAATTATTAACTTGATTTTCTTCCTTCCATTTAATGAATCTCTTGTATTTTTTTATATCTCCTTGGATTTAGTCGGAAGTAAATTATTTTAGCTAACTCTGCCTCCGCTTTTAAGTATGGAGGAGTGCCGTCTATTCGGAATCACACTCGTCTGAACTCATTTTTGCTGAATTATTGTAATAGGTCACACAAACAAATTTGAAATTTTTGTCTTTTAATTAAAATCCCGCCTTAATTTCTTTTTTTATAAATACTGCGTTTAATTATTTGCACTGTCTTACAAATCTAAGTCTTAAAGATAAAATTAAAACATTGTTGTATTTTCTAACTAATTTTCATATCATAAAGCTTACCTTCAATTTTAACTCCGAGGTTTTTTCTAAACGACACAAAAAAGGAAGGAATTCCGAAATATCATTGTCATTTTACACAGCACAATTATGAACTAAACGCTGCATACAAACTTCCGCACTAAACTTTGTCGCTACTTTTTTTTTTATATGCATCATGAGTTACGTTTATACTGCCAATAGTGCTAACCTCTTTTTATTTTACATTTGCTCTTAGTGTAAATTGCAAGTGTATACTGCAATGTCGTCTCTTTCTATTTAATCTATGAAAAAGGGACGCCACTTTTTAATTTCTACAATTTGCTGTCGCACTGTACTTATAATTAAAACAATTTGTGGAATGCATCCTTTTTACATTTATATACGACCTCATCGCCTTCACATCCTTAGTTTTTTTATAGTCGGTGACGATGTAAATCGTGTTTCGATATTCAAATATCTTGATACGTAATAGGAATTACATACTTACTTACTGGACAAATATTGATTCCAAATTTAAAATCTCGCTATTTACTGGACACTTCTAAAAAGTCTTCGGTATGTTCCACTTACTGTAGTCTATCTAGCGATGGTAAGGCAACATTACATGCAATTTTTGAGAAAATAATATTGTCAATGTATGTCGTCTAACATTGACATTCCCTGAGCATTGACATAGCTGTCACTCTACTAATATCGGACATTTCAATACATTGCTTCTTTGTATAAACATTATTCTACAAAATATCATTTAATACACGTTATTTTGCAGAAGTGGCTTAACAAACGTCGTTCAGTTTCAAGGGAAGAATCTATGTTTTAATTTATTGCTCCTATTACATTACAGGCCTCACCCGGTATACCTTCTGGTTGCGGGCAACCACTACCTGCTTGGTCTGAATATGTCTCCAAATGGTGGTGCCACTCACGCGGTTGCGCCAAAAATTTATAAAGTGGCGGGCAGCGGGTGGGTGGTCGATCGTTGTTACCTATATCTCGATGTAACATTGAACGCCTTTTTACATAGATAAAAGTACCTATACAGAGTAAAAATCCGGTCAAGAGCTAGTCGGACTTGCGCTCCGAGGGTTCCGTACGAACTATAAAAGCACTGCATATTTGCTCTAACGAAAAGATAAGCTGTACTGAACAACAAACTTAACTTTACGGTTGGAAAACTGTGTTAGGTACCTACGTACTTTATTAGAATCTAAATCATTCTGTTGACAAACAAATATATAAGGTATGTAATACCGATTTGAAAGACATTATTATTCGACAAAATTAAACGTTGAAAATATAAAAAAATATATATGTATATGTTATTTGGAAGTAGGTACCTAATATCGAATATATTTTTGTTTCTTTTTCTTAATGTCTCTCTCGTATGTACGTGCCATTGTACTCTCATCAAGCCTCAACAGCAGGACCAATTTTAATATGTTTTTTGTACCCAAGTTTTAGGCATCCGCAGGTGGTTCCTTTACCCGACTACGGAGAAGTAAAAATTCATAACCACTTTTGGTACCACGTGGACGTAATTCGCCTTTTACCTACCTACATTATAAAAAGTGATAAAGTTAAGAGCATATTACTGTATACTAACGCAGTAAAAAAAAATCAATTTTAACGCAGGGATATATTAAATACTTTAATTTCATACTATCTATAACAGTAGATTTTTCTATTTTACACAATTAAGCGAACTATTCCTATTTAGAGTTAATTTAGAAAAATCTACACAACTAATAACAGGAAAGCACCTTTTAATTTCCTGTTAATTCTCAATTAAAATAGTTGCTTTTTTGCCTGGGCCAAATTCGACATTTCTTTTGACATTAACGTGATTTGCCCGCTATATATATATCTACTATATATATATTATAGCGACCAGCCCGTTTAGCACAACTTTGCTTCGCGACTCTTGTCGCGCGGCATAGCGCTACCCGTCACTCTCTCACATTATTGCACAGAAAGAGACGGGTAATTATCTCGCGCGAGAAATAGTCGCGTATGATAGTTATTTTTATTTTTTTATTTATTTTTCTACGTTACCGTTATGATTTTTCTCATTGTAATTAATTTACTCTCTTTTGATAGGCGTCAAATATAAATAAATAAAAATCATTTATTTCAGACCAATTTTCGATCCATATTATGTTAGACAATTTTAAGCCTTATCATTAAGTTAGTATTTTATTCTAAAATTAAAAATGGCGAGTCATGTCATTAAGCAATACATTATATGATCTGTGGCAATACACAGTCCGTGAGCGCTTAGATAAAGATTCGGGTTTGGATGAAATCGGAGAGGTTCATAACTCGATCACATAAGAACGAGCGATACAGGTATAAAACTCATATCATATTCTGTCAGTACACGGATTGTACTGTACTTTCATCTAATCATTTATATCTCCTTAAACATGTCACTTGATGCAGTTTGAATAGCAAGGAATATAAATTATGACCGTTAGGTATATGTTTGAGACAAAACCGCGATATTGCTAACATGGGGATATCGCCATGGCTCGTCGAGCCATTCATTATATTAGAGCCTTTGTCAAGAATTCCAAGTAGCTGTCGACTATTAGGCCTATCAACGGATAGGTATGTCGTCATTTCCTGTTAAAAAGCGCTTTTAATCATTATAAAATGTTTAATTTCTGTCATGGTGTAATTTTTCCTATTAAACATTGACAGCACCATAAAAGGCATTAAATGAGTTCGTTCTAGTGGTAAGTAGATATTTTAAATTTCGGTTACACAAAACATTATCCTTTAACTTACTCATTCGGTAATCCCGAAATATCATTACACGCAACAATTTTTGTTTAATCTATATAAGTACCTACATATAAATAAAGAGATTCTGTTTTATAATAAGTATATCTCATTTCATTTTACTGCCCATAAAATGTTATAGTAGGTATCACACGTGATCGATATTATGTTCATTATCCATACCTATATCTATATGTCGCATAAGGAAAAATCGAAACATTATCTAGCGTTAGGGTGGTGGTACGCTGCACCGGTAATCCAGAGGTCCCGGGTTCGATTCCTGATCTCTTCCGCCAGGTTACGCATTTCAATTTTTCTTTGTGTTTTGATCTTTGTACCAATGGTTTAAATATAAAAAAAATATCTTTACCGCCACTTTGACATAGTTCCAAGATGAATTAGTGTAATCAATCACTATATGTATTTCACAGTAGGTTGGAATAGGTATAGGGAATAGACGAATAGCATAAAAACCTATACTGGAATGTACCTCTTGTCTTCAGAGAACTATCGCAAACATCCTGGCCCTACAAGTCTAAAGGCATGAAAATAACGTTTTTATTTCGAGAATGGTAAAGCAATTTACCTTAAACCAGTTAGAGATCTATAGAAATGCTGCAGAACCTTTAACAGACGTTAGAAATTTTAGGTAAACGTTTTTAATCTAAATTATGAGACGAATCGATGGACTTATCGACCTTTTGACCTACACAAATCTGTGCACAACTTATAAACTTCATTGTAAAATGGTAAAATGGTTAAAACGTTCGAATGTCCGAACTGTTAAATCTAATAAACAGAAATATATTTATTAGACGTCCGATTTATTAGTAATTCTATGAAATTTTGAGTAACGCCGGAAAGTTGATTCGTTCTAATACTGTCGCGGCCATACAAGAAGTACCGAATATATAGCTCATTTTTTTTGCCCGTAATCACTCTGCACACAGAACAAATCGCCTCACAGCTGTAAATCATTGATTGGTTGCGTATGAAACTACGAACGCGCGCAGACTTCGACCGAAAAAAGCTGGACGTCGCAACCGAGTGTTCAAGTGTGTGTTGCCACATAAATTACTACGACGTAGTGAGGCAGTCTTGCTATACTAACTCCTGATGACTCCGTGACCCAAAATGAATCTTTGACCTCCAATAGGAGATTACACCCCTTCTGAACGGGTCCATATTGACTCACATAAAATTCTTATTCATAATTGACATTTAGACACAATTTTCCTAGTCATCATTTCTATTTTTGTCTGAAACGAATAACTTTTCAGGATTGTATATTACAAACCTAACCTAACCTAAAGGTAATGGGTTTTACTCTCAAAACTATTGTAAAGTTAATAATTTCAGAGTTATAGCTAACGATTTTATGACAAACAATACGTTATGACAATCAAGCGTTATGTGAAAAAATGCGTTCCCCTTCTGATTACTTAGCACTGTCTCCAACAAACCCTTGCTAATAGGAATAATAGGTAACTTAATGAATTACAACTGAACCCAACAATAAATTCGCAAGCATGCTGAACCAGTTCTTAATTTAATAACCATTATTCCAATCAGATAAACCAATCATAAGCGCCAACTATTTATTCCAACAACTGGTAGCAATACGAAATTAATAACTAATATGAATCATTAATTAACACCAACTGGCACTTAATAATTAACACCCAACTTTTTCTGTCAACCACGTTTGAACATTTCATTTTTCTTGTCAAAATAAATGATCCGCTGTTGTTATTTAAAAAAAAAAACTTTTCAACGCGTTGTTAATGATATCTAGTTAAGTAATAAATGATCTATGCGGCCGCTTTATAAATAAGGTATGGTTTTTGTTTGTTCACTCCAATTAGTGCACTAAATTGACATTTTGTGTTCTCGATGGCATTTAAGAATTTACACGAATTTGAGACTAGCATGTGTCACGACACGGTAACCTTTGTCGGTACGTAATGTCGCAGTTCTGAATATTGATATAGATAAACAGTATTTACCGAACAAAAATTGCCCATATTTCAAGTTACAATTTAATTCATTATTTACTAGGAGGTGGTTGGTGGGTGTACTGCCCGGCACTCCCCGGAACGAATAAAAGTCAAATTCAAATTCAAATTCAGTTTGTTGCATGTTGTACATAAAAGATCTTAAATACTAGCACATACTAGGTAGGTTCAAAACATGAGCCCTGCCGGGCACGGCAACTAAATAACATGGAATATCATTATGTCAATTACTGAGGGAATTAATACCAGTTAGTAGTTTACAGGAATATATTATAGAAGGAAAAACAGAAATACATGTAAAAGGATCAGAACGACAGATGACACAAACAGTTGTTTTTTATACGTGACACTAGGTTAACTGTCTAGCAAGGAGTATGTTTACTTCCCAACATCCTCCCTTAAACATAACCCCATCATCTTCGCACAGAGAACTAGCTTCGGGTGCGACGTAGCCTTCGTAAGCGCGTCTGCTACCATCAAGTCTGTCTGCACTTAGCACACTTCGATAGCGCCTGCATGTACTTTGTCCCGGACGAAGTGGTGTCTCACGTCAATGTGTTTCGTCCTCGAATGATAGCCATCAGTACCTGCGAGTTTTATACTACTCTGGTTGTCACTGTATATCATCATAGCTTCATTCTTCAGATGTGGCCAAAAACCCTCTTGGAGTTGCTTCAACCACAAAGCTTCTTGAACACACGACGAAAGCGACATGTATTCTGCCTCCGTTGTAGACAGTGCGACAGTTGGTTGGCGTCTTGAATTCCAACTGATTGCTCCTCCCTGAAACATAAAAGTGTAACCGGTGCACGAGCGTCTGTCAGTTTCAGAAATCGCCCAATCGGCGTCGCAGTAACCATGCGTCATGGTTTCACCAGGACTGTTCTTGTAACAGAGCCTGTAATCATGTGTACCCTTCAGGTATCGCATCACACGCTTCAAAGCGATCCAATGTTGCATTTCTGGCTTGTTATTATACTTGCTTAACAAGTTGATCACAAAGCTTATGTCTGGCCGTGTCACTTGCAAGACATACAGTAAACAGCCAATGATCTCCTGATATGGGATGTCACATAACACTTTCTTTGTTTCCTCAGTACTTTCTACTATCTTTGTGCCCATTTCAATCGGAGTCTTCACAGCTTTGCAATCCGACATGCCGTACTTCTGCAGTACCTCTTTTATGTACTTTTCTTGGTCCAAGTATATTATGCCTTTTTCTCTATCTCTTTCGACATGTATGCCAAGACAGTAACACACATCGCCGAGATCTTTCATCTTAAAACATTTATTCAACTGTTCTTTTATGAAAGTTTTAGATTTCTGATTATTTGTGAATATCAACAAATCGTCCACATATATAACAACAAATATCATATTTTCCTTGTCATCAACTTTATGATAAATGCAGGGATCTAGTTTTGACTGTAGCAGACCCATAGATTTCAATGACAAGTCAAGCTTCTTGTTCCATTGTCTGCTTGCCTGTTTCAATCCATAAAGTGATTTTTTCAGAAGGCATACTTTATCACCTTTTCCATACAGCTCCGGTTGGACCATGTAAATCTCCTCGTCTATGTCACCTTGGAGAAAAGCGGATACAGCATCCATCTGACATATGTCCAAATCGTGTTTTGCTGCCAAAGCAAACATATACCGCAACGATGTTAGCCTTAATACTGGAGCATAGACTTCATTAAAGTCTATCCCTTTTTTCTGTGAGCATCCTTTTATTACCAATCGTGCCTTATATTTTGCAACGTCTCCCTTTTCGTTCGTTTTAGTTTTGAACACCCATTTACATGGTAAAGCACGCTTATTAGCAGGTAGAGTCGTAACTTCCCAGGTTTTATTCGACATGAGAGACTGGTACTCCTCATCCATCGCGTCCTTCCAATTCTTGGAGTTAGTGCTCGAAAGAGCCTCCTTCACAGTTAGTGGGTCGGTAATTTCTTGAATGCACAAGAAATTATTCCCTTTCTGGTGTGACAAAGTCATAGTGGGTCCGAAACTTTCGTTGCTGTCATATTCGTCACTTGTACCTGGAACGTAAGTTTCATCATCACTATCTCTGTTCACACAACTGTCGAAAGAAGTGTCTGCACTCGGAGATGACAACGTGACATCTTGCAATTGCATCCTCCATGCATTATCGGTGTCAGTATTTACACTGGGTGGTAATAACCGTGGGTTAATAGTCTCCTCCTTACTTCATTGCATTCCTGTGCATCGGTGCTCTCGATCTGTGAGGTCAGGGACATGGTGTTTAGCCGTGATACTGCGGTAGGGTGCGGTGTGATTTTTTCTGCATTCTCACAATCCTCCATAAAAATCACATCCCTACTGACCACTACTTGTTTGGTCTTCAAGTCGTACAGCCTGTAACCTTTCGTATTATCGCAATAACCCACGAATATAAGCTCACGTGATTTCGGGTCCCATTTCAAGCGCTTCTGCTTCGGAACGTGGACCATGGCTTTCGAGCCAAATATCCTCATATTTGAAATGTTAGGTTTCCTCCCTGTCCACATTTCAAATGGTGTTTTCTCAGCAAGAACCCGTGACGGCGATCTGTTTATGACGTATCCCGCAGCGGCCACTGATTCAGCCCAAAAACCTTTCTGCAGTTTTGCCTCATACAACATGCTCTTGCCGCGCTCTACAAGACTGCGATTCATCCTCTTCGCAAGTCCGTTCTGTTCACTCGTGTACGGTGCGCTAGTCTGATGTTTGATGCCGGAAGCTGCCAGAAAGTCAGAAAACGTTTTATTACAGTATTCTTTCCCATTGTCACTGCGTAAGACCTTAATTTTCTTATTCAACTCATTTTCAACTTCGTTTTTGAATTTAGCAAATACTGATTTTATATCCAACTTGTTCTTTAAAAAGTAGACATACACTTTTCGCGAATAATCGTCTATGAAGGTTATGAAGTACTTCGCACCGCCAAGAGACGGTTCCTCCATCGGACCACATAGATCGGAATGTATTACTTGCAATAAGTCATTCGCCCTTGAACCGGAGTGTGGAAACGGAAATCTAGTTTGTTTTGCTTTACAACAAGGTACGCACACAGTATGTTCTTCTTTACCGGTAATCTGAATACCTTCAGCACAGGACTCGAGTCTCTTAACATCTGCCATATTCAAATGACCCATTCGCTTATGCCAAATATTAATATACATTGCCAGTAACGGTGTTCAGCTTGTACATGTTATTGGTTAGTCTCGCTGTCGCAACAAGGATCTTTTGACGGTTGTATATTTGACAGTCCGTATCGGTGAACTCAACTTTACATCCGTTCTTAGTGAGTTGACTAACCGACACCAAGTTCGCGCTCAGCTCAGGAATAAACAAAACGTTTCTCACCTGGATCCGATGTTCGTCATTGCTTAAGACGGTATGGATGTCTACTTTACCCATATTCTGCACGGAGACGAAATCGTTGTTGGCCACAATTATTCGTTGAATCGGAGGTGCCTCCATCTCATACATCCAGTCGGAACGCCTTGATATATGCATCGTCGAGCCTGAATCGATGTACCAATCATCCTGATTCACTGAGCTGTTAGCTGAAAAAATGGCAGAAAAGACATTATTATTAGATAAGTTCTCAGTGCATTGATTTTTGAAATGTCCGTATTTGTTGCACTTGAAGCATCTCGGGCCTTTCGATTGTGCTTTTCCTTTCGGCTGCGCCTGATGACTAGACTTATTCTTGTGCTTCGTAAAGAATGCGGAAAACTCAGAAAATTGCACTTCCTGCAAAAGTTTTGTCTTTATAAAATCTGACGATATTTTCGTGCCGGAACTCTCTAAGCCCATGATCATCGGTTTATATGTATTTGGCAAACCAGCCAGCATGAGCGTTCCCAACCACTCGTCGTCTACTGTGAACCCAATGTTTCTCAGTTTGTGCGCCGTGCCCAATATTTTATTGACGTACTCTTCAACCGTTGGGCAACTGTCTAGCGACGTATTAACCAAATCTTTCAACAAGCCGACTCTCCTCGACAGCCCGGAGTCCTCGAAAGCATTTCTTAGGTTTATCCAACCTGCACGTGCCGTATTGGCCGTCTCAATGTGAACGTAATTCACGGGATCTACCAACAAAATGATTTTGGACTTAGCTTTCACGTCCTTCTTGGCATCGGTTTCGGTTTTGCTCGGATCGACGAAATCCCACAAATCCTCATGCTCGAGGTATGTTTTAACCGCAAACTTCCAAGTAGCGTAGTTCTCTCGGCCGACTAATTTTTCTATCTGAAGATTTTGCGACGTCATTTTTCCAGTGTATTTTTATTCTTCGGAATTCACTTCTCGATAATAATTCGACTACTAAAAGGAATGGATTAGCCCATAACCTGAGGGAATTAATACCAGTTAGTAGTTTACAGGAATATATTATAGAAGGAAAAACAGAAATACATGTAAAAGGATCAGAACGACAGATGACACAAACAGTTGTTTTTTATACGTGACACTAGGTTAACTGTCTAGCAAGGAGTATGTTTACTTCCCAACAATTACAAACATGATTATATAAATAATGACACAAAGGTAAATTAAGAAAGAAAAATTGAATGCGATCTACTACAATCTAAGCAGGATTTGAACCTTCGACCTCTACGTTTCCGCATAAAAATAGAATCGATAGAAAGATTCTATAAAAAAACATGAATATAATTAAGATTTATACAACGATTTTAGATCATTAAATTAGTCTTATGTATCGGCATTTTCTACGTCAATTTCATTTTCGTCAAGGAATTCTTATACAGTGTAGTAAGTATTAAGTACTTTTTAAGACTATTCTTAAGATCTTAGATTGCCTTAGGGATTTTATTGTATATTTGAATGCACATGCCAAGATAATTAGAGTGAACCATTTTCGTTTTTGACTCAGGTAGAGTCAGTCTATTTCTGGGTCGCAAGTTAGGCGTGTCATACTCTTTTTGCTTTTCCGTAGTATGACCGTCAGCTATCCCTGTATCAATAATACGAGTAGATCAAATCCATCCAGCCGATTTTTGCGCGATGATGCCGCAAAGACAATACATATGTACATTAAAAAAAAACTGATAGTTTGGTAGCCCTTCATATGTATAAAAATTAAAAAAAGACACCAAAGAAAAATTTGGATGTTTACGACCTTTCCTAGACATTTCTTTGATCTTACATTAGTGTAAGTAAGTACAGTTTTTGGAACACAATCAAAAATTAAAATTTTATTTTCAGTAGTTCATGTTATGCTATAAGGATCTACAAACTGGAGCTCTTTAATTTTTTCCAATATATTTTTTTACATGTTCGTCCAATATATTTTTTTACATGTTAGTCATGACAGTTTTCCTTCTTTTTGGCTAATGGGCTCTCTGCCTTAAAAACCCCAAGAAAAAAAGAACTGGCCGATGGTTGAACAGTTGCCAATCTAAAAAAAAAAACATGAATATAATTAAGATGGCTTACTTTAGCCCCTTGTCAAACAATCTACTATTTTGTGTCTTCAATAAATAGGCATTTATTTTTTACAATTATATTATATTAATTATATCAATGACGGAAAAGCATTTGATACAAATGATACAAACTTATTTTCCTACTTTATAAGTGATTGCTCTTATACCACTGTTTAACATTTTGAAACCTTTATCAGTATCATTTAACGACTGTAGTCATATATTCCACGCTACATTACATACAGAAGTTTAATTTTCAAAGTTTAAAAATCATATGATGTCACGCATCAATCATTATCAAATAAAAAATAATCAATAGGTAATGAAAAGTAATCATTTCGGTGCGCAAGCGTGTCGATAGCGGATACAATTCAATGAAGGGTTCCGGTAATGTTACGTGCAAAAGTGATTTTATTAATATTGAAAGTGTTTTCCTAGTGCCTAGGCTTTTGCAATTCCTATTACATAAGATATTTATTATATAATAACTTATTTTACAGATATAATAACTATTACACCATTTATTGTTCCTATCAATGGGACACCCGGGTAAACTAAGACATTTAACAAAGTATTACGCGTGTCTAAACTAGTATTTTGTGTGTGTGAGGCATAAAAAGGACTAACTTTATTAACGTTTATTCGTTTCGGCTTCTCAAATAGGTGGCCTGATTGGTAATTTTTTTGCGCTCCGCTGTAATGAACAGTCAGCATTATGACGATAGCGAAACGTTATGGATAAATGATAAAGGCTCCATCACTTTTTCGCACATAATTGAGGACGACAATGACGAATGCGACGAGAGGAAAGCCACGTAACCACAAACTACTAAAAGATACTATGTATCTGATGCACGTAACCAGGAAAGCGTGAATGTGCGTGGATATAGAAGAGAAGAGAAAAGATGGATGGATCGCGAAAGATGATATGAATAAGAAGGAAGTAAACGACATGACCATATAAAGGAAGAATGCAGGAAGGAAATGATGCTGCACCGATCCCAAATAAATGGGATCCTTATCCAAGCAACTATGATCTCAAGTCATCATTCCCTTCCCCTTATCCCCATTACATCCATACCCATTTATTTTGGTGACGGTGACGACAGTGATGACGAATTCTTTATTGTCAATAATAAACAGAACCATCACAGCTGCTGGATTCAGCATTCCGTACCTATATCTCTAAATATAATGTTATCAAATAATAAATCACCAATAGGTAATGAAATGGCCGCGGCAGCCGAGCGTGAAGTCCCCGATTTGTGCCAATTACGTGAGTGACGGCGGCCAATCCAATCGCAGAAGCCAATACTATCGATGGGTACGATTGGACACGTGGGCATAGAGCGTTTCAAGCTTTATAACTTTTATATAACTATTTAAATAAGTAACAGAAATACCTGACAGTTAATTTCACAGATATAAGGTGGAATAATGCCATTTATTACAAGCTTTTATTTAGCTTGCATGGTATGTTTAAAGTATGTTTGTTCGGGTGAAATCTTGCAACTAAATTTTGAAGCAGATATCGTCAACCGATTGAGCTGAAATTTTGCATACTTACTTAACTTTGATGACAATACAATAATATGGTACCATGGGGCTGATCTGATGATGGAGCCGGAAGGTGGCCATAGGAACTCTATAATAGAAAAAGCAATCCTACCGAGCTTGGGCTCTTTAGAATCGTCTCAGTGAGCATTTGTGGATATTCAAAGAAAAGTACAGTCGGCTATAAAAGCTTGTCACTAAAATGTCATTTTTGACAGAAACTTATTTTAGGATAACAATCGATCCTATTTTTTATTGGGATCAAACATCTGTATGGGACTTACTACATATAGGTCTAAAAGACTGAAATAAATGTTCGACATTCCTACGGAGCGCCGACACGCCCCATACAAATGGCCTCAAAATTCGAATAAGGGTAATTTCCCATTTTGCCGTAAAAAGGGTTACCTATCTGAAATTACTAATTGTTGTTTTCCATCTGTAACGTTTTGCCAAATTTTCTTTTGTCCGAAAGCCATTTTTTTTCGAAAACTGTAAATTTTTCAGAATAATTATAATATAAACGTAACCTAACCTAATGGATTCTTTCAAACGATGTTTATAACTAAAAATATTACAGGTTACAGGTAAAAAATACTTTCGGACAAATTAAAAGTTGGCGACACGTTGGGTTGAACAGATGGGAAGCAATGTTTCGGAGTTGACATAGGATACCGTGAAAAAGTGCGTTTAAATACATGGTCACCATGTGGCAATTATTGCTGGATATTACATATTATCAGCAAAGATATAATAGGTATGCAAATGGTTGGAACAACTTTTTCTTGCTGTTATTCTGTCCGTGACCCAGGGGATAATAGTGATTAAATTTCTAAGAAGTAAAGTGTTGATAATGGATATTACTGGTATTTTCAGGAGATAGTCTACATAAGAATGGGCTTATAACTGCTTAAATTATAAAGCTTTTGCTAAATATAACCGCGGAAAATCGTAGTTTTAAAAAGTGACCCAGGGGCATCACCATGGCAACGAGTGGCAGAAAATGAATGATTGACCCAAATACAAAATATACAACTCTTTATTGCACACCCCAAACATCAAGGAATATACAACACAGCATGAGATAGGTACATTAAAATAACAGGCAGAGGTAAGCAACAGGCGGTCTTATCGCTAAATAGTGATCTCTTCCAGACAACCTTTAGTTAGCGGAATAGTTGAAAATTAATGTTTGAAATTAGTAGATGGTACAGAATAACAATAGGACTGAATACCTATGGAAAACCTAATTTTTCCGATTCAATTCAAAAGTTGAGTTGCGCCCCTAAGTGTTGAATCAACACTCGTAGAAATAAGTTGTGGTTACCCGTCCATCATATAATATGTTCCTCAACTTTATAGCTATATTATGTCAATGTCAATCAAAATAGACACTTTAACGTTCGTAAAGTTAGATTACAACTATCCATTCAATACCCGTACAGATAGTTTTTTCTCGCGTAAAATGAGACCGATAAGAATGTGACTTATCCTTTTTATGTTTAAAACAACCATTCAACATGGCACCTTATCCACCATATTTCTCGAACCGGTCGCCATTGAAACGTCAAAAAACCATCTGTGACAGACGCCATCTGTGACAGAGGCCGTAAATCATGACAAATGTCATGAGTGAGGTATTATAGTAAAGAAAACTTATTGGAAATTAGCGGGACGCTCGGATGCCTTGTTAAGGGCCAGCTGAAATAGAAATAGCGGAATATTTTCCAGTATTTTTTTTGTGTAATGGTACAAATATGGTGGTTTAAATGACTATATATGTTGAACTTGCTTATGTGACCCTATTTTGGTATCCTATAAAGTAAGTACCACACATAATAAATAGAGACAAGCTTATTTATTTCTGCATTCTTTGTAAAAACAAAATAAAGAGCTGAATAGCAATAGATACTTAATGAATGAATAATATTTATTTCAGATTAAACTTTCCAATCCATACAGTTATCATAGGTGGCCTGTTGAATTTGCAAGGACAGTTAAAAAAAACTGTACATAAGGGTGTAGAGATCTAATAAATTTAGTTTATTTTGTACAACGTAAGCTTAAATTCAAGCTTCCGGTAATATTTTGGAGTACATTTATACGCTTCATTTCATTTTGTATACGTTTCAGTTCTTGGTCTGGTTTCAAAAAAAGTTCAGTTTAAATAATGATAAAGTAAAATTTTCAAAGATGCTTCCTCGTAACGACAGTCGGTAATAGTCATGGAAAATAGATATCACAACGCGTTCTGAAGATCTTTTACCGCTGAAAATGACAGGCATTTAAGAGCAAAACAGGAGAAAATATTTAGAAACAGGAAAATAAAACGTGTGGGGACGCAGGGTCAAAGCATACAATTTTTCATGTTTTCGCTTTAATATATCCAATTGGTTTAGGCTAGCAAACGTTCCTGCTTTAATTAAAAATATGTATACGAAAATAATGAATTCCCGGTCTCTTCCACCAGCTAACTCATTTTTATCTTTCTTTGAGCGTTGATCTTTGTATCAATGATTTAAAATAATAAATTACCTACTAACCTAAGCTTCCCCTTAACAAAATCAGACTTCGACGTCATCAGCTGGTAATCGAGTTTACCGTGTATGATTGCAATTATAATTATATTGAAAAAAAAAACAGAAGACTATATTAAAAATATAACTTTCTAAATCGAAACTGCTCTTCACAAAAGCAGATATAAAAAAAGGTGTTAACGTTTGGCCCGTGTGTTTTGTAGAATTACCCACTAAGTCTATGATGAATCTGTTCATTAATTATTGTATCAAGCGGTTTACACTCTTGTGAAATTGTCAGGATCGGCCCGACATGTTTCGAACTCGTATGGAGCTCTCATCAGGGGCTGCTGCCGGTACAGCATCGCGGTAACTTCGTCGCTTAATACAATAATTAAATATGTCTCACGAAAGTTTTAACAAAATCTATTCACTGACATTAATTGGCAGTTTTATCCATCCTTGTTAACTGAAATACTCGGTTACCGCATTTTTCGTAGTAGCAGCATAATTATCGTCAATACACCTATGTACTTATATGTAAACGGCTAGAAATTGCCAAGTTACCATAAAAGTAGCGCAATTACGGATACCGAGTCACAAGATCGACACTACTTTCCAGAATCACAGGTCCTAACACAACTCGTATCTTATTTTGTTTCATCGAAAAACGCATGAACATTATGAATCTTGTACGTACTTACGACCTTTTTCCGGACGTTTCTTTCTGATACGCTGTTTTCAAAGTGAAGATGTGTACATACAAAAATGCCAAACCAATTTCGACTCGAACACCGGAGCGTAAAGTTCGTGTCAATCAGAGATTGATTTGAGATGGAAAGATTGCCAAGTGTATTCGGCCTTTATGGGAAAGAGATAAGATATAGGCGGATTGTAGAATGCAACTGACTGCGTGTGAATCTTGTATGTTAAGGGGGCTGTCAATTTGTAGCATTAGTTGCTGACTTATTACGTAAGTAGCACCTTTATTGGATATGTGCGAAATACACAGTGCGGTACGTACGGTGGAGGTAAGCGAATGTAGGCCACAAGTGCGAGTCTGACTCGCGCACCGTGGGTTCCGTACATACCTAAACTTATCCCATCTTAACTGGCCGGCTTCAATTAAGTATGCACCTGGTATGTATGGCGCCGGATACAAATGAAGTGCAAAGTTAACGCAACTAGGTTCTCCAAATATGATTTAAGAAAAGGACTATATTTTTCATGATTGAATTACGAATGTATTAGTTTTCAGATTTTTCCCTATATCTGTAGTGTAAGATTAATTGCCAAATTTCATTGTTCTGTTCTAAGTCAACGAAAAATACCCTATAAATTTTGATTCGGACGGGCTATAAAGTGATCTTACAAAGTGATCTTTGGCATTGTGAACCTTCTGAATCAAAATTATGTATGGCAAAATTAATACAAGAATATGATTATTTTTATTAGACAATTTCGTCGTATAGTGCTACATTTGGCCGACAGCTCCAGTAAAAACTCGTTGATTCACCAGTACTACATCTGAGACCACGGCGTGTGCAACCCGGCCAACACGTTAGATTAAGAAGGTAAAGAAGAAATATCACGATAGACCCGTTATAATTTGTGTTAGTTATGTGTACCAACCGAGAGAGTATAAAGTGTCACGTATGGCAAAGTTATAAGAAAATACTACACAGAACTAACGCTAAAGACTCCTTAATCTATTGCATTCAGAGAAATAGGTTTACAAATGACTAAAAACGCAACAAATACCTAATTAGGTATTATAATGACAGCAATTCATTGAACATGTCACGGTTTAAATGGTCGTATTTCTTATTGAACGGTTCTCACAGTTACCATGATAGGATAATACGATTGAGAAATCGTCGCCATGGAGACTGACGTGGATTAAAACAAAGGTAAAACCAAACTGCACAGTTGGGCTTGCATACTAGCCATGACTACACTGTGAGCAATTTCTGCTGTGCAATAAATTACTTATCTGTTAAAAAACCGGCCAAGTGCTAGTCGGACTCGCGCGCGAAGTTCCGCACCATCTCCAGTAGGTAACAGAAATACATCATCTGTGAAAATTTCAACTGTCTAGCTATCACGGTTTTTGAGATACAGCCTGCTGACAGATTGACAGACAGACAGACAGTGGAGTCTTAGTAATAAATTCAGTTTCGAAGGCAGAGATCCCTTCAGCCACTATTATTGAGAAATGTCAAATTGAATATTAAAATAAAATAAATTGTAAAAGAAAAACCATGGTAAAGAAAAATGTATGACCTGCAAGCAAGATAAAATAAAAATTTCATGGTCATCCAAGAATTGTACCAAGCCCTCAGGCCACGTGGTCCGATGGGCTTTTCCGATCAATCGAACCAACAGTAAATAAAAAAATCATCGTCCGATCGATCGGACCACGTGGCATAAGGGGCCTATTGATCCAGAACAAACCATAGTCCACATTTTTCCAGTCCGAGTACCTATATCCAAACCAGTTAGATTTCCCTAGATTCGCACAACTCTGAAACCTGCAATAGAACATCGATACCTATTTCATTTGATTGCCGCTCGGAATGAATTAATCACATTCTTGGTGCGTATTAATCCGGAGTTACGTCGGAATGTCTAATTTACCCGTAGCTTGGAAGCAGTAAAGAACCATAGAGGAGGTTCTATCTCTTAACAAAACTGACAACTCTTTCTAATGATAAATGTATACTATGAATGCCGGCGGGCCTGGGTTAGAATCCCGGCCATAGCAAATACGAGTATTTGTGTGATGAACTCTAATATTTGTGCCTGGGTCATGGATGTTATCTATCGATATATACAATGTATATGTAAGAATCTATACATAATTTCCATAAAATTACAAGAATAAATACTTTATATGATATACTTACATAATAACATTAATAACGATTTGGTTTTATAAATTTATGAAACATATAATGTCTCATTTTTTATGTGGGTAGGTACACCACAATTTTTATTTAAGCATTAAATACAAAGATCAAAGCTTAAAGAAAAATTGAAAAAGGAGCTACCTGGGGGAAGAGACCGGGAATCGAACCCGGTACCTCTGGATTGCCGGTCCAGCGCGTTAACCATTTCGCCACCCTAGCTCCAGGAAGATCCGACGAATTTTTCCTTATGCTTTGTGTGTCGATCTTTGCATTTTGGTTTTGTTTCAGCAACAATTTGCTTTTTCGATTTTTGAGATCCCGCTACTATATTTTAAACTTGACACAAAACCTACTTTCACTCTTAATCATGCCTACTCAATTTTGAAAGATATTCAAAATGGTCACGCACACATCGGTAACTCGTGGCACTTAGGTAGCACGTGACTGTTTCTAACAGACTTAGTGATGTGACAATGTTCTTCCTATACCAGTCGAGAAAAAGAAATCACTAAAAAAAGTAATTTTAATCATTTAATATATGACATTCGTGTTAAACAAATATTTATTCTAAGTCAGCCTACGTCTTCTACTCGAGAAAGTCCACTTTGTGTAAGAAAACGATCTTTCAACCTCCAGTGACGTAATGAGTTAAAAAAGCATTTTATTGTAACGTTGTAGCGTATTTTTATTGATATTCTCTTTGATTTCAACTTCTTTATTTTGTAATAAGTTATTGATAATATTCGTAATAATTATTACAAGGAAATGAATTACAATATCATTGACATTGATGTTTTTTAACTAGTAATCAAACCTACTTCGTCATATGTTAAGACCATGTAGGTAATATAAATTTATTATTTTATCTTATCTGAAAAGACACTTAGAAAACGTGTCTCATCACTAATCTTTTAAGAGCTACCTAAATGCCACGAGTTACCGATGTGCATAATGCTAAAATACAAATGACAGGGGCGAGTCATTTGAGTGTTTAATTTTACATTTTACTCATCTTTATATTTTCTGAGTGACATTAACTCAGATCTGGAAAAAAGAAGTATATTTTGAAGTAAAAATCGCTGTCGTACTAAAGCCATCTCGGTTCGAAAAACATGACATTTGGAAGTACCATAAGTTGTTCCAAACATTGGGCAACGGGTCTTACTATTGAATCGGCTTCTACACACGTTGCGTGTATTTTCTATCCTCTTTTCCTAGATTTCATCTAAGAGAAACCGCGCATAAGTTTTCCTTGACACATTTGCTTTCACAAAAACCAGGAAACCTAGTCCGCCATCTTTTAACACGTCGACGTCGAGCACTGCCCGCGGAACGCGAATTGTGCCCAAAAACGTACTGCGAACGATATTAAATAAATAATTACACATTTGTCAGATAGTCTTAAAAAGCGAAATGTCCGACGAGTTACCATATTTGGCCGCGGCGGCGATCCTGGGCAGGTGAGGGCCAATTACTGACTCGCAAAAAGCTGGACAAATTGTGAAATTCTGCCTCCGTTTAGCTCGTACAAGAGTCGGGATGTTTTGAACGCTTTGCGAAAGGTTGTGGAGATTAAAAAAGTTGGGGACCAATTAAGTAGAAAATAAGGAAATTTGTTTTTTATTGTACCGCGGCATTGTGTAAGAGCAGGCGCGGTTCACTCTCTATCTCAATTCTGGGCTGGCAGGCAGTTAGCCGCTATTTTATCCGCGGTATATCGTCACCCGTCTTTCTCGCGCAGAATCGAGTAGAAAGAAATACATCGTCTCACGTGACAAAGTTCGTGAAACGCAGTTCTGATAAAGTGCTGCAACCATTCGATATACATAGACGGCTAGACGCGCGGATATTCAATACATGAATAACGTTCATTTATAAATAGAGAGCGGATTTGAAGTAGCGATCTCAATATTAATATGGATATGCCTGGTATAATTTATTATTTTTTCTACATACAAAAATAATGTAACTTATTAGAACAAAAAAGTAAAAATGATTTTGGAAGCTTTTGTAAATTACTGGGCAAAAATTATGATGATAATAATTAAAAACACCATTGGTTAATTTTTGAAATAGTTTATTTCTTTAAGTTCTTCCTCTTTAATATTTTTTTGTGAACAATGCACAGTAAAAAAAATTATTAGGATTTTTTTTTAAGAAATGAAAAAATAAAATAATTCGCTTCCACAATGCTCACAGAACAATAATAAATTTCGAGTTAGTTTATTAGGGGTCATCCATAAATTACGTCACACGTTAAGGGGGAGGGGGGGGGTCATACCAAACGTGACAGTACATGTTAAAGGTATAGCAAAAAAGCGTGACATGGGGGGGGGAGGGGTTCAAAAAGTCGACATTTTGCGTGACGTAATATGTGGATGACCCCTTAGTGCTTCCTCACAAACGAAGTCTAAGCAATAATGATACTCATTTACAGTGCATTTTAAGCATACACCGTCGAAAAATACATTTTCATCCGTTATGTTTACTGTCCACGATGGTAACGATTGCATAAAACAGTTTTATACTTAAATCTCTTGGCAATTCTAGTTCAAAAAAACATTGTTTGCAAATTGCCATCTAAAACAAGAAATCCATAATATTAATGACATTGTTGAAATGAACTATCATGTAGGTATCTTTGAGTTGTATAAAAACTCCTTTATTTATAATAAAATATTTTTCTTTAAATGTAGTTTGTTGCAAAAATAACATTTATTTAATCTAATTATTTATTTGCTTGCGGTGTGCGGTGTAATAATAATAGACTGTTAAGAACCTATATAAACAACATGGCAGGTATTTAACAAATTGCACTAAGTAGTCATATCCATATTAATATTGAAATTGCTACTTGAAATCCGCTCTCTATTTATAAAGCACCGCAATGGGTTAAAAAATTGCTCACTTTCCCGCTCATGCATCGCTTGCTCTCTTGCTTGCATATAATGTCAAATTGCACACTAAAATTTGTCTACGCCCATCTGAAGGTCCGGCAACGCACTGGCAACTCATCAGGTATTGCAGGTGTCCATGGTAGAGGTCTGTGTTTCGCGAGTTTTTCAGATGAATTATATCTTCTCATTCATGTCAGTAACTTACTCACTAAAGGATGAACCAACTCACTACATCATTATATCTTTCGTTCGCAACCACTCACCACTAAATACGAACTGAACTGAATAATGGTCTTATGTCTAATTCTTTCGCCGTTCAGGCATGCCGTCTCTGGAATTCACTCCCTCTCTCTATCAGACAAGCCCCAAGCAAGGTAGCTTTCAAGTGTATGCTGCGTAAGCATCTGTGGGAACAAGAGCTCGAATAGTTCATCCATCATCCCATGTTGTGGACTTTCGTATATATTTATATATATATTTTATTAAAGTGTATATGTATTTTTGTATAAACAGTAATAAAATATTTTGTATTTACTTGTACTCTAGATCCTCTCTGTACCATCAGATTTCTAATTTGCACCCACTTCTAGTATCTCTGTTTGGCCCTATGGTTGACTGGTAGAGAATGCCATTTGGCATTAAGTCCGCCATTTGTACTGACTTGTTTTTTGCAATAAAGTTTAAATAAATAAATAATGCTATTTGACATTATGAAGTAGGTATAGAACTTAAAAACGTGAAATAATTTAATTTGTCGATTATTTTGAGATGAGTCACATTTTTCCAATAGCAACGACGTCATTAGTATTATTTTTTATACTTTCTTAATACTGCTAACGACGCATCATTCAAATGAATCACTAAACGAATCGAAAGACATGAACGAAATGTGTATGATGATATTATGATGGAGCAGTTTCAATCTATAGATCCACTGAACGAAATGAAGGAAATTAACGAAATTAGTGATATCACTCGTGAGAGCTAAAGACATGAATCGTTCTCCTTCATTTAAGTGACATAATTTACGCATCTCTATACAATAAAAAAAAAGTTAGTGTTCAAAGACTCTATCATACAAAATTATGGTTAAACACAGTACGCAATATAAAGCGGCATAATAAAACCAAAGTAAACTTTTATGCGCGAGGATAATAATTGAGACTTTGCGTTCAGTTTTATTTGTTCTGTTAATAAACGTTTCTTAGGTAGCTTCTGAGAACATCTTTATGTCTTAATTATCTTTTGGATGCGGCTATAACTGCGCCGCTCAAGGACCAACCATTGATTAACAAACAATAACTGCGTTATAAATCATTATTAATAGGTATATATTCTTAATAGTCTAGTGGACTGTGGCAAGACAAGTGCAAACAGAATATCGTACTAGACGATACCATTATCGTACGTACACCGGTAAAAGTGGCGAGACATCAACAATTTCCAGAAAACTAGTTTTAAAATCCTGTTCTTACATTGATTATGAGCTGTTTTTTTGGAAAATTAACTTACATTTGATGAATGTTACGTACTTAGATATTTTGGGGAGTTTAGGGTGATTTCTAAAGTCACGATCATCCTACACTACGTACCTATAGTTAGTTAGCTACTTTTCACGAGACGGAAAAAAAGTATAGATGCCTTTAGCCCTCCGTGTCATGCATGAAAAAGACAAATTTGGCTCCTGCATTCATTTAGTTCGTTTATGTTAATCTAGATGGCGTTACTTTATTTGATACTCTATCTTAAAATCCTAAAATTCAAGATAGAGTGATTGCTAAAGTCATGGTCACCGTACACTATACTGCTACTTTTCTAGAGATGAAAAAAAGGTATTTCACATTGAAAGTCATATATATTATGGATGATATTATGCAAATTCATTTTGAATATAATTATAATAACATAACCATAAGTATTCAGAAGCAAATTACAATTCAAATAAAAATTAATGAAATGCCCAACGAAGTGCAGAGGCAGTTTTTGATTAATTAACTTGGCTGTTTAGATTTCCAATGACCTGTAAAAGGTATTGTTGCTTCGAAATAGGCCCCTAAAACATTTGATATAAACATTAAAATGGCTTGCTGATAAAGTCTTGAATAACAAAATAATGATTTAACTCAGGGGTTCTCGAACCTGTTTCGTGACAGTGTGGTGACAGAGCAACAACGTAACATGACATTTAGAAAAACAATATTAGGTATATTGAATTAATTACAAAGAATATCAAGGTTACAAATGTTAACCTATTGTTAACCTATTGATTGTACAGTCGAGTTCATTTACATCTACACACTTACGAGAACTAAAATATCTGAACACGACCCTATTGTCAGGAGCATAAAGTCGTATTCAGATATTTTTGTTCTCGTGTGTAGTGTGTATATCACTGTAAATGTCACAAATCTATTAAAGGTTACGTGACGCCAAAAAGCCAGTATAAAAAGCCTGTAATTCTCTCATTAAACATTCAGTATACCAACGATTATCTTGGTGTCATTTACTACCCTAACTCCGTACTTCTCATGGCGATCCTGCCAGGATCCAACCAACTAAACTACAACCAAACATTGACAAACATTGAACCAAAATATTGACATGACTTACGAAGTCCTAAAGTAGGTGAACCAAGTTTTATACAACGTATTTAATGAAATTCGGCAAAATTGTGTTGTGATCCTATCAGAAGTAGCAAAAGTCATTGTGTTGAGAATATGTATATTCTTTCTTCTTCTTTAACTTAAGAGCTGCGCTCTTGTCGGTGTAGCAATCGCCAACCGCTTCTTTCTTGGACTTTCTCCTTCACTTCTTGGTAAGACATGCATGACTTTAACCTTTTCTTTTATTTGCTCAAAGTAATTTTGTCTTAGCCTTCCTCTACCTCGCTGTTTGATGGAGTCTTCTAAGCGGCCTTAGGGAGCCCATTGTTCCACGGATACTTTGAGAACCACTGACTTTAGCTCGTTTCTAGTTTTATAGTGAAAAAGTCGTTGAAAGAGGGCAATTACGACAACTTGTGTGAAAAACCTCGAGGTATTATAAAAAGTGTTTTTAATGAAGCCCAATTACATAGCTATAAATATTTAATTGTTTAACATACATTGACATTTGTCCAGAGCAATTTTTGTTTAGCTCGTTATTTTGTAATAAGTACGGACACGTAGGTACTTAAATAAATTATAATTGTGGCCTACATAAAGAACAGTAGTACAATTTCAATACTAAATTCGTCTTAGTAATAGTCCGACTGTAAGATTTTCTGCGCTGTGACTTGGTCAATCAGATTACTTGTCGCCTACGCTCTTTTAGAATCAGGAACTTTTCAAATGATTTTTTAATCATAAATTAGGATATTTTCGAAAATTTAAATTATCTGATTATATCGGAAAAAGACCTGGTTAAAAATGAAATGTGTCAATTGCATGGCCCATTTATTGGTGAATGTATGTATTCATAAATGGGCCATGCATTTGTGCAGCCGAATAGTACTTACTGCGCTGACTCAACCACCAGTGAATGAAGTTCATCCAAGTCTGATGGTCAGGTCACCTCACCGGTATCGGGCCGTCCGACTGGACGTTTCCCGCGTGGCTGTCCGGTATACGCTCTCTTCATAGCTCGATCTTCACCCATCCTATACCTATACTTTCCACGCGGCCAAGCCAGCGCAGTCTTGCCGATTTGGTTTCACCGATAATGTTGGACTCATGGAAAATAAAGTATGACGCTAGTGAGACTTTCTGCATCACTGATTAGTTCCCGCGTTATGGTAACAAAATAATTATGAGAAAAAAATGTAATGTTCTTAGACTAAGTTTTATTTTTCCGTAATAGGGCAGATTTTTATTTTGTTGGCGATTTTTTTTTCTCAGAAATCAATAAAATTTGGTCAGTTGGTAAAGTTTCTTATGCTAAACAAGGTAGGCCCAATTTCACGATATGTCCTACAAAATTTTCCATTGAGTTACAAAAAATGTATGGATTTTTTTTACTAAGTTTCGTACTTTGTACTAAAATTTAGTTGAAAATGAGGAGCTCGAAATACAAAATAAATAATTCGACAACAAAATAAAAATGGTCCCCTAGCCACTCAATTGCTTCGAATTTTGAGTTGGACTCTATTTATATAATAAAATAAGAGCGGTGACAGGTAGCCGTAGTTACCAAAAGCAATCTAGTGGATAAGTCAATTTCTGTCATACGTTTTGCGTAACTCAATGGAGAGAAATTTGTAGGACATATCGTGAGATTGGGCTTACCATGGTCAGAAGAAGCAATTTAACCAACTCGCCAAATTTTATTAAAATCTGAGGAAAAAAAGAAATCGACAACAAAATAAAAATTTGCCCAATAATTGATTTAATAAACTCACGATTTTATGAGATTCATATAGGCAACAAGGGAATCGGGGAGTATTATGATACACCGCTGGCAACACAGGAACGGACTGACAGAACCAACCAACCAATCATAGCGTGATGACGTCATAAGTCCCGCCTGTCATTTCCTTAAGTACCTTATTTTCTTATACCATGGTTGGATTCGGCCACAAGGTCTTTTATGAAAGAGATAGTATGTAGTTGTAGTTAATTACTCAAAGGAATGTTACTGTTATTAATTATCGAAATTGCATTGAGTTCTCGGTATCTTTCGTGTTTCCAATTACGTTGGAACTATTCGAAGCGATTAGCAAGAAAATGCTATCTCCGGTCATTTTCCGGTAATAACTCGCCCGCCATTGGCGACCATAGAGAATCCATGGATTGTAAAATAGAGAAATTATATCCGTTAAGTCGTTACACTTGAATAGGTTCGTTTCTTTTTAATAGACTAGAAAGGGGGAGGTTTTTATAAGTTAGTTATTAAGAACCGATTAGGTTAGGTTAAGCTTGCGTTGTAACATTAATAAAATATAAACAGTTTCCGAAAAAAAGCTTTCAGTCATGCAGTCAAACGAAAATTTAGCGAAGCGTCACAGGCAGAAAACAGTGTTAATTATTAGTATGATCGCCTAGTTACTACTGTAATGATTTTGGCCAGAATTGTTTCGTGTATAAATAATTATTCTAAGACCTACCACAACGTTTTGTATGGTAATAGGGGTCGTGATTTCAATAATAAAGGCCAGCCACAATGATATTCAAACATTATCAAAAGGAAATTGAAATATTAACATGCGAATTGATTTAGTTGCAGACAATAAGGATTTCGGGTCATTAACTCCTCAAGTCCTCACTGATGGGGTTTAGTAAAAGGAATAGTTTCATACATTCTTGTGGCGTGTATAAGCTAGTGTTTCTGTGAACTGGAGACTCGCAGTTTCGAAATGACGGAAATATTTCTTTTTTTACATTTTCAACCCCCATACCTCCGTCATTTTGAAAATAAATCTAAAACCTGAATGGACAATAAAATGGGTTGCGTTTATAAATATACCTAATTTATATTTTACGTTGCAACCCAAAATTGGCCACAAGTTTTTGCGTATTTCCATTTTTTTTTCTTAATTCTTGTTTTCCTATGATTAGTCCGAGCTATGATAATTATCGTAGGTAGGTATAGTGAGTAGGACTCACAAAATTTCATGAGAAGATCAGCCAGTAATCATTTGGACATACAAACTTCGGACATAAGAAGGAATTTGAGGCCAAGCTAAAAAGGTGACGAAAGAGGAGAGGCTCTTCGCTCACTCAGTCAATAATGTCCGTATGGACAAGCGAACCACACGGGACAAATATAAAGATATCAACAATTACAGATGTTAGACTACTGTCATTTTACAACAGTTGTAAGAGTATGCAAGTAACATCAGTACTTTTCAATTTTTTTATGGTAGACGCGCTTTGCTTATCCTTGAATACTTTTGAGAGCTCTAAATATCTAATTAATGTTATAATGTTATTCTGTAAGTAGACTATAAGGGCACTTTTACAAATTTAACTTTACCAACTTTTCGCCCTCCGACATCGTTGAGAAGAAATCCTAAAGAAACTCAACAATAGGTAACTGTTTTGTCGTACTCAGTATGAAGATAAAATGTATCTTAATGTAATCAAATAACAAATTCATTTTATAACTAACTAACATTTAAAATATACCTATTTTTTATGCTCGCCAACGCCGGAACAACAATGGTTCCGATCAACCCATACTTTAACAATAAAATGGCGCATTACAATATAAATGCACGGCAGGTACGACGTTTTTTAGAAAAAAGACAGCATACCATATATTGATACTTAAGATTTGCCAGAGCGGAGCTTATTGGGTGAAACAATAATATCTGGGATCTGTAGACGGTGTGTAAGGCGATATTACGTACTTCGCGGGCTTATATCGAGACAGCGACATCTAGTGGAACTTTACTGCACCCATTGTTTAACGAAGAAGTGTTGATTTGCTAATAGCCAGTTGGAAATTATACGAGTACTGTTTACTGTGGCCGTATAAAGAAAATTATATGGAGAGGGTAAAATCGGTTCAGCCAAACGCGAGATAATCGCGGTCAAACATACATGCATAGGTACATACAACATACATACATACATACTTACAGGTCAAACTACAGTGAACAAGATACGAATAAATTGCTCAATAATCACTTTTATTACAAAAAAATCACCGACTTCAACGAGTAAAATGGGTAAACATTTTGTTTTTTCTTAATTGTTTCAAAAAGCGCTAAATCTTTTTTTTTACAATTTATACTATGAACTATGATATACAAATCTAAAAAAGAATCATCAAAATAGATTTATAACTGGCGGAATGATCGCGCAACATACATACAAAAAAAACCTACAGCCGGATTGGATTATTTACTTATATCATTAAAATTAGATACGAGTACATAGCATTACAGTAATCACACCAAGGCACTGTGTTTACAATTACATATTAAAAAAATTAAAACTAGTTTGATTTAGAATACTTTAAAATTCATAATAAAACACTGAAGATTCCCTTTTTGTTTTGGCAAAATCTGTCGGAGAATTTTTTATTGGTAATTTATGTATACAGTGTAAACGAAAAGTTACAAAACGGAATTGATGCGCTGGCGCAGCACGTGGGCTCTCTACTAAAGCTTCTAATCTCGGACTTTTTTCTATGGGCATGATATGTGACGCCGCATGAGACGCGCGACAGTCGAAGTCGCGGCAAGATATGCCTCACTGTGACAGAACGACGGGTGACTCTATCTATATCACGCGACAAGTCGCGATACAGTCGTGCTAGAGGGGCTTGCATCTATGTCCATCTAGCACAACAACGCTTCGCCAGCGACAGCATCGCCTGTCACTCTCTCACATTACAGCGAAGAAAGAGGTAGCTAATATTTCTCGCCCGAGAGAGAGTCGCGTGTCACAGGAGGTGCTGTAGCTCTAAAAAGCTATCTATTGCTCCGAATTTCCAATAACTAGGGTGGTATTGACTATGAAACACTGATAAAAGGTCCCTTTGTTCGTTAGCCGGAAGTCACCCGATTTAAATGCGGCCGACTACGTAATAACCTGACATCATACTTCCGATGGAATTGAATTTTAATTTGTGATTATCGTGTGAATTTGTAATGAGCTTTTGACTATCTTTTCTATATATTGTATACTATTGAGTATAAAAATGTAACATGATGATTATAGTAACCTGAGTTAGGTGAGTTCAAAATTTAAAACAACCACGGAACAAGTATCTGGTCATCATTGAGACCCTCATTCAATGAGTGATATAGAAAATGCTACATTAGGAATTATTAACTTCAATATTTGACGACGCGGTTGGCGCAGTCACCACTGTGGTTAAGCAACTGCCTACTGAGCCGACGGTCCCGAGTTCGAATTCAATCCCGGCAAGGGCAAATATTTGTGTGATGAACACGAATATTTGTGCCTGGGTCATGGATGTTCTATGTATTTAAGTATTTATTTATCTATATAAGTATATATATCGTCGCCTAGTACCCATAACACAAGCCTTCTTGAGCTTAATTTGGGACTAGGTTGATTTGTGTGAGGTTGTCTGATATTTATTATTTATTATTATCTCCTTTATTCATTTAAAATCTTAAGTTAGGTTTTTTACAATAAAGTTATATCAAAAGTAAAATACAATAAAGAAATTACAAAATATAAAAACACATTATAAAAAACCTAACCTAGGGTGCCGCCGGCAGCGGGGCAGGGCCCAGGCTACCGGTGGTTAGGGCTGCAGAGAGAGGAACCTCCTGACGATGCGCGCCGTGTCCAGGAGTACCGCCTTTTGTATCTGGCCCTTGATCCAGCCATCTAGCGAGAGTCTCTTAAGATGTTTGTCAAGACTCTTCGCTATTAAGACCGTTCGCCGAAACGACTATCGGGACAATGATGATCGAGTCAACATACCACATGGCGGTCACCTCGTGAGCCAAGTCAAGGTACTTGCTGAGTTTGTCCTTCTCGGCCTTCACGAGGTTCTCGTCATGGGGGATGGTGATGTCGACGAGCACTGCCTGGCGCTTGGATCGATCTACCAAAACGATGTCAGGCTTATTGGCTACAATAGTCCTGTCCGTGATGATTATTATTATTATTATATTAGCTGAGATCTTGTCACCGAAAATAGCTAAGAACCATCTCGACGGACAAGTGTTTCGATTAAATCAAAATTGCACTCAAATTGGTCCTTTCGTTTGGGAGCTCTGATCCCACAGACAGACACACAGATACAAATACACACAGATACATCATCTCTTTTTTCGTCGGGGTTAAAAATACTCACTTACGTTTGTTACCCGACTTTGCAGAAGCAAAAAGAAGGTTATGTCCTCCAAGGAGTCTATTTATCTCTAAAATACCTTCAAAGTGCATTTGTTTTACTTACAAGAAAAGTTTATTCACGAATTCGCATCGAATAACTTAATTTTAATCAAATGTAACTATTTCAAATTTGCCTCGTGTTTATTCAAAATAAGAATAGCATTCATCAAGTTTAGGTTACCTACAGTCTGGTGGAGTCTTCGCAAGAAAAATATCCCGGAAAGGTAATAGGTACGTCGACATCATAGCTGACATGTATAAGGACGTCAAGTCCACAATTAGAACCACAGTAGGGCAGACTGCACCAATAGCAGTGACTGAAGGGGTGCATCAAGGTTCGGTCTTAAGTCCATACCTCTTCTGTTTGGTGATAGATGCACTCACTGAGAATGCTCAAACACTGGCTCCATGGTCCTTTATCTATGCAGACGATGTAGCTATCTGCTCAACATCTCGGAATGAGTTGGAACAGGCACTGAACGAGTGGAAGCGTCAGCTACAGATGGGTGGTCTAATGTTGAGTGTTTCTAAGAACCCGGTACATGGTGTGTAATAAACCAGGCCCTTTGGAAGACCCTCTCGTAATCGACGGACAACAAGTCATGAGATGCGATGAGTATAAATACCTAGGTACCATGTTGCACACCACAGGAGATTTGGAAGCAAACATTCAGCATCGTATTGCGGCCGCCTGGCTGAAGTGGCGGGAGCTGACTGGCGTAACCTGCGACCGTAGAATGCCTGTTAAATTGAAAGGCCTCGTATATAAGAGCATGATCAGACCTGTTCTAACGTATGGCAGTGAAACATGGGCAGTTACCCAGTGCCAAGTTAATACCGTTCAAGTTGCCGAAATGAAGATGCTTCGGTGGATGTGCGGAGTGACGAGACTCGACAAGATACGCAACGGGTGAATTGCAGAAAATATGTACCTTTGGAATTTCGTAACTAAACTGAGAGTAACGAAACTGATAATGGCTGTAACGAAACTGATAACATAAAGCGTCGGACTCATGAAATAAAACTAGTGATGTTTTATGGTTTCGTTCGCAGAATTATTTAATAAAACGTTTTAATTTCAATTAGCAATATTGATTAATGATTTTTGGTTTACATAATCACAGTGTGAATAATAATAACAAATATGATCTAAATAATTAATTAATGTCTACAGTAGCCAGTCTTAATTCATTCTTAAGTATTATTTCTGGATCCGGACTCTGCTGCCTATTAGATTTATTTTCTTTTTGGTATAATAACGTGCGGAATATCGTCTCCAATTATCGCTAGTTATTTCTTTTTGTTCCTTATTTTGACTTTTTATTCCACGTTTTCTTGATTTATTTACTCTGTCTAAATGTTTCACTCTTAACACTTCATATTTTGTAGGATTTTGCTTTAAACGTTATCTTTATTTCCTTTGCCTTTCAGCATTTGTCTACTGTAAAAAAAGTGTTTTTATTTTTGTACTGAAATACTAGGTAAAAAATATTTTTACATAGTAAATTTATTCCTAAAAATATGCTGTAAATGCTAAAATAAATCGATTAGGGAATTGAAACAGAGACAAAAAATATTACAGTCCATATTCAGATAGGTTTTTCGACCTATAAAAAAGGTTTTATAGTATAAACTAACCCTTACATTTTATCAGTTTCGTTACATAACGAAACATAACGAAACTGAGACAAGATATATGAGAAATCGCAACCTAAAACAATATTTTTCTTCAAACGTGTAATGCATTCATCTGGAACTGTGTAAATTTGTAAAATTCAGAGTAAAACCAATCGGCAATGAATAAACTGGAGTACGAAAATAAAGATTTTATATGAGAAAAGCGCCGTTACTCAACCTGAGATTTTTTAGCTCATTTACTCAAGACTATCGATCGACTCACCACTTTGTTGAAAATAAAGTGGCTGTCGCCGTGTTTATCATTTTGGAACATGTCAAAGTGCTGCCGGAATAAGAAAAAAATAATTCTACTAAGAACTGAGACATTTCTTTGGGATTAAATGCTCCGTAACTAAGCCTGAGTAACGAAACTCCAGTAAGTTGGGACAAGTTTATCATTATAAAAATTTCACAACTATTTATAATAAACGTAAATATATTTATACAGAATTTAAAGATGATCTAATAAGGACTGAATAATTTACAGTTAAACTTTAAAATAAATAATATCAATCGTAACAAATTTCCGAGATAAAAATACACTCAGAATTGGGACATGAGAATAATATATGAAGTAACTGCGTACCTCTTAGGAAAAAAATACTTAAAAAATAAAATAAAAAAAGGAATTGAAATAAAAATATCTTATCTGAATTGAAAGAATTCTTATTATCAAAGTAACATAGTTACATTGTGTTTTATTCTCATGATATATGTTTAAATTCATTCTGTTTTCATGGGACACTCATAAGCATAAAGGGTGCATATTTTCTGCAATTCACCCCAACGAGTACGTTCGCGGTAGTCTCGGAATACGCGACATCGCCGACAAGCTGCAAGAGAGTAGGCTGCGATGGTTTGGACACGTGAAGAGAAGACCTCCAGAGTACATCGGAAACACAGTGGCCCATCTAAACATGCAGGGGGTCCGAAGGAGGGGAAGACCGAAGACCAGGTGGTTAGATGTGGTCCGAAAAGACCTTAGTTCCTGCGGAGTTACTGAGTCAGACACGTCAAATAGAGCGAAGTGGAAAGAGAAAACGAAGAAGGCAGACCCCACCATCAGATGGGAATAATAATTGCCAAGGAGAGAGAGATTCATCAAGTTTAGGGCGTGAATACATTTCTCTTTATGTTTTACAAATATTCGTCCTTTTAATCTTTATACGTACACTCACTCTATCCACTATGCAAATCTTACAAGCAAAAATATAACAAATAATGTATTCACCAACAGAGATTACAAACAATCCAATTAAATCCCGACATTGACAACTAAATCCTATTAACCGCCCCGAACCCGCTTAATTGGTATCCATTACACAAATGCTCTATGGTCTGTCATCACAAAATGGCGGCAAGCGGGAAAATAAATACGTTCCGAGATGGATATTATATCTTCATTAGCGGCGGTGGCGAGCATTGATACGTCCACAGGTGCCCATTGAAATTGTTGTATTTTATCACGGCACGAGAAAGGAGAATCCTTATTGGATTGTCTAGTGCGTATCTGATTTTGAAAAATTTGCTTTGAATAACGCGTAAGAAGCGCTGACGCGTTGTTGAAAAAAGGCGATTTGGTTTCTCGTGCGATTGTATAATGGGATTGAGACGTAACTAATTTCATCGGCCAGTCACTTGGCCTTGAAATGAACCGACCAATGCACAGGTGTTTGTTAACTAAATTAGACCGATCAAATTCTGACTAAATATCTACATGATATCCTTATGACGTAACCTCATTTTTTTAAATGTTGTTTGTTAGTTTTTCCGTACCGGCTAATTAGTACATACCTTTGCAGGTATGGTATTAGGCATTGGCACTTGCATTAGTGTTGCCAGCGTGATTTTGATCTCTTGATAACAGGTATGCAGTCTGACAAAAAAGAGTAGAAATTAAAAAATGGCAATACTGTAGTGTCGTCGCTTTCTAATCAATCTAAGAAAACGGGGACGATACAACTTGTTTATAAATATTATACGAAAAACTTAGGTTACTCTGTTAATTTCCACCGTAAAAGCGATCCATTGAGTTAAATTTAGACGGCACGGTTCCGCACAATTGCTTCATGACTGTGGCCAACTTTACTAAGTAAAGTTAGTTCAACGTATTCGAGATAGTGTTGTTTGTACAAATGTACAGTTTAAACAAATTATTAAATATCATACAATCGTTATTAAGTTTAGTCTGTTACCGGAAAAAAATAGTTGATGTTACTCTCCTAAATAAGTCTAATTGCGCTTAGAGATATCAAATAGCCCACTACATGATCGCGCTCACGTTGCTAGGGGTAAAAAAGCCTACCGAATTATCATTTCGAATCAATAGGTACTGAAAAATCCTCTTTCATACTGATAGCATAGATGTGAAAGTATGTAAAAGGTTGGATGCTTATCAGAGAGGAAGAAGCTCGGAGTTTGTCAGCGAGACGAATCAGGGATGAAGATAGTTGTAGAACATAGCTCCAAAAGGCTGCAATACTACTGACGTGACGCGGCGCATGACTTTCTTGAGCGATTTATCTTCATCCCTTTCCACTGAGTATATACCGAGATTTACGGGCAATAGTGTCACGCGACAAGAGAAGTCAGACGCAGCATCATCTAGCTTACTCGCAAGGTTGTAAGGCAAGTGACAAGGCAGTTATTTATTGCGCGTTAAAGAGTCGAGTGCCACAGTTATGCTACACGTGAAGCACCTCTAGCACAACTTTCGAACGCGACTATTTGTCGCACAACAAATATTGTATCTCTTGAGTTTTGCCGCTTAATACTGTGCGAGCGAGCAAGATGGGTGCTGCTAAATCGCGACAAGCAGAGTCACGGAAAGCAACGCTAGCTGGACAGTTATGCTAGACCGACTGAAAATAATGTCAAGTATGTTCAAGCGAGCGTTGCCATAAACTTTAGTGTTGCGTAATGCACGCGTGCGGAACGAGAAGTCCTGGGTGGTTCGTCTGTAAACCGGTTAACCATTAAATAGCAATAAATAACCGATTTTTCGGTGTAGTCATGCTTCTTGTTATTGCAAAATTTTCTTTAGTTTCACCGGTCACGGTGTCAGTCTATCTGCCTGTTTGTTCGTAGTTAGAGCCCGTTGTAACCTTGTTAACATTTTAAGTACCTAGAAGAAAATAAAATGACATGGAGAGCTTATCTGTTGAACTCTATAATAAAACAATGCAACCCTATAAATATATGAAACATGTAATGTCTCATTATTTTTAATGTGCATGACAACACATTTTTACACCACAAAAGATAAAGCCTTTCAAATTAATAATGAAAAGATCGACACACAAAGCATAAGGAAAAATTCGAAAGGTTATTTGGCGTTACGGTGGTGGAAAGGTTAGCACGTTGGACCGGTAACCCAGAGGGTTTGGGATACCGGGTTCGATTACGGGTTGCTTCTGCCAGGTTACGCATTTTAAATTTTTCTTTATGCTTAGATTTTTGTATCAATGGTATAATGCAACCCCTAGTTTAGTTAAGATTAAGTGAATCTCTTAAACAGTGCTACTATAGGCCTATTTGTCCACAGCCGGCCCTCCCAGCGGCCCTCCGGTCGTCCGCTGCCAGCTCCGAAAACACAAGCCCAACAGAAAACCTCGAACTCCCTTCACCACTCAGCAACTGCTCGCGTTGGAGAAGAAATTTAGGGACAAACAGTATCTGAGCATCGCTGAGCGAGCAGAGTTCTCCTCATCACTCAGACTGACTGAGACTCAGGTGAGCAATCGAGCACAGTTAAAAGAACTCCGGGATAGCCATTCGCAAAGAATTCTCTTCATCACTCAACTCAAATTCACCAAAACATAACTAAAAGCTCCAAATGCCTTTATTACACCATTAAACCTAACATTATTTGAGTATTGCTGAGCGTGCAGTGAGTGAGACTCACTACTGCATTTTATTTGAGCATCTTTGAGCATGTTCTCCTCATCGCTCAGATTGACTGAGACTCAAGTAAGTAATCCACAATCCTTCACTCCGAAGCATCAGTATTGATTCAGGATTAAGTTGTGGAATACACCACACGCTAACTGAAAATCACGAGATGCGCTCATGCGCATCATGTGTATAGCCACTATCAAAATAAAAGAACATCAGATACGCCACTTTTTCCAGTAGACGACTGTTTTAATAATCTGCGAAAAATAATGTTGTTAATTTTATTTACAGGTGAAAATCTGGTTTCAAAACCGACGCGCGAAAGCGAAAAGGCTACAAGAGGCGGAGATCGAAAAACTACGTCTGTCGGCGCGGCCGCTGCTGCCGCCATCGTTCGCGCTATTTGGGGGCGGAGGCGCTCCCCCATTGTTCGCCGCCATGGCTGCCGCCACTCGCCCCCAACTCAGCTTCCTCGGAGGACCCCCCACGCACCAGCACGCGATCAACATGAACATACTGAACTCCCTACAGCCGCATTGACGTTTGGAACACGCGGGAACGCGTGAAACGTCAAACGATCAATCGCCATCTTCCTAAAAAACAAAAGAAGAATCAGTGTTCGAATTTCGAAGGATTGTCTGTGATTTAAAACTTTTTAAACACCGAGTGAGCAGATACAAGTATACTGAACGAACTTTAAATCAGTAAGTGCAATTTTTAACTAAGTTGAATTCAGTAGTTAATTTATTTTTAGTTATAGAAAATAATTCTGTATATATAGTCGTAAAAGGACGTTACAGCAATAGACATTAAATACGATTTATATGCGACGAAAGTTTCACGAATGTTTCTTAGTAACTAACTGTAACCATAAACGAAATCATTATTTTCAATGAGGACATCAGCTGCCCATAAAACGAGTTTAAAATATAGATTCGATGCGAAGTGACTGCTAATTAGGTATTTTCTTAATGTTAATTGTGAAATTGCGAATTACATTTAATTTTACGACTTGCGTTAATTATAACGTTGCCATTTTTTCACACTGGCGACATAAAAACGCGCTACATTGAATAACCATAATGTTGAAATTCTCATAATAATGTCCTAGTACCTTTTACTGTACCTATTTAAAAGCAATCTATGAAGATTGCAGCACACCTACAACGATGTTTGAATAAAATCTTGGTAAAAACTAAATCTAAATTTTAAAATTGACTACCTTTGTTGTAATGATTTTAATCACCTTTATCACGCTATAGATAAATGACAAAACATCCATGATTTTCTGTCTCAAGAATGTCAGTTCGACAATAAAATTAATGTTATTAAAGCAGTCGCAATAACGTCTGCTGGCGTAAACCTAATCAAATCGAACATTTTAAAAATTAATGGCTTAGGCGGGGTTCGAACTATTTGTTTCCAACGGTTTTCCGGGCCAGTACGGGCGTCTTACTTACCTATTAGACCACCGTACCCACGCCCGAGCCATTGTATCTTTCAACCAGTTTAATATATACCTTTTATGCTACAATTTAAACATTTAGTCCAAGAACTATTCAAATTCATCATTAATTTATCGCGTGTTAAAAGCTGCCATCATAGACTGATGCGTCATTTTATTTAAGTATTTACGACATTTTCATAGTAACTACGATTTCATACTAAATAAAATATTCCACTACTAGGTCAAAATACTTTTGCAAATCTTGGACACCAATAACTTACATCCTGTTAGGGTGGTCGCTCACCGGAGCATACTAGTGATGTAACAAAAAATTTAATGAAAGTGTAATTTTTATTTGTTTTTTTTTTTTTGTTACATTACAGGCGAATGCTCGCGGTGGGGGCGCATTCTTAAAATACCATAAGCAAAGACGAGAGATGACTTAAATAAACTGTTTGACTGATTGATGTGATTAAGCAATTTAATTAAACAATTATCGAAGATTTTTGTCAAATTTCGTTGTACACCGTAAAGCATTCTTTCAAAGCATTTATGTCAAAAATGTAAATGTAAATATTGAAATAAATAACTTATTGTAGAGCTAAGTTCACCCTAGTTAAGACGTTAGATTTTTTAACACAGTCCTATTTAGTGTCGGGAATTGAGCCATTATAGTCATTGTTTTAGAAAGCTGTGTACATTTGTTTTGTTCTTAACAATATGTTCCTATTACATTAACTCACCTTTAAGGCTTTTATTTCTGATAGCCTTTATTGTGTTTCTGCAAATGTGTGAAGCAAAATAAACATTTATTTACTCTTTCTGTCCTATATCCCGAGGAAACGGGTTCACCAAATATTTACCAGATCACCATAAACTAATTGCTCAGGTGAATTTGCTGTGAGTGGCCAATAAGGCTGCGTTTCCACCAGTGTGAGGATGCGTAGCGAGAGCGAGGGATGTGTTTTTGTTGACCAATAGAACCAGCTGCGCTGAGCGAGGATAAGTAAATGAAGTTATTCCATTGGTTAACAAAAACACATCCCTCAAAATATTTCACTTCATACACATATCTCAAACATAAGTGTAAATATGTTATAAAAACATAGGTACATTTATAAATCAGCCATATTCGTAGACAACGTAAGCTCAGAGCAAAAATTGTAATTCAAATCTTATTTCAAAAGGCTTTGTTGTAAAGAAAACGGTAGCTTTAGATTCAAATTTTCTTTATTGTTATTAAAATAAGAACAAAGTATGAGGGCTATGTGCAAAGTGTACAGTAAGCAGCACCGTGTTAAAAAAAGTAACTTGGAGGAGTTAAATGGTTGTGTTTGTCTAGACTGTAGGTACTTACTTTGATATTGTTCACGATTCTGTTATTCGACAATTACGATTTACGTATAGTTACGAACGCTGGCGACGGAGTAGGTGTGCACATAGCCCAAATATTCAGCGATGCACTTTACACTTACCGTTGTACATCATTTCTAAAGACATCCTGTATAAAGCGCCAAGTGTGCCTAGTGCGCCTAGTGTGTTTGCTGTGCCTGAGGTTTATTTGTTTTCTTTAGCTTCACATATTTGGTTTTGACTTTACTTAACGAATAACAATATCGAAGCCTTCTCGAGCAGTGTATACATCTGTTAAAATAAATTTATCATAAAAATTATACCTAATTATTAGTACAAAACTGAAGTTTCATTAAGAGGCAATCACCTCTTAACCTTATCTCATAACTACATATCTATGAATGTAACCTTATCGTTACGTTTTTAGGGTTCCGTACTTAAAGGGTAAAAACGGGACCCTACTGAGACTTCGCTGTCCGTCCGTCCGTCCGTCCGTCCGACAGACGGACTGTCACCAGGCTGTATCTCAAGAACGATGATAGCTAGACAGTTGAAATTTTCACAGATGATGTATTTCTAATGCCGCTATAACAACAAATACCTACTAAAAATAAAATAAAATAAATATTTAAGGGAGGCTCCCATACAACAAACTTGTTATTATTATTATTATGCGCGAGTCGGACCCAATTTTTACCGTCTGGTATGCACTTATTTGGTAAGCCGACGAACTTATACTAATTTAAATGAATTATTTGCTTGTGCTATTTCAAATTAGTAATTCAGAACACAATCATCAAATTTAAATAGTCAAAATTAAACGTGAGGGAACTTAGTGGCGCAAAAATTCTAACTAATGTATTTTTGACCCTGGATAGGCAACTAATATGAAATTAAAAGTTTGTTTGAGTTTGTTTTAAAAGCTTATAAATAAACTCTTATTGTTCGAAATTTTCTACACCCAAAAAGTGCCGTTACGGAGTATCAAGTCACTTTACTTCAAACATAATAAAATGTAAACAAACACTTTTTGACGAGGTGCCTACCTGAAAGATCCGCTACTATTAAAACCTACCGGAATTTTCTTTTTCATTACCAACGCAGCAACGAATGTTACAAATTATATCCCAAGCAGCACATTAGTGAATTTTGCAGCTTATCTTATAGCTTTAAGTTCTAAATGAGTGGTTTAACAGTGTTTGATACAACTTATAGCTTTAAACACAACTCAAAACTGTATATGAGTTCATCCTATCACTTGTAGTTGCATAGGAACGTTTTTTGTTACTACGTTATTACTTATGGTGGGATAAAGTCGATTTTGCTACTTAAAGTTGCATGCAGGTTCAAATAGTCACTCAATAAGAAGCAATAGTGCTATATAAGGCCTTAAAATAACTTATAAGCAACTTTTACATATAAGTGGGAACATACCCTTATTTGGAACTAAAAGTTCCAAATGACTAGTACAATAGCGAATTATATCACCAAAAGTGGCTAAAGGGATAATTTTACGGCTCTTTTGGAACCAAAAATTATTGCAACTTTAAGGCCTAAGAAGTACCTTATTGCCACTCCAACGCATAAATAAGTCTCAATAGGAGGTTCTTGGAACCAAAAGCAGTTATTTTCACTTTTTTCAAACCACTAACGAACTAAAAGTTCTATTATTGTTCCTATTGCGCCTTGTCAAAATATATTTAATAGTCTTGATTGTTTAATAGTCTACAAAAGAGCAAATAATTACTATTGGTAATAGCATTCACTGCTTTCCACTCGCAAGATACAAATAAGTCATTATTAGACCTGATAGTTCCAAATAAGGAGCAAATAAGTGAAAATAAACACTGTAGGATCTTTTTTGTTTCGCCATGTTTACAAATGGAAGCCTATGAAAATTAATTATTTTAACCAGAATTTTATCACACTCACGCATAATCACAGACTTTTGATAGTTGTGACGATGTTACTTTAACATTGTACGTAACCTACAATCATTAGGTCAGGTTTTTAACAGTTTTATTTCTTATCAGTATCTATTCCTTATTTGATTTAGCACTCTCTTTTTTAATATTCCTGATCAAATCAAAGGCGCATCGAAATTTACTAAAAAACCATACCATAGTTTCACAGTAACAAAACATTCGCAAGAATTTCGTGCTTATTTCAATGCCTGTATAACGTGAAGTTTTAGTCACTCATCCAAAATTAATATGGCAGATCACATATCTATATATATAAAACTCAAAGGTGACTGACTGACTGACATAGTGATCTATCAACGCACAGCCCAAACCACTGGACGGATCGAGCTGAAATTTGGCATGTAGGTAGATGTTATGACGTAGGCATCCGCTAAGAAAGGATTTTTCAAAACTCATCCCCTAAAGGGGTGAAATGGGGTTCCAAATTTTGTATGGGGAAACAAGATTAGTTAGACTATTTTATTCGAAAATTCACAGGAGTATTCCTAACGATAAATGAGTAAACACGTGTTTCAGGTTTTTTGAAAATTCAACCCCTATAAGGGAAAAGTGTGGTGAGAAAGTCTGAAAATCAGCATGGGTATTGTTTTTATGGTTTATCGGGTCGCTGATTACGAAAACCACAACGATTTTAAAATCCAACGTGGCGGATGTGAGTTACCATCTCCCCTGTTGGGGTGAAATGGGATTGAAATGTCTAAATACTAAACCGCTGGTTCTAGAGAATTAAAATTTGGCACGTAGTTTCCTTATAAGGTGTAGGGGTGCACTAAGAAAGGAATTTTCAAAACTCACCCCCTAAAGGGGTGAAATGGGGTTCCAGAGTTTGTATGGGGAAACAAGATTAGTTAGGCTATTTTATTCGAAACTGCAATGGAGTATTTCTAACAATAAATGAGTAAACACGTGTTTCAGGTTTTTTTTTTAATTCAACCCCTAAAAGGGAGAAATGTGGTGACAAAGTCTGAAAATCCATTGGTAATGCTTTTATGGTTTATCGGGTCGCTAATTACGAAAACCGCAACGATTTTTAAATCCAACGTGGCGGACGTGAATTAACATCTTCCCTGTTGGGGTGAAATGGGGTTGAAATGTCTAAATATGAGTATTGGTGTAATTTTTATGGTTTGTTGGGACGTTAATTACGAAAATGCCACCAATTTTGAAATTTTATTTGTGGTCATGAAAATTCTTGAAAGTATTTGTGCCAAATTGCAGTAGTTTTGCAGAAAATCGGTTGTAACAGACGGACTGACAGACAGCTACACGTGATCCTATAAGGGGGTTCTGTTTTTGCTTTTGAGGTATGGATAGAGACCCGCGTTATCCTAATTGATTAAAAAATTGTATTTGGTGGCATCTCGATCGTCGTCAATCGGTACCTATAGGCGGGCGGCGCGTTGGGACGGGAGGAGTAATGATCGGGAAACTGCCTGCATCCGTAATAAATACATTCAAGCTTTTCAATAATTATGTTAAGTCATTTCAGAATTCTGAATTATGTTTATCTGGCTCAGAATAATACATTTTTCATTCATCAACGAAGAGAACCTCAATATCTTACAATAGAACATGACGTAACTTAGAACATGGCTTAGAATCATTAAATCAATCTCGAATATCACAAGTCAATAAGCGGAGGCTCGGGACATTATAAAAGCTTTATACAAATAAAATGCACACATATCCCGGTGTCTTAGCTTCACTTCGAGTTATGGATTTTGAAGTGAACTTTATCTGGTACAGTAAAAGCTGAGATCGTTTGATTTGAGTGCTTGAGTTTTCGGTTTGATTTGATAAAGTGGAGTTATGATAAAATAAAAAGTATTTCCCAATAATATTAGAAAAGCGAAAGTCTGTGTATGTTTTGTTACTTATTCACGCTAAAACGGCTGGACGGATATGCATCAGGGAAATGCATATTGCAGATTATAGCCTACTTTTAATCCTGAAAAAAAAGAGCATTGTTCCCGTAGGATGTTGTATATTGTATAGGCACGCGAGCGAAGCCGCGGGTTAATGCTAGTTAATTTTAATAAACACAACTTTGACAGTTGCCACGCCACTCAGATACTTTGGCGACTCATTTATCACTCATTGACCGAACTGAAATTGTTTTCATTCGTTCACTGGCTTCACTGCGCATAACTTTCACCCATAGTTCTAATTACCACTTAAGGTATTTGTGAGATCTCTTATGGATTCTATTTAGCACCAAAAATAGGCTGCAATTTTTCTCCTTTTGGTTCTATACTGGTGGCATAAGGGTTCTTGCCACCTATATAGCACTTAGTCATGGTGGTAAATTTAACTTAAGCATCTAATTAGATATGATATACGAGCTATTTAGACCCAGTTGTGCTACTTGGGATATTCTACAATTTCCATGACTAATACATTCGTCTTCAAAAAGTATATGTATATTATGTATGTCCTTTGGCTATGCTATGCTATAGCATTCGTTCATTTTAGTGGACACTGTCAAATGAAGACATTTCAAAATAATTTAGACACTGACTGGACTCTAACGGGTTACTCTGATGTTCTATATAGGTTTGTATCATTCTATATTCGACTGCTCGAATTTCGAACATATTTTTAATAAAGCGTGCGCTTGCGATCATTTAGTTTACCTGCAACATAGTCCCTACACTTCGCACATAGCTAATACCACAGAATAGATAATAGTACATACACTAAGGCCCACTTGCACCAAAACTTCGAGTTAAATATATAACTCCGGGTTTACTGACTCAGGGTTAAAATGTAAAAATTTTAACTCATACTTTTCGTTGCACGAATAGAAATTAAGTCCGAGTTAACTAACCCAGGGTTAATGTAACATTCATTCATTCTATTCATATCCGACCAAATGTGATAGAATAAATGATGAATGATTTAAGTGTTGTGCTCTCTGTCGCTCTACAGTACTTTGCATAAGTCTATTCCATTTTGTCAGATTTGGAATGACATTTCGTTTTTTAACGTATTATATACTCGTATCTGTATTAAATGTCAGTCAGGCGTCATTATTGTTTTTGCGCGAGTTGTGTCTGCTATGTATATTTTGTTATTTTGTTTTAAACTGCTAGAAATGGAAAACAAACCTCGTTTACGTGCCCCAAATTTTACAAATAGCGACAGATTACTACTTTGTGATTTAGTAGCGAAGTTTAAAAATATACTTGAAAACAAAAAACAAGTCGAAAAAGCATTGTTTCTTTGCGAGTAAAAATGATACTTTCTGCAATTTTTCTATTGTAAAAGTCCGAACTAATGTATTTGATGATCTGTTCATCATTATCAGACAACAACTATTCAATTATCATTGTCCTGGACAAAACATAACAACATAACATAACCTAAGCTATACGTCAAGTCGATTTTGATACTTGTTTGACACTACTAACCCAGGGTTAATGACTTTAACCCTCACACTTCGGCGAGTTAAAAAATTAAATTTTTAACTCAGGGTTTACTTCTAACTCTCGGTGGTGCAAGACGTACTAATTACTTAACCCTAGAGTAGCATTTAACTCCGAGTTAATTTTGCTAACCCAGCGTGGTGCAAGTGGGCCTAAGTGTAGCGAAGTGAGCGAATCGTATCCCTTTCAGCGACGCCAAAAATTGTTTCCTATGTCCGGATGTTTAGATGCGACTTACATGTCGCATTTATCAACTGATTTTTTCGTTTTGTGTACACAAGTTTTTTTGACGATGCAGTTTTTCGAAATATTTCTAAATAACGAACACGTGGAAACATATTTCAGCCATTTCAAAATATGATCGTGAGGCTCACAGAGACCACATTCAGAATTTAAAGTTACATGGACGAAGGAAGTCGCATATTTACAAAACAAAACATTTTAAAAATCACTTTAATTACAAGTAGTCATAATTACTACGCAAATGTAATCGTAAAATTAATAATAATAACCATACCTGGGATAACTCGGGGCACCTATACGAAAGTAACGTAGCAATATATTTTATCGACAAAAAAATATATCGATGTTACTGTCAAGTGTCAACATCTAATTTCATCGACATAAATAAATATTACTTATTTCTCCACATTTTCAAATAACAAAAATTAACACAATTAAAACGTGTATTGATATGTTTATTTTAAAATAATTTTCATAATGTACGTAAATTGTCATTTTGATTGAAATGACATCCTCATACTTTTATTATCTTAATTTAAGAGGCTCAATATCAGATCAGATATGACATCGAACCTCTTTATAGTAATCGAGAATGTTCAATGAGAACATATATTAAATTAATTATATTGACATATTTTTTATCGATATCCTATCCCTAGAACGAACGTGCCCCGAGTTATCCCAGGTATGATAATAAACCTAAAATCGATAGAGTAAAGCTACTCCACGTAAATAGATACACCAATAGCACTCCGGCAATACGCAGATCCCACAATAAGTACATCAGGTAATCACTAATCTATCTAAAAACGACTCATTACTCCACAAAGGGCGTGCCCACCCCTACATCTACGTACTAAACGACCCATCATTACGAATATACTGCCCAATTACAATAAATTACCGACCAAGCGCGCAATAAACCGCCATTTTGGTAAATAAATAAATAAATTAGTAATTAATGCACGTTTGTCTGCTTTCGAAACGTCGCGGCATACGAATCTGTGCATTAAAACAAATTAACATCAGCTATAGAGTGTGCAGGGGTGTTTTTTCGTTCACGAGGACGCCAATTAGTGGACGGAAGCTGTGTCGCGGAAAAACTCGCTCGACGGCTTGCGCCTGCGTTTATACAGCCTCATGAAGCCATAGAAGACTTATAAATGATTATGTTCAAAATTGTATGACTGAATTAAGCGTTGTGCTGATAATGTGGCAGTTTAGGGGTTTTTGTCAATTGGAATAAATTATACGTGGCACGTTTTATAGTTGGTTTTTTTAACCAATGTAAAATAAAAAGGTATGTATCAAACCTTAGTCTAAATAACCTATAATACAGTAAAAAAACCGGCCAAGAGCATGTCAGGCCACGCTCAGTGTAGGGTTCCGTAGTTGCTCATCCTTCACAATAGACTTAAGTTACGAGAAAGATTTCAAGCTCTATAAAAAGGTCGTAAACGCCAAAGTAACTGTAATTACTTTTTACCTTCTGGAAGTCAACTTACGTCCTTTTAAGAAATTTATGAAATTTTGCGATAATTCAAAAATGGCTCAACCGATTTTGTTCAATATAGTTTTCATTGAAAGTACTTATAAGGCATCATTTTCATGAATTTTCCCATAATTTTTTGACCCGTGGTTGAAAAGTTAGAGGAAGGGGGACGCAATTTTTTTTTTCGGAGCGAATATTTACAAAACTGCAGACTTTATCAAAAAATAATGTTTGGAGACCCCTATTATTATTAAAAGACCTATTCAACGACACCCCACACACTAGTGTTGAAACGAAAAACAAAAACACCCGCACTTTAGGTTTTCGAGAGGTACCCGAAAAAAAGTATTTTTTTTAGTTTTTATTTTATCGTTTTGTCGGCGTGATACATACATATACCAAATTTCAGCTTTCTAGTACTAATGATCACGGAGCTAAGCCGCGGACGGACAGACGGACATGGCGAAACTATAAGGTTTCCTAGTCCTAGTTGACTACGGAACCCTAAAAAGGGTCATTAAAAAATCTTGTTACATGAAGATGGAATAGATTTTGCATTTGCGTATTTCCACGGGATATGCACGTGTCACGATGCCATGTCGTTCTTCGTAATTTTATTTTTGCCTTCGGAGTCCTTGTCCACTGGAGTAAAGCTGAGTGTATAAAATAAACCAATCACATTCCTCAGATTCAAATGCATTTGTTTTGGGCATCACAAAGGCGCCATCTGATTGGTTAATTTTCCCCGCTCCGCTTCAGAACCCTTACCATGAGTTTACAGTGACCGTACTCGCTAGCGACTGCGTAAACGATTTGTATGCAATATTGTAGCTCTACAGAGCAATCGCTAGGGGCGCTCGCTGTGCTATCACTACATAGTATAAAGCCAAGTCGCTTCCTCCTGTCTGGCCCTATGTATATGCTTATATCTTTAAAACCACGCAACGGATTTTGGTGCGGTTTTTTTAATTGATAGAGTGATTCAAGAAAAAATTGCACCCGTGAAAAGCCGGGGCGGGTCGCGAGTTCTCAATAAAAATCGTTTACGCTGTCGCTAGCGAGTTACAGTTACGCTAAGTTAACTCGTGGTAAGGGTACAGTGGAAACCTTAACGTCGCTACAGTTACGTTAAAAATCCCCACATGATTTCACCACAAATATTGAATTATCAATTCGTAACACGCAAGTATATTAGATCAAGTTGTGCCTCGTCTGGCATGCGACTGTGAGTCGTTTAATGCTTCCGTCGGCCATTATTGTTTTTTGTCTAATTTGCAGTGCTTTAATCTCCACTGGGCTTGTCACTTGACACATTGGAGGATTTTTATTTTACCCCACTGCGGCAGGAAGAGAGTTATTTTTCGGTATGTGTAGGTATGTACTAGAAGGGAAATTTTCAAATGGTGGAAGTGGGTCAATCAACTATATTCTGCCACTCGTTGCCAATGGCGATGTCCCCTGGGTCACTTTTTAAAACTACGATTTCCGTGGTTATATTTAGCAAAAGCTTTGTAATTTTAGTAGTTATAAGCCCATTCTTATGTAGACTATCTCCTGACAATACCAGTAATATAAATTAGCAACACTTTTCTTAGAAGTTTAATCAATATTTTCCCCTGGGTCACGGGACAGAATGACAGCAAGAAAAAGTTGATCCACCCAATTGTATTCTATAGTAACTCGTTCAGTTTTTGGAAATACATTTTTTTCTCGTTGAATCATCGTCATCATCATCACCATTATCATCATCGTATCAGCTGATAAACATTCACTATTGGACAAAGGCCTCTCTAAAGGCGCAAAAACAAAAGAATCGCGTTCTCTTGCGTCAGAGGCCAAGATCCTCTTTGGATCTCTGAGCCAGACTAGTAAGTAAGTAATTGTACCGTCAAATATATCTCATCATCATAAATTTAAGAATCAAACTCTTGTCGGTGCAGCTGATGTAGTATATATGTAGCTGTTTCCATCTCTGCCGTAATTTACTAAAAGGCAGTCTTCTACATAGACATTGTATGCAGAAGGCCGCCTTTTTAAAAATCACGGCAGATCTATCCCTATCCACAGCCACCTCCTTGATTTCCCCATACGACATGACGTTTACCTTCTCTTTCATTTGTTTTATGTAGCTTATTCTTGGTCTTCCCCTGTCTCGCTTTCTTTCAACTTTTCCTTCGATGATGTCGCTTATAAAAGCGTCTGTCGTATAAGGTGACCAAACATTTTCCCTCTCACCTGCTCTATGGTGTTCAACAAATTACTTTTTTCTGTCACTCCTTTGAACACATAAAATTCTATAATTGAATTCAATACAGTCAGTTTTTTTTTTCTATGGAGATGATGCAGCAGTGTGGTCCAAACCTAACATCGAAATCTGTTAGTAACATTTTCTTTCTCCTCTCCTCAAGCCGAAACGCCTTTACGGATTTAAAAAAAAAACAGGAATATCTAAACATCCAGATAGTATATATGAGGAAAGGTATGGTAAAGAAAGAGAAAATACGCGGATGTAGTTGGTACGAAAGTGAACTTAAACTAATTTATCCGTGGAAAGCATCTGATTAAATCCAAGGCAAAGTTTCGCCAAAGTTTCGTCAAAAATTTGTCATAATTAATATTACGGAGCTTCTGAGTAACTTTACTCATTAGTTGGTAATTGTAAATAAAAATTGAGTTAAACATAACTCATTTGAGTTATCAGATCGACTACGCAACCCTTTGAGGCCAATAGGGAACTTGCATGTTTTTTTTAGTCTATCCTAAGGATTTAAGAGTGCCGTAAAGATACCAAAACTATTGACATTTCAAAGATCACGAGTAAGGCTTGGCGTGACGTTACTCCGTATGACCACCGAATTACCATGAAATATTATCGCATCATATTTATATTACCCTTTTTCCATTTTATAAGTATTTTTTAAATAATTGCTATGAATAGCTGACCAACTTAAGGAGTGACGTCACTTGGTGTTTCAAATTTTACTAATAACTAAAGTGGCAATGCTGCTATCTTGGCACAGAAAAAACAATACTAAATCATATAGCCCGAACCATTCCTTGTGCAAATGTGTCCAACACGCTCGCCGCGCAATAACAGTTACTTTCGCAAATAGTGATATTAGAATTAATATTTCAGTACCGCATTTTTATTTAATATGATTTATTGTTTAACTAGCTGTGCCAGGCGGTGTTACCCGCTCATACCACGGGAACACTACATCTTTCGGGATAAAAAGGAGCCTATGTGTTAATCCAGGGAGTTAGCTACCTTCATACCAAAATTTATCAGACCTTGTCCATCCGTTTGAGCGTCAAGAAGTAACAAACATACACATAAACACACTCACAAACTATCGCCTTTATAATATTAATGTGATAGCAATTTCTTGCATTGTATTTCTCCTGTATGTTCTATGAGGTGTGCAATAAAGAGTACTTGTATTGTATTGTATTGTGTGATTGTCAATATAATTGTCAGCATAGATTTCTTGCATGTTCCCTATTAGGATCGTTAGCATACTCGACGCATTCCTTGTGGGCCGATTTTGACCACCAGAGCTGTAGATCTAATCGCACAACGGAAAGAACAAATAAATATGCCACTTAGTTTAATCATGTTTCCATCAGGGTAGGTATACTTTTGGGCATACTACTTTTACAGGCAACTACACACACACTGTTGTAAACAAATTCTAAACTAAACTCAAAACTGTTTTGGTCAACTAGGAATTCGTGCGCATTAAACTTTTTTATTTACTATAGACATAGACGGGTAAAAAGTATCCTATAACAATGTCATTTACAATCATACTTGAACTCCATAATGCTTTTTAAACCTAAGGAGTTATTGACATATTAAAAAGAATGAATTATTGTAATGTTACCAAAACACTATATAAAATAACCATTAACTATGTAAGATTGTCTGCATATGCATAAATAGTGTATATTCACCTAGAATTTCTGCTGGTTATGTAAACTAAACCAAATCCATTATTTCAGTATTACATAATATGTCCATTATTTCAATATTTATACACTTGCAAGCATAAATATTTGATAATAACTCTTCTAGTCACCGACATCGCGAATACACAACTCAAATTATATTTATACACTGACTGTCTGAAGTATTGCCAACATAGTGAGATGATAATTTAATTTTAAAAAAATATATGTTAAAAAAGTAGTCTGTTAAAAGGGAACATGGACGATATTACTTAAACAAAATTTATTTTTCATTACCCATATAACTCACACCTTAATATTGTTTCTCCATTTAATTTTGGTAAATAATGGTTGTGAATCTGTCAAAATGTCATAGATCAGGTATTTTAGCGCATTTATTATAAATAAATATATCCATAACCAGTCAATACAGCCGGTTAAACTGAAGTGTACACATTTACACGTGCGTAAAAATAATGACTCTAGATAAGGACTGGCCATATAAGACGACAGCAGCGGTCGGGCTCCCTGACGAATGTTATTGCTATCACCTTTAGTTTTTAGCCCGTTTCGTGGTACTAATTTTCGTTTAATTCCGTGAAATACAGCTGTTGTATCATGATATGGTTTACAATCCAGCTACCTATTTCAGAATCGTTGGGCACTACGCAAGAATTATGGGAAAAAATAGGCCTATGTACCTACTATTTACTTTAACTAGCATTTTTGTATATTTCTAATACGTGTATTTTAAATGAGTTTCTTTACCTGATCAGTCTTAGTCATATTGCCCTACTGCGGTTATTTCAATGCATCTTGCCAATACTTTTCTACAAAAGAAAGACTAAACTCGTGTACCTACCTACTATGAGCTGCAAAATTGATTGGCTAAGTTATTAATGGATTCATTCAAAAATTGGCCATGCATTATTGCAGCACATAGTACAAGGTACAAACGAATATACCTAAGACGGATTTGCTCTGGAAATTGTTGACTACCACCTCGCCTTCTGTTTTTTTACCCTTGTCACTTTTAGAACACTCAAAAAAGTAGACTAAATGTAAACCTGTGACAAGACTGTGACTTATCAGGGAAGCGCATTGCGTAACGCTTTTCCAAATTTTTTGTGTGCTAATTTTATTGTCACGTTTATCGAGCTATATTATATTTTTATTTATTCCATTATACGCCAACCTAACTAATTAGGTCCTTTGGAGCGACGCTCCTCATGAGATCACTTTCCATCATCATTTCCAAGCGAAATTACAATCACCATCAACCACCTCACAGGTGAAGCGGTGACCTCAAATATAACGCTGGCAAACAAAATAATAAATACAATCTTCATATCAAAGATCATGAAGTCTCAATAAGTTTCTGAGGCAATCGAAACTGTTGATCCGTCCCGAACGCGAAATTCAATCCTAAATCACGGCCACGCTGTCGATTAATTTTAAACAAAATGTATAATTAAATAATACAACTTCTTCTTACCACCAGTTCTCATTTTAAAGGACAATGTCGCCAGAAGCCAGATATTATTTTGTGCGAGTAGTCTGTTTATGTAGTATCTGCGTTGTCCGCGTGACCCTTCTTCTTTCTTTAGGTACGGTAAACGAGTAAAAATTTGCCTATATTGCCTTTGAAAATCTGGCTATGCCTACACCAAATCTGGTTAAAATCCATTTAGTCGTTGCGGCGGGAAGACGACGCATTGGTATTCAGACCTTTAGATAGCATAGCAATGAATACATATGAAACAAAAGAAAATGAGCATCGCCCTGTTTTCCAGCAGTCATGACCTCTTCTGGTTCTCCCCACAGATAATCGATTTAAATACAGTTTTATAATATTAAAGATGTCCTATCTCGAATCTCGATTTTCACCTCGTCATTCCTATCTCTTCGGAGCTCTTCATGGTAATGGCTAAGAATCACTCCTGTGGCGCGGATATAATCCCATTAGCTGGTTATACTCCCACACAAAGTCCGACTCACTGGCTGTGAGGGCTAAACAGCCCAGGTTTAAAAAAAACTAAGAGTTACTTATTATGTTTTGAACTTATCAGCAATAAAAAGGTTACATACATACTACAATGTCCTGTCAGCTGGGGCAGAACATTGTGGACTCGCCGCACCCGTTTGTACCTATAAGAGCTGTGGTAGGGGCCAAGAGTTAATTTAAATTCACTTGAGTGGGCGCGGCGGTATAATTGCCGAGTGCCACCTATAACCGATGCCGACGACCATTTGTCAGGAAAAACGTTTCTGGAAGAAAGATTCGATATGAAGAAGATTGCTAAAGAAAGTCATATCTCAATTTGGCGTGCTACTCTGGGGTACTTGTACTTTTTAGCAAATTATGGTAAAAGTGGAGGGCAGAAGAAGTTAGACTTTCTAGAATACTCAAATATGTCTTGTCGCGCTGCTTATCTCACCCGTTTCTGTAGCTGGTTGAGACCAAGAGTTAATTTAAATTCACTTGAGTGGGCGCGGCGGAATAATTGCTGGGTGCCACCTAGCTATAACCGATGCCGACGCGGCTGTCAGAAAACGTTTCTGGAAAAAAGATTCGATACCATGGAATATGGAGAAGATGCTAAAGAAAGTCATATCTCAATTTGGCGTGCTACTTTGGGGTACTTATCCTTTTTAGCAGATAATGGTAAAAGAAGAGGGCAGAAGAAGTTTGACTTTTTATAATACTCGAAAATGTCTTGTCGCGCTGTTCATCCCACCCGTTTCTGTAGGAACTGTCCCTGGTTGGGGCCAAGAGTTAATTTAAATTCACTTGAGTGGGCGCGGCGGTATAATTGCCGAGTGCCACCTATAACCGATTCCGACGACCATTTGTCAAAAAAAACGTTTCTGGAAGAAAGATTCGATATGGAGAAGACTACTAAAGAAGGTTATATCTGAATTTGTACATGTGAACAAGTTGTATATGTGAACTTTTACTTTTTAGCAAATTATGGTAAAAGTGGAGGGCTGAAGAAGTTAGCTTTCTAGAATACTCAAAAATGTATTGTCGCCCTGCTTATTTCGCCCATTTCTGTAGGAACTGTCCCTGGTTGGGGCCAAGAGTTCATTTAAATTCACTTGAGTGGGCGCGGCGGTATAATTGCCGAGTGCCTTTTATCGATATAACCAATGCCGACGACCATTTGTCAGAAAAAACGTTTCTGGAAGAAAGATCCAATAAGGAAAAGACTGCTAAAGAAAGTCATATCTCAATTTGGCGTGCTACTTTGGGGTACTTATGCTTTTTAGCAGATAATGGTAAAAGAAGAGGGCAATAGTAGTTTGACTTTTTATAATACTCGAAAATGTCTTGTCGCGCTGCTCATCTCCTCTGTTTCTGTAGGAACTGTCCCCGGTAGAGGCTAAGGGTTAATTTGAATTCACTTGAGTGGGCTCGGTGGTATAATTGCCGAGTGCTACTCAGTGGCGGATTATCCCTAAGGCAAAGTAGGCACGTGCCTGGAAGTACCGTCAAGAAAGTTAACTACACTAGAGATCGCTTTTTAGCGATAAGATCGCCTATTATTTGCTTCTATTGTAATGTTAAGTGTCATCTGTATTTGTATTTCTTTCTTCTTGAGGTGTGCAATAAAGAGTATTCTATTCTATTCTATTCTATTCTACACTATTACTAGTTAACTAAGTAGTCTGCAGTAATACCTATATAGTCGCTAGAGGGGCGCCGATGAGTTTTTGCCTAGGGTGCTCTCGAACCTTAATCCGCCACTGGTGCTACCTATAAACGATACCTACCGGGGCGACCATTTGTCAGAAGAAGAAATATTCGACCGAGAGTTGAAAGTTTTGTCTGAATATGGCCTGTTACTTTGGGTACTCATACAGTACACATTATGCCTACCGATTCCAAAATTGTAAAAGTTGTGACGAAGAAAAATATTTTAACTTTCTGAAAAAGTCTAGTATACGCGTTTTTTTTTCATTATGGAAACGAAACTTAATAAAATTCTTAACTAACTATCCTCAAATACTTATTTAGGTATTTAACTTCTCACAACATCAATCTGTCCGCAAATTGCATTCTAGCTAGTGCAAACTACTACTGTATTATATGTATATACTTACTAATCCATACTAATATTATAAATGCGACAGTGTGTCTGTTTGTCTGTTATCTCTTCACGCTTAAACCGCTGAACCGACTCGCCGAAACCGATGAAATTTGTAATGGAGTAGAGAATGCAGTCGGTTATTTTTAGTATGGGAAAAACTGGTTATTAACCGAAACCCGGTTATTTTCATACAAACAGTTAACCGTTGCATTCCCTAATATGGAGATAGTTTGAGTCCCGGAGAAGGCCATAGGATACTGCGCTGCTGAGCTGGTAGCATCGCGAGGCAGAGGTGCTAGGCTGCAATTTATTTTATTCTTGCTTTGCTTGCTTCGCATCACGTTATAATATTAACAGAAATGCCTCAAAAACATAAATAGGACAATCGAGCAATAAGATTCCTGAATGTGCGCTCAAAATCTGAAACCAAATTTGTTGGACACACTCAATTTTCTATGTACTAACGAACTAATCAAATCAAAAAAAGCTAAATAAAAATTATCCAATGCACGGAATTTATTGAAATAATAGAGCTCGGTAAAACGTACCAGCTCTACGAACTCTCACTAGTATGATTACTATATTACTAGCTTTAATTAAGGCCTATCCACACACGCGCTTAATTATAAGGCTTCTCTACACCGATGTTCAATGTGTTGCTGCACTGAGGTTTCAATTTAGCAAACCAAATGAAGAGATTCACGTACACTGGAAAGGCGTAAAACAATTTTCATGGCCTCTTAGCAGTAACTAACCGGGCGGTAGGGCTGCCGACTCATTCAAATTTGTTAAAGCTGTAATTCGACCAATTTTAGAGAGATGATGGAGATCTCTCCATTTCATCGTCATCCGTCACTTTCGACGTATCCCTACTTGACAAGTGGCGATATCCCTAGAACATCGAAACTTCGTCAATCCGGTCGCGCTTAATTTGCGTTTGCTTTGTATGTGACGGCATAAATAACAGGCGCATACTTTAACTTGACCGTGTAGTGCGTAAAAATAGTCAGTTACGTTTCGTGCAAAACAGAAATTCATATGCATGAATAGCATTTTTGACAATCATTATCGCTTTCGTATTTCCAAAATTGATATGAGATATGTCACTTGAAGCTCAACTCATTTTAATGACAGTTCAAAGGCGATATCACTGTTATCTAAATAGAGTTTTGACGTTTTGCGATCTCTCAAACGGCATTCTCGAATTAGGTCCCTGAAACGTCTTATAACGAAATATGATAGGGACATCTTATAACATATCACGTAAAACTAATATTAGATGGCGCCACAATCTATAAACAATACAAAAACCTAGACCGTATAAAATGATTCCTTTCCAATGTTTTCTCATTAAAATGTCTATAAAATTTAATTTGATGAATTGAAATAGCATTCATGGACAATACAGATAGAAAATGCATCAATTCACCAATATCTAAGTATATGTAAATGACAATAACCCGAACCCGGCCCGTACCAATGAGTTTTTCGGAACTTATGTACGGAATGTCATTTGATTTTATATTTACCACTCGCTTTTCGGTGAAGGAAAACATCGTGAGGAAACCATCTAAGCCCAATAAGGCCTAGTTTCCACTCTGGGTTGGAAGGTCAGATGGCAGTCGCTTGCGTAAAAACTAGTGCCTACGCCACATCTTGGGATTTAGGTAGCCGACCCCGATTGAGAATTCATTCTCAAAAAATGGGACAAAGGCTAGGAGGATGAGGATGATGATGTAAATGACAATATACTTCCGTGTATTTAATGACCAATGGTAGAGGCGCCTCTGATGGTGATATAACTATTGAGAAATACGAGATTATTGTCAAGCATTCCTTAGGTTAAGTTTCTGAACTGTTAACTGAATTTTATATAAGTTCACTGCGACGTCTATGCCCATGTAGGTACTTAATGTACTTTTTCTTGAAATGGAACGTCAAATTGTCGATTTCAGCAACGTTAAGACATTTAATTACAGCTTAGGTGTTTTCAAAGACACATTCGACTAGTTTTTGCGAAGACCAGTTAGCGTGTTAACACTTGACATCAACTCCGGCATCCTTCCATTGAAATTCAAATTAAAGTACATTTGCACTCGTTAATTTACTGAAGAACCTCTTTAAACAAAGGTGGGCAACTTAATTAACCATACGACGACACAATAAACCCGACCAGAAGCATTTATTCCACAACGAAACGCACTACCTCCCCTATAACTCCATTTTGTTACAACCGGCGAAAATGCAAATGCGTTGGCAACCCTACGCTGCAATTGGCTGTCTGCCTAAGTGCCGTGGCCCTTGGGCAAATTAAAACATCAAGCGGTGGCCATGTTCGGCCCGACAGGTTATCTTTCATATTTTGTCTTAGCTGTCAAATAATGCTCAGGGCGTACCAATTACGGAATCACATAGGCGCTTAGCTGGAGGCTTGAAGATATCGAACTCATTTGCGAATGTCTTTAGGTGATTGGATATTAAACGGGGGCGAGTAGGGCTTGTATGGGAATAATAAATTAGTAATCAGGGTTTAATGATGTCGATTAAAATGTGTGATATTTGATTGCATCATCGCGACTTAACACGGGCGTAGGATTACGCGGTTGGCGCCGTTTGTAGTGCATCTGCCTACTGAGCCGGTGGTCCTAGGCTCAAATCCCGGCCAGGGCAAATATTTGTATGATAAATTGATAAACTCGAATATTTGTGGGGCTGGTCGATTTGTGTAAGATTGTCCCTTAATATATTTTTTATCATATGCACTGACAAAACTCATACAAAAATGTTCTAGCCCAAAAATGGCACACGGCAGACTTTATATAAAAAAAATTTGGAGAAATCGAGGGAACTTCAAATGTTATTAGGGACATGTACGGCGCTTTCGGTAATTTATTGATAAAGTCAAGAATTTACATTCAGTAAATAGGATTTGGTGTAAGGAAACTGATGATGAACACCACAGATGGCCACAAGAACTTTTATATGAATCACTAAAAAGCAAAAAAAAAAAAAATTTAACATGGTCGTGATTCATATAAAAGTTCTAGTGGCCATCTGTGGTGTTACATTTGAAGAGTTCCCTCGATTTCTCCAAGATTCCATCGTCAGATCCCGACTTAGTGCCAACGGGACCGAATCGGAGTTATACCCTTTCGATAAAATAAAAAAAATTGAAAATCGGTTCACGCGGTTCTCGGAGATATCGAGTAACATACATAACTGTTTCACAAAGGTAAAAGTCGTCCACAGAGGTGATGCCGTATCACAAGGTTCCTAATTTACGTTTTTCGACGTACTGTCCTTGAAAGTGTAAAGTAATGTTAAGGCGGGGTCACTACGCGCCACTTGCCGCACTAACAGCATGTATCATGTTGCTCGAAACGAATCTGCCTTCCCCTTTAGCTGGGACAAGTCAGCGCGCGCTACGATCCACTCCATCTGTTGTATTTTCTTTTTTTTTATTCAATATTTTTTCAAGACAACCGGATTCAGAAAATGTATAAAAACTTTAACTATCTATCCGTTACTCAAGAATCTTTAGATTCCTGTAATTCACTGCGAATTATTTTCCTGTGAAAGTTTTGCAAGCCGGGAAAAATGTATACCGGTACATTGCTCAGCGCTATGTCTATGTACTCAAGTGTTTATAGCCATATATAGCCACGACCTACTGGATCCATCCGCATTATTCCAGCAGTCGTGTATCTTTACCGTTTGAGCGAAAAAGCCATATGATTCTCACTTTTTGCAAATAGTAGAGTTGTTAGTCCGCTGTTTTCTAACATAATTGTGCGCATCGGGTTACAAGCATGAAATTTCTACCACAGATAGAGTGTTCCACGGTGATTATTTTCAGATGTGGAGGGAAGTCAGATTCGTCCCCTGTGAGGCGGGAGAGCGGAGTGAATACGGCCAAGTATCCCTCTTTTCTTTCTTTATTGCTGGTCAGTTAAGTCTACCAGGACGTGTTTGGTATCGTTTCCGTATAAAATAAATATCAGAAATTCATTTTTTATGTTATTTTTGTATAAATCTATATAAAAATATGGGTGTATTGGCCGAAAAGGTAAAAATTACAACAAGTTTTTTTATTCAGTGAGGTGAATTAGTTCAATTTCGTCAACATTTTCAAATTATTATTATTATTTCAAAAAGTTCATTTAATCTGGTTTCTAAAAATATATGCATGTTGGGCACTTCTCATACAAACAGTAGCTTAAAATATATCTTTACGTCGGCGTAACCAACGTAAATCTCCGAACGCATCCTATTTCGCTCTATTAAATACATTAAATAATGATTATTAACAAGCTTTTACATATAATATTTACTATATACGTCCTAGAAAAACAAATTAATGTAATTAAAACAAAATATTTTTTTGCTAATGTATCACGAGCACACGGGCTAATCTCAACATCAACAATTTATTTAAGTTACTGTTTGTATGAAGAGTGCCCAATATTTATATATTTTTAGAAACTAGATTAAATTTTCTATTTTGCAATATTTTTCTTAGTTGTAAATATTCAGGAAATATAACTAATTTATCTCCCTGAATAAAAAAAACTTGTTGTGATTTTTACAATTTCGGAAATACAACCATATTTTTATATGGTACTATGAATAAATAACATGAAAAATGAATTCCCGATATCTTCTTTACACGACACAAGTCCTACTAGCGTTACCTGATCAGTAATATAAAAAGAAATAGAGGACTCCTTTGTCCTATTCACCCCGCTTTCCCGCCGCACAGGGGACGAATCTGACTTCCCTCTACATCTGAAAATAATCACCGCAGAATATTCTATCTGTGGTAGAAATTTCGTGGTTGTATCCCGATGTACACAATTTCGCGACTTAGCAAAATGTACTAGAACACGCAGGCTAAGCTTAACATCAACATTTTTTTCAAGGTACTTTTGTATCAGATGTGCTCAATATGTATACATTTTTAAAAACAACATTAAATTTTCTGTTTTGTAATATTTTTTTTAATTGTAAATATTCAGGATAGATAACTAATTTATCGTTCTGAATAAAAAATACTTGTTGTGATTTTTACCTTTTCGGCAATAAATCCAAATGTTTATATGAAACTATTCTTAAATAACATAAAAAATTTATAGCTGATATCTATTTTACACGAAAACGATGTCGCACAAGCCCTAATAGCCTTAACTGATCAGTAATAAAAAAAAGAAAAAGAGCAGTACTTGGTCCTCTTCACCCCGCTCTCCCACCACACAGGGGACGAATCTGACTTCCCTCCACATCTGAAAATAATCACCGTGGAACGCTCTATGTGTGTTAGAAATTTCATGCTTGTAACCCGATGCACACAATTTCGCGGTTTAGCAACTCTACTAAAAAGCGGTTACCTACAGAAAAAATATTGCAGAAAGAGAAGAAGTTACTTACTTATTACTTACAATACCTACCTAATTATTTTTAGTTTTAGGTGTCGTATTCCAAATTTGACATTCGAATACACATCTCGTGACGTACAGGGATCATTCCAAATTCAAATATATATTCGATGTTTGCAGAACTAAATATAAAATTACTTATGTGCACCTAAACGTTCCAAATTTTTAAATACGTATTCATTAGTCCATGCAAGTCGTTCAAAATTCAAATAGTGATTGGTGCAGAACTATATAAAATTGCGTACGTATAGACATTACAACTTTGAAATTCGAATGCGTATTCCCGCGATGAAGTAAGTCATCAGCGCGCAAAGCAATTAACCGCTTCCACTTTATTATTTCTCTCGAATTAATCGAATCCACTCTCGAATAATCGATACCGATCGTGCGCGATGAGTTATGCTTATTTGTTTTTCGATATTCGCGCCGTAATCGTTTTTTTCGATGATTGAAACCGCGGAGTCGATTTATTGGTGGGCGTTGTGTGACTTTGACATTTTAAATCTCTTACCTTTCTCTTACGTATTTGTATGTTGTGAAGTCGCGATTACAAGTGTCAGCAACTCAGCAGTACTCAATGTACCTATAAGTAATCATTTTATTTTCAGTCTTATGATCTTGTTAGACTGGAACTTGACTGACCAGATTTTTTGTAAATACCTGCGATAATTTTTGCACAAAATTAAATAATATGAAAGTAGTTAAGTTACAATTCGAGTTATTTTAGTTTTATCAGTTCATAAAAGCTAAATTTATTAAAAAAATCCTCAGTGAATATTAACGTGTAGATACTTAAGTAGTAGGTACCTACTTCAACAAAAAATCAAATTTTGTATATCGCACTATTTAATATTAAGTGTGTTTGTGTGTATGTTTGTTAGTTCTTCACGCTCAAACGGCTTCATAACAATTTTGGCTGTGGTAGCTGACACCTTTGATTAACACAGGCCACTTCTTATATGTGGATGTCAAACGAATTAAAGTCAAATATCCCAAATTCAAGTAGGGGTAGGCCTACACGGACTTTTGATTCTTCAGTTACAGAGACCAGAGCAATTTATTGATATAATTATTACTAAAATTAAAATTAAAAATCATGAAAAATGGATCGGCACCAAAAAAAAATTAATAAAAAAAAAAAAAACAATAAAAAAACGGGGGCTACAATGTTATGAATGGAGTGTGTATTAGTCTATTTGTCTTTGGCATTCTAGATACGGGCGCGGGCAAAAATTAATAAACCATTAACATACAACAAGTACCAGGTACTCGCGACTCTCGCGAGGCATCCGTAATTGTGTATGATATTATTTAATTGTTGATAACCATCTTTGTTGCTAAGTATGTAGAGGGAAAAATGGCTGGTGAATTAAACCTGTAATTAGCTGTTACACCTACAAACTACACTCGACCAATGGACCTAATAATAAGTAAGGCAAACGGATGTGTGGTAAAAGTGTAACGAATATTCACGATTGTGTTTAAGGCCGGCAACGCGCTTGTGACTCCTCTGCTGTTTCAGGTGTCTATGGGCGACGGTAGTCGGTTTCCGTCAGGCAATCCGTTTGACTCGCTTGCCCCCTATGACAAAAAAAAAGTATTTGCTGGAAGCAGACAGAGGACAATCTTTTGGTTATTCCGAGCTCTTTGTGAAAGGACACGTTGGTTCGGCTTTTTTCAGTTGGTTCGCCGTTTACCAAGAACAAAGCGGAGCGGAATATTTAAACCAATCACCTGAGTTAAAACAGTTAAGTCCATAAAACAGAAGGATCTTAACCTATCTATACCCTAAAAAAATATATAGTCCTCCTCATCGATTTCGACGACGGCGACCCAATGCAAGAACTATGGACTTCATCTATTGTGGGCTCTGAGATGGCTAGCTAAGCCAAATTTAGTTTTAAACTCTCTTTTGCACGTGTGGCAGTTGAGTTGGCCAGTGGAATTATACGTGTACGCGTAGGAGGGCTTAGGTCGTTCTTTGCGTAACTGGCGTTTTACGTCTAGAGTTGTGAGGCGATTTTCCTCAACCGTTTTTATACGGTCAAAGATGGTAGATCGCCAAGATGACCTATTAGCAGCAAGCTCCTCCCAACACGTAGGATTGATAGCACAAGCGTTGATATGTCGTTTGAGCACGTCCTTAAAGAGCACCCTAAAAAACCGGGTAGGTGAAGACTGTAAAGTACGAAGCGCGGCATTTAAATGCTTTCACATCAGCTTTATTCAATTGTTTCTCAGTACTATACCTATTTGTCATTGCATGCGCTCTCTTAGCAATTAAAATCTCTCTTTCTATCATTATACGTATATGCATAAGAAAACCACAAACGGATGCCTAATGCCTTACGTGGCTTCGAAATCAATTAGTGGTACCATAGTACCATATGTACCATAATAAATTTAACCGGCTTAGCGAAGAATGTTAATCAGACGGTCATATTTGGTGGCGGCCATTTGTCGGCCATTTATGTAAAACCACACACGGCGGGCTTCTGTGCTATGGCGAGTAGGTTTGTGTAGGGTTTTCAATGGTCCAGAGATCGATGCTTCGATAGAACAATAGGCTGGGTATGGGTATAATTCTCTGAAAACCATTTTCGTTTTCGATGGTCTTTGTTGTAAGGATCTAGGTCATGATTTTTTTTATAACATGGCTTTTCCATTAAATGTTTACAAATGAAGCGAAAATTGAAAAATTTAATGATTCGGACAGGATTCGAACCTGCGTTTCCAACGGCTTTCCGGGCCAACACTGGCGTCCTCCCAATTGGACCACCGAATCAGATGTCAGAGCCATTCAATTTTTCAACCAGTTGCTTCGACATGCCTTATGCCTTAGGGTGGTTGTAAACATTTAGTTTACGTTAGCAGACTTTACTGCTTTAATAAAAAATTGGCTTTTCCATTATTATTATTTTTGATTGTCAATTTGACAGTTTACAACAGTACACTATTAAGAAGGGACCATGGCCTTCGGAACCCAATTTTTTTTTAAATGTCGATAATCGGCACTTAAACTAAAATCCACAGACCTACGGACTAAATTGACAAATGACTGACAGGCAAAATGATACCAGGAACAGCAAAATAAAAATAGTGAAGGGTATATGTCGATAACAATATATCGACAAGTTGTAAAGTACAAATAATAGAATAGTTAAAATCAAAAATAAGTATATTAGTTTCAAATAAGAGGTACAAATTTTGGTTTGTTTGATTTTCGAGGTAGTGGATGGATAAAATGCGTTTTTACCCACTAGTTTTAAAGCATAAAAAGGTTTCCGAGCATGTAGGTAAAAAATAAAACACCTTGTCCGACGATAACTAGTCTTTATTATAAAATATTATTCATTCCCAGGCTCCGTTATTTCGTCACCTTTATCATCATCATCTGTTACATTTATAATAAAACGATCCGGAACATTGTCCACTAAATGGTCGAGTTGTAACATTTTGTAAACTTCTCTTGTTCTTTGTATTCCTTCAAAACTTCGGATGAAACAAGAATTTCGAATGATTTCATGACACACTCGTTTTTATTGAGATGAATGTCCTCTGGGATATCTGGTTCGTCCTGCAATCTGTCTACCATCTCATTATAAATAGAAAACATAAACTTGATGAATCGTCTCTTTTTCAGTTTCACTAATAGATTTTTTCTTCTTTTTATCGGAGGCGAACATTTTAATGAACATGGCTCTGGTCCCGAATCTTGCGAATCCATAATAACACGTAAAAATTTCAATAAACACTCGTAATAGCACTGATAACGTATATCGTTAAGATACATAAAAGTAGTTTGTAAACAGCGGTCAACTATTTCTGAAGATACCGCTTTTTTGTTAAAAGATGGACCACACTGTTGGGAATTTGAAAATAAAGAACAATTATTTTATTAATTCATTTAATTAAATGTATGTATTCAATAAACTATCAATTATCATAAATATATAATTGCATGTTTCATGTACATTATTGCTGGTTTGACATAATTTTTTTATCTCTAATTAGGGGTCTACAGACCATTTGATCTGTCAAAATCACTGGAAAAAGTTGGTATATAGATTAGCCGATCAAATTGCCAATTTGATTGTCCCGTCTGGGTGGACCTTAAACCTACGATGTAACAATAATTTTAATATCGATGAGAACGACACTGGCCAAACTGTGGCAACATTTGTTCATACTTACTTGTCAATTTAGTCCGTAGGTCTGTGGATTTTACTTTAGTCAATGTCTATATAGTCAGTGTCAAACCGTTGAAATGTTGAAATTGACAAGTATTAACCATCAACCTTTTTTTTATTAATTATCTGATTTTGCAATATCCCTAGAATGTTAGCAAAAATTCGATTAATCAAAAAAACCCACGAAATCAATAAAAACATTGACCCAAATTTATTTCAAACTAATCTCATAATCGAGAAAGTTTATATTAAGTAATTCATTTAACATATATGTATAGGAAGGTACGTTATAATATAACAGTATTTACGTAGTTTATGGTAGGTACTAAGTTGGTATTTATTTTTACGCCGTTAAAGTCTATTCTTCACCTCAAGAACCATAAAATGAGTGTATAGACATTTCTTCAGCCCTTAAACACACCTATGGCAAAAAGTCGTTCTCCGGCATGGCAAAAGCCCATATACAGCATATGGCAGCTTTCCACGCATGCGCCCCGTTGAGCCTGTACAGTCAGTAAACGATAAAACCCAATAACATTACTGTAAGTAATCAATCATCAAAGCTCAAAAAAAAAAATATATGCGTAACTGTTTGAGACCTGGTGAAGGTACCGGGTTCTATTCCCGGTCTCTTCCACCAGGTAAACCAGGTTACGCAGTTCAATTGCAGACCCCGTGCAGGCCTTAGATTTGCAGACGATATCGTGGTCATGGCAGAGTCGTTGGAGGAATTAAGCGCTACTCGAAGATAGGGTAGCCTGCAGATCGCCAAACCTAATAGCCGGACACACCAGCCAGCACTTGGCCGGACATTAAGATAAAAAAGCCGGACACCGTACATTATTGAAGATTTTGTGTCTCAGTATATTAATACTGAGACACAAAATCTTCTTTAGGTACGACAAGAAAAAAGCCGGACACCTTTTTAGTTTGGCCGGACACGTAAACAAAAAGCCTTACAATATGATATTTCGAGATTTTTCTGCGTAGGTGTTCATATATGGCTTTATATGTAAGTAATGAATTTGAAAATGTACGCTTGCTTATAATATATTATACTACTTAAATTTTAAGTTGTCTAGGAAGTGAAATTTTTGTAATTTCTATAAATGACTATAAAGATTCTTTAAAACTTTAAAATTATGTTCGGCTTTATCCAGACCCCTGACAACACGACTCGAAGACTTCAGTAGAGTCTCCCAGAAAGTACTCATACTCATACTCATTTATTAATAAAATGTCAACATTTTACAAGTCAATACATTATAAAAATTCTATTAAATTTCAAAATACAAATTATTATAAATAAACATTAAGTAATTATTAAATAAAAATTGGAATAGGTAGTTACATTATTAGTATTATTAATTATTATATTATTTCATTATTAAATTCGTAAAATTCGTCGATGTTATAAAAAGCATTGGTTGTTAGCCATTTCTTTAATACATTGAAGAACGTAAAGTAGGTCTGAAAATGAAAATGGACAAGGCTAAAATCATGTCGAATGACCATCTTACATTACCCAGTGTGCAATAATTTATTATAATTACAGTCAATTGCCATATTTGTACATCGGGAAAACACATTTCCAGTTAAACAAAAATAAATGTCCACAAGCATACCATTTTAATTTAGGTACGTACAACTTTTTACAAAATGATTCAGCCATTGTTGACATACAAATATAAGCGGCAATTTAACGCAAAATGTTTAAAAAAGCATATCAGAGATCCAGTTTCGAAGCCCGACACTGCTTAATTGATACAATTCTACGAAAGTAATTTCACAAATTACTTTTAGCTACTGGACTTTAAGATCGACACGGACCCGGTTAGAACCTTGTCGCAGTGAGGGAGTAGAGATGTTGTTGGAAGCTGGGCTGAATGAGACGAGAGCGTGGAGCGACAAGGTTGCATGGGTACCGGTCGCGACAAAACAGGGATGTCGTTATGTTGGTAGCGTGTTACGGGTCCGTGAGGGTTTTAGCTTTGTTGAGAAATGCCTGGAAATTTTGGAGGTTAATCGGGAGTAGAATATAATAATATCATCATCATAAATGTTAAACTGAATAAGATCTGCGATAAGAATTAATTCAATACATTGGTGAATACTTAAAAGCAGTTCTGAATGGTTATGATATTCTAAAATGCCTTATGTAGTTTTATTGTATCAAAGTTCCAAACTTTTTATTAGACTCCAAAACTTCAAATTTTGCATAGATACTAATAGTATTACTTACTTGAAAAATTCGCGGTGTCTAATTTTTAGACTTTTCGAGTGAGTTGAAGCAATTGGCCTTCAATAATTTATGTTGATACTTACCTTTTTAAGTATCGCATTTTTTTGCTCATCTGATGCAGAATGTTTAATGAAAGCTGTAGGTACCGTGGTATTATTAACATCATCATAATCAGTCGATAGATGTCCACTGCTGGACAAAGGCCACCTCAAAGTTCTCTATAACGATCGGTCTTGCGCTGCCATCGTATATTTTCTGCCCGCGAGCCTAACCAGGTCGTTGGTCCACCGTGTTGGTAGCCTGCATCTTCAGGTCCGCGGTCGCCAGTCAAAAACCGGTCGTATAAATAACTCAATAGTGTTTTTTCCCGGTACCTCTGGATAACCGTGTTCGATTCCGGTCTGTTCCACCAGGTTACGCATTTCAATTTTTCTTTTTGCTTTGATCTTTTTATCAATGGTTTAATATAAAATGTGGTAAGTGTATCTGTATACCCACATAAAATTACAATTTTCATAAATTTGTATGATAATATGTAGTTACTTGTTATAAATCTTTATATGAGCCGGCGTTTGAATCCCGGCCAGGACAAATATTTGTGTGATGAACTCGAATATTTGTGCTTGGGTCATGGTTGTTCTATGTATTGAAGTATATATTTATCTATATAAGTACGTATATTGTCGTCTAGTACCCATAACACAAGCCTTCTTGAGCTTAATTTTGGACTAGATCGATTTGTGTGAGGTTGTCTGATATGTATTTATTTATTATTTATTTTATAGGTATACTTAGTTACTTTGTCTCAATCCTCAAATCGCACAGTGCCAGCAACACAGCGCCCGCCATATCAGCACAAGGAATCACTTAAAATTGTGCTCCCAAATTAAAATTCGTGAATTTAGCCGCGGCTGCACGGAGAATTCGCCGCATAAATTTATTTATAATTAAACGTAATTTGTTTAACGATGGCGTTTGAAACTAATTAAACAGAGCTAATTAAGTTCTACTCGCGATTGAGTTATGTTATAACAAATATGGTGAGTCGGATTTTCACCATTTGCATTGTCGTTAGTGCTGAAAATACTTTTCTCACGTAGGTACATATGAACCGGGAAATCTGCATATAGTGGAAAGTCATTAATAAAATAAATATTTTCATTCATATCCATTGGTATTTTATAATACAGAGATAATTTTCAGGAAAGAAATCGCGCGATGTCATTCCAAATATGAAAGTTTAAAAATTGTTAGCAAATATTGTGTTCCAAATTCAAATGTTTTGTTTTTTAATTGTGAAAATTACTTGTGCATTCTGCAGTAAACTGAACGGCTTCGAACGTTCGAACCGTTTCAGCTAATCGCGCCATCTAGCGCGCTTTGCTTTTGTTTCCGCGCCGGGTTTTCGGAAATCCGATGGCTGTCCATTTAAATCGACGGCAGCTGTTTTCAATGTAAATCCCCACAGCACTTTATTCCGTTCTAACTAGAATATTTAAATTTAAATCACTCACAATTAAATTCTAGATATGAAACTTATCACCCAATCTCGGAATACAGCAGCATCCTAATTAATCCATGATCGTAATGACCTCTATAAAGCACCTACACATGTGTCGCCCCCGAATGCTTCTATCCAATTAACTTGTTACATTCTCGCTTCCGAAAATTCTACCAGTTGTGAAAAAAAATATGATCAAGCGTTCCCCGAAATTCGGCCATTATCGACCGTTACCTCCCAAATAGAGTGCGATCGAGACGTCAGATAACCCCTTCACGTGGACTCTACTAATTGGTGCAATAAATTTGGGACAACGCGACAACTCCAAATACCGCCGCCGACCGGCCCTATTAGGACCTAGTTCATTTCGATCTGTCCTCATAGAACGAGTTACGGACCGACTCCGAGAATCTGTCAAATTCGATTTCCCCGAACACGCGATTCTCATCTCTATCGCCTCCGGTTAATGAGTGGACGCGGACAGAATCGCGTCCAAGCTCTTCAGCGCAATAAAGAAATGTCATCTCGTTTAAATTCCGTTTTTGAATCCGAAAAACCGTTCCGCTGAACACATTGGATTTTCGACTTTGCGGCCAGTATTTAAAACAAAAATCTCTAATGAGGAGACTTCCAAAACATGACGTGCCGGTGACAAAATGTTGGACGGATATGGGCGTGCAGCGATTAATTCAGAGTCTTAAAACGTTTTACTAGAGCGCACATTTTAACGTACAGTAATGGCGATATCCGTATCGTTAATATAGAGTCGTCGCGAACGCGCACCCGTTTGTACCCCGCGTCATGCGGACGGACGCTTTTTGTCGTTTTTAATTATATTTATTGTTCTCGTTATTTATTTATTGTTTTATGTTTTGTACCGTTCTCGCTACCGTGAGTGTATTTTAACGATTCGGCGGAGATAGCGGACGCATCCAAATTAGGCCGAGTGTGGTTTCGGAGGATGCAAATGTGCTCCTTTGCATACGGCAAAAAGGCTCGATCGCGATGCGAAACTTCGGATGAAAACGTCATTAAAACACAAAGGACCATGAGAACCTAAGAAAAAAGTATTTTAATCCTAATTTAATTTTGTAACTAAAACATACCATTCCAAGTTTAATACCAAAAACTTGTACTCTACCTAAGAGTCCGTTAACCGTTTTTATTTGGCATTTTTATTCAGAATAAGTTTCCAACCTTTCAAGCAAGGAGTATTTACTAGCAATCATTTAATAAGACATTTGCAAACAAAGGGCTCGATTGTTGGCAATAAAATGGATGAGCCGCGTCACTCGATACGCACAATGAGGAGAAATGTCGCGAAATTCGAATTCCGAAAACGGCTACTTTTTAAACGGCCTCTGTGATTGGCCAGTTCAAGTTGCCCTTTCATGTAACATTCGCGCCTTTAAAAGATCGTTCCATTTTTTAAAGGTTGAACAGAAATTTCATGCAAATAATATAATAACTAATCAGGACTTTATATCAACTTTGAAAGTAGGATAGTAGAAAACATTATTACTAACGAATGTAATATATTAAGTATTTGCGAACAAAACGTGTGGTTGAAAAAAACAAGAAGTAAAGTATATCAATACGTTATAATCGTTTTCTTATGATCCGCACCATACTTTCCTCTTAAATTATACTTTTATTAGCCTAGATTATATTTTATAATATGCTTCGTGAGTAACGAATTTAATTATGGTTACATAAATTACATCTTATTATTTGTGAGAAGTATTATTAATACTTTACTAAAACCAATTAATCTCTTGCAACATTCACGCCTTTTAAAAGAGTCGTTCCATTTTTAAATGAGTAAAGTTTTCTGAAATAAATTGTAACTGCCAGTAATAATTCAAAAGTTGTAAATAGCGTTGTGGGTAGCCGTCGTCAAAACATTGCCTACTGCGATCTTCTTAGAAATTCGCGTATTGCAAATATTAGTTTGCGAAATGTATTGTGAAGGTTTGACTTACTGTTTGTCATCTCATTTGGTTTATTTTATCGTACGAGGGTTCCGCAGCTCATGAAATAAAATCTGTTTTAATTACCACACTTGCAATAATAAATTCCAAAATGATAAAAAATCTAAATGAAATGTAAAGAACCATAATTATTAAATATCAATCTATTCAACCCGCGGAACTGTCCACCTGACGAAACATTTAAAATATAACAAAAAAATATGTTTGACAACCCCAATATATTCAGTTATATGTAATGTAGAATGACATTTTGTTTATCTAATTTTAGTAGATATTATTCTAAAGATTCCAAGAGTGATTTTACATTGTACAGAAAAAAAAATTAAAAGTTATTATTTTATTATAGTCTCATTCTCATATTTCTTATCGACAACCATTTTATAAAAAATCATATAAATTAACTATGTCACTATGGAAAATAAATTAAAGATATTCATACTAAAACTTAAAATTAAAAAGAATCCCCCCAGTACTGAAGCCGTCTGAGGCATCGTCCCCAGCACGCTCGCCGCGTTTCCCCTTTGAAAGGCGAGGCTCAGTCTTTGAGCGAAAAAGGAGCCCGCTCTCATATTACCCGATACTCCGATTAAATTTTGTGAAATTTCTTTTACATTTTTTTTGCATCCGAAGACCACGGGCCAAATTTTTCCACCGCTATAAAATAAATAATTCTAAATCTATTTTTCTTAATACTTGAAATAATAAATTTTTGTACACAAATGAATAATTAATATTAGATTCATGAAAGTCAATTTAACGAATTCTGTGTAGGTAGCTATAGATTCATATACGGCACGTTATCTGCAGTGTTTTTTATGTATCACATATTACACATTCTCCACAAATATTAAACAGAAAAATCCATGCCGAATCCTGCGCCAGATCAGACGACGCAACGCAGCCACGCTATTACGTCGCCTAAACCAAACTACAGTTGTTGTAAGTTTTTTCAAACACTGACGAGCAAAGAAACGGAATCACTTCGCACGTTTGACTTTTCCACCCAATAACTTTAACTTTTTCAACTTTCATGCAATGTTGATGAAAATTATATCAGATGGAAGCTGAAATTGTAAACTTTAAGAAAATTTATTTGTTTTATCTCATATCAGGCTTAGTGAATAAAGAAAAGTCCTATTTTTTTAGAATAGCCAAAAAACGCGTGGAAAATGTTTAATAAAAAAAATTATAAAATACTTTTTCGTAATCAAATTTTTCTTTTTACGAAATCAATACCTGGTGTTACTACCCTTAGCCCTTCTGACACATGCTTGACGATTTTTCATGGACCTAACCAACTTTTTGAAATAACTTTGCGGAATCGCCTCCCACTCTTCCTGTAACGCCGTTTTCTGGTCTTCGATGTTGGATGGAGCCGGGTTACGCTTCCGAACATTCTTCCTCGGGTAGTCCCATGCGTGTTCGATCGGGTTGAGGTCCGGGCTGCTTGCAGCCAGGTAATTGTCTCAACACCAACTTCGTCAAGGTACCTCAGGGTGTCCCCCGCGGTGTGACAAGGAGCATTGTCTTGCTCCAGATGGAACCCCTCGTTAAAACAATTTGCGTACGGTACCACATGCTCTTCCAGGATGTTCAAGATGTATCTTTTCTTCCTCAAACCGCGGCCTCGACCTCGGCCCCCACCAGGCACGAAAACAAGCTCCGTCCCTCCGTCGTAAGAAATGCCCGCCCACCACATGACTGACCCTCCACCGTAGGGTCCGTAGGCGACAGTTTCCCTGATACAGCATTGTGAAAACTGCACTCCTGATCTTCAGTAAGGTCTTCCTTTTCAATCGCAGCTATTCAAACATATCCTGCACTCATCAGAGAAGAGTACGGACTTCCATTATTAAATGGTCCAGTCCTGGTACCGGTCAGCAAAAATCCGTCGAGCTTCACGGTGTCCTGCCAGCAGTCTGGGCCTGGTAGCGGGTCTTCTTGCAATCAGTTTAGCATCCTTCAGTCTTCATCTTACTTCTGACTCGCTGACAGCCACTTCTCGTACTTCCCAAAGCTGTTGCAGGACTTCAACTCCTGTTAGGTGGCAATTTCAGAGAGCGGTCGTGACGATTAATCGATCGTCCCTCAACGAGGGGCACCTCTGGCAGCCGATTCCTGGTCTTGGAGTGAGGCTTCCAGTTTCTTGAAACCACCGACAAGCTTTGGAAACCGTGGACTCGCCCAAATTCAGCTGGGCGGCAACGGAGAATTGACTATCACCACGCTCCAGCAAAGTCACAACTTGGGCGGCTTCAACTCCGTGGTATGAATTTTCTTCAGGCACTGTTCACTGGAAAATAAGTGAAAATGTGTACCGGTCAACTTCTGATAAGCGACTGATAACCTCCCCCTCCCTTACACCCTTTTTATACCCCTTAAGGGGAGCTCAATTAGCGGCCCTTGCATGGCCTAAATGTCCACATATCGGCAAAATATCTGTAAACTAAAAAATCCTGAACCGATTTTCATGTTCAGTGCTTTATTTTGAAGCTGAAGACCCAGGAAATATATTTTCAGCACTGGGTACTCCAGGAAAAACTCAGATTCCAAGATACGACATAAAAACCGAAAAATGTGAACTGATTCCGTTTCTTTGCTCGTGAGTGAAACAACTGTAGTTGTAAGTTTTTTTTTTTTACTTAGGTATGTAATTTTGTAGTTCACAGTGCCTTAGTTTAATTACTGTAATGCTGTGTAACTAATTTGAATAAAGAAATAAAATTATTTCGTAAATCAATATTATTTTTCAGCAAAGATAAAATTAACATAACGGAACCCTGCAAATCTGAATAGGTCCGAGTATAATAACTAAGTGCGAACTTCATAAAATATCCATTCTACTTAGTGTGTGTGTGTATTGACTGAAATAAATGGCGAAATAATTATCAGCTACACGTCAGTGAATGATTCGCGTTCGCAAGTGAATGAATGAACTAAAAAGAATGACTCAGCAGGCAGTATTTTGACAATAGAGTTTTTTTTCTAAGAAATGAGTGGCCAATAATTTGACAATTAAATTTTTACGGGATTGGAACAAGTCTTGTTAGATTGCTATTTTACGCAGTTGAATAGTTGACATTTTGTATATAATATTAATGGAATCTCAATGGAATGGAGATTACCTTAGTATACCTACTTTAAAACACTTGGAGCGTAACCTGTTTTTTATCAGCAGATTAGCATTCGATTACGATTCATTCAGATTAATCTTATCAAGAAAAAAATAACAGTTTTCATTAACCTTAGCATCCAACAACATTTTGATAGATAATAGTATTACATATAATGTAATTATATATTTATGCAATTAGACTTCTGTAACAAAAGATTTTAAAAAATACTGACAGACACGCACCTAGTAGGTAGTCTAGATTTTGTGATTCTCTGAGGTACTCTCAAAATCGAGATCATTCACATCGTCCTTTTACCTACCTGAAAAGTAAAATCGACAAAGTTGAGACATATTATACCTACGAGGCAACTTTGTTACAATTCGATGATATAAAATAAAACTACGCATTTTAGGATATTTTTATTTAAGTCAAATAATCGTTATTTAAGCGTCTTTCTGTTATTTTAAAAGTGGTAGGCAACGTAAAAGAATTTGACATTAGGTACGTCCAGAAGAGGTACTCCGATGGTCGAAATTCGGTCGTCATGTAGTACCGTCCGTCCCTCTCGATCTCCTGTCAATATATATTTGGGTAAATGGGATGGCACTATACGAATGTCGAATTTCAGGCATCGGAGTAGCCCTTCTGAAGAATAAAACGTCAGTTTTCAAAAGCCGAAAAACACTACGTTACGTGCTAGTAATTAATAATTGCTGTTCATGTCCAAAATGTATTTCCACTGGCAACATTAACCTTACGAAATTGGCGCGCCAATAAAATTTATGGAGACAAAAAAGCGGGAGCAAGTATGACAACACTAGTCCAAACATGGCGACCGACGAGTAATTAATAAAAATGGCTGTCCTCAGACGAAAGGCAATTAAAAACGATTCCCCAAGCATTTTAATAAACACCAAGTACAGTTCGCCGCCGTTTTAACGATAATAATAAAGGTATGGCTGGAACTTAGTTCGTTTATAATGTGCGAACTTAAAAACGTTGACGTGAACGATTTCAAAGACAATGAGAAGACAGGTCGATTAAACTCTAGTTCGTAGTAATTAATGTGAAATTGCTACCTTTTCTTTTACATTGCTTCGCTAACTAGGTTTGAGAATAGCTAATGATGTCTTGCTTTCCCGATTGTTGATATTGGCAATAAAAATATCTACGTATTTGTCGCTCTCATTGTGATTTCGAAGTTTCCTCTTAATTTCTAACTATTCGCAATTACCCGACCGCCGATCACGTATGTGTGTAGAGTTCATCAGTGGGTCTACTTTTTGACTGCCACTATTGTGTTGGCCGCAGTAAGTATTATAATTTTATTTGCGAATATTATAGTGACTATTATATAGTCTTTGAGAACCGTACATATTTATGATAAATATCCATCAATTTAATTTGTAACAAACAACAAATGCGTCTTCTCATATCTTTTTCTATATGCATTTTAAAACGTACTTGCTAGTCTTAAAATTATAAAAGTATTTCTGAGCAAGTATACATTATTCAATGAAAATTGCTCGGTAAATATCGGGAATTCCAAGATGCACAGAATTCCAAGTAAGACTAAATAAAATATCAATTTCATAACGCACTGAGCAAGAAATTGCAAGAGGTAAATTAATTGTAATTGACTTTTTGCCTAAATAGCTGACGGAAATAACAGCTTGTAATTATGATTATGATTACTTTAATTATAGCCGCGAACGGTACATGGGGCTAGTTCGGATGCCAGCCATCATTGTTGCAGATACTATGGTATAAATTTGCGGAGTTTCATTATAATTCAGCTAAAACTATAATTTCGTAGCCAAAAGATTAATAATGTGATCGGTACTTAACAGTCCAAGTAAAGTAAAATGCACCATGAATTACTAATATAATTGTATTGTACAGTCCAAATTAAAAGTAAAACACATTAAAAATAGTGAAAGTTGAATCCGGTACATAGTTAAAAATATGTCAATGTGTCTAATTTTATCGTAACATCTAGTTACTGGGAATAAAATTAAAATATCTGTTCCATATTGAAGATATAAAAAAAATACGGTAATGGGGTAGTTTAAGATCACTGAAACATTTGTTTATCTAATGCGAAAAAGTGATTTTTGAATTATTCTTCTCCACGCGAACGTAATTGCAATAGGCTCGACTTCTGGTTTAATTTTAATACTAAATTTGAAAATATGCTTACGGCAAGTCGAACTGTCTATAAAGTAGGCCGAAGTAATTAATGCAATATTTTTATTACAGTAAAGACATTGTAGAGCGGGTTACAAAAAACATAAAAGCATCGAAAAATTCTAACAAAAAATTATGAGTTGTCCATTTAGTGATGCCTTATCGGTTTTTACAATAAAATATCAAATTCATCATCACATTCTAGAATCCCACGGTGAATGGAGACATAATAAATTAACTGCTCATATACCTCACTACGTCCAAATCCCACTTTCGCATTCGGAATGAATGAATGTTATGAATGAACGTTTTTTTCCACCTGTGTCATAGACTAGGATGATAAAAATTTGTTTTGTTGAGTGTTTATTATTTATGGACTCTGGGTTCGTGAATGGGGGTGTAAGTTTGAGAGAAAAAATGGATAGTGACCATTATGGTGTGAAAGAAATCAAAGTTATGCGTATCAATGGATTAAGTTGTGAGTCGATACCTGCTGTGTGAAGTCATAAAAGAAGTAAAATTTAAATCAATTATGATTTTTTATATCATATTCCGAGTTACGGACTAATTTTACGACATTTTATTGGACCCTTTTTTGAGTGCTTTAATTTCTTTTTGTAACACGGTTTCCAGACCGTGATTCAAAAGAATGTGATCTGATTTTATGATTTTAAATTCATTTGAGAAATTGTTCAGTACGATAAACAATCTTTGGAAAAGACAATTCAAAGATAATTTGTGAAACTGTATAGGGTAGTTTAGCCGGTTTTCGGCCAAGTAAGCAAAATTTCAAGTTCAGGTGGATTTATTGGGCGATATATTAAGCAAACCTTAGTCTAAGTATTATTTACGAATCTTAGACATATTGTAGTTTCCTATTTTGTATCACATTTTGCCATGAATAATATAGTTTTATTTTTATAATATAAAATATCAGAAAGTAAGTAGCTACTAAGTTGGCTTTCGGCCGCTAGTTTTGGTTTACGGCCGTTTATTTAGCCAGTTTTCGGCCACTGTTATTTATATTTTAAATGACCCTTATTTGAGAAACAATAGGTTTTCATATTCAATAAAACAAAAAAGTAAAAATGAATGGAAAATTTAATTAGCTGCAACCTGTTTTTTACTGGATTAATACGGCTGACATTTAAAAATATTTGAGTCGAATTTCGGCCGTCTTATATTTATAGGGACGAAAATGGAACACATACAAATTGTTTTTCGGCCGCATGATAAAGCAGGGCCGAAAAACTAAATTTGTTTTAGTTTACGGCCGCTTTCTGTCACGGCGGCCGAAAACAAACAATACTCTCTACCAATGCTCGGCCATGTTAACCGCAGTGGCCGTAAACTCGCTTTTAAAATACTTATTTTCGGCCATTCCTTAATATTTTTTAGTTACCGGCCGAAAACTAAATTAATCGTTTCTATTTTCCGGCCATTATCATTTACCTAGGCCGAAAACTAGTTATTCAAAATGTAGTTCTCGGCCGCCAAAAACAAACAATCATAAACTGATTTAAATCATTAATTTAAATCATTGCTTAAGATACTTGCGGCCGGCACCTAAATACATGAAAGAGATTGTATCCAAATTTGTAATTGACATGATGTTTATTAAATAGATTTTAATTTAATAGCGATTTTGATCATTTAATAATATACGTATTCAAGTTATTTCTCGGCCCGGAGGCCGGAAGGTAAATGATTTTACGAAATGCAATCTAGTCATCCGGCCATCACATTTGAAAGGATTTTGTTACATATTTTATACATTTGAATATAAATGACATTATTTCAACTCTTCTAGAGCGTATAGAAGTCAAAGAAATGTTTCTAAAACCAAATAATCAACATTTTAACTTATCTTGAAGAAAATGGCGCGCACTATTTTTTTCACTAATTTTGACACACACTCACACTGACTAAATTGCGTTGGCGTACTAGCGAGCCAATTGAAACGTTATTAAGCGAAAAGATTTAGGAGGCGTCAGTGTTAAGCGAATTTGAGTAACAACAGTATTTTTTGGAATGAGTGAGGTAAAATTTTCTTGTTATTGTAGTTTTACTGCGTAGAGGCCGAAAACCAGAGGGGGCCGGGAAACCGGCTAAACTACCCTACATAAATGAGATTTCATTGTGAGCGTGAAAAGTTGAAAACAAAATGAAGACTTTTTAGTAGCATCTGAAATTTCACTACCATAACGGGGCTATGTTGAACCCAAGAGACTATTTGGTAATTTGTCAATTTTCTGTTTTAAGTCCTATTTTTAATTTAACAAATGTTTTATCCGTGAAAACATGCACGTTCTTTCCAGTGGTAAAAAAAAACATGCTTAAAAGCATTTTTTTGCTTAATATTAAATAACCCCTTGGGTTATAACCGTATTTTAAAGAACCTAGCCTGAGATTGAAAATAAATAAAGGTGATAATAATTACGAAGATATAATAAATTAATGTTATAAAAAAGTTGTAAGTATAAAGAAAACTCTAAGTAGTGTTATTTCCACATCAGCAATTTGCACCTGAAAATAAACTAATTGACCTGCAGCACCATAGAAGCAAGCAATCGCTGTGAACTACGCAAATTCCCACACAAACTCCCTAAAAAATCTGAAATATGACGATTGACCGCAGCAATGAGTCTCAATAACCCCGGCTGTCAAAGCAAATGGCGTGAAAGACCGAATAACATACTATAAGAGCACCGACGCACTATTCCCAGATTCCCACGCACCCAAAAAAGCGGCACCTTTCGGATTACATTCAAACTACACAATTAAAAATGTTCACGCGTGCTTAATTCGCATTGTCAAACCCGTATAAAAAATGGACATCATATTCGAGCCGCTTGTAATCTCTCGCACCCTCATGAATAAAACTAGCTGGTGTATAAATTCAAATTTCCTCTCCTCCACACGCTCATTTCCATATCTCGGCCGCTCTCCCCCTATGCTATATTATTAAAACTCGAGCAAAAACCCGACACCCAAGTTATACGCTATCTACATTCGGAAATGGCATTATCGGAGAGAGCCCGCGGCACACGTCTCAGCCAATAGGGCATTCTTATCAGAAAATGACTCATTTCAAATGACAGAGTGTTCTAAAGCGCATTCAAATTTGGAACGTCGCAATCATCCGCGTTCTATTATTTGAATTTAGAACTTCGTACAAAGCTATTTGAGTTTTTTCGGCGCGCATTCGCTTTCCCACTTGGGCTGCGTGGAATGAAAACGCTCGTTGCGAGAGGAAATTGGAATAAGAAAATTTGGGGTGTAAAATGAAAGATAGACGAGTGCTAATTTCCGGCTATTACTACGTCTCTTTCTTTCCCGCACATTTATTGCGAGAGCGGGCGGCGGGGGTGGTGTGTTACTGTCTTTTTCTAGCATGTGGCTATGGTTTAGGTAATAGGGGGTACGGTGTAATAGGGCGACGCGAAACCTTTAACGATAACTTGCTGCGTGATACAAACGACATCGAAATTTCGGGGCGAATGTCTCCTATATTTTTACGGTCACGTATTTTACTGTGCTAAAATAACTTCGATTTTGGAGGGCCACTTAAAAGTTCGTTATAGGGTCGGTCGGGGGCATTGGAATATTGGAAATAATGTGGCCAGGTCTGATAATGACACTGAATGTCTTGCGGCGCGCTGCGTCAAATAAGTAATATATTACAAAAGGACTTATTTGGCAGGACTTCCATAGAGGAGTAAGGACTTTCTCAAACAAAGATAACTCCTCAAATGCAGACGGAATTTATCGACTACCCGCAGACAATCCACAACCGCTACTCACAACTCTCGCTACAAGTAAATTGTTTTGTAATAGTCTGGCAACACTGATGTTACATTTGTACTCAATCTTTGCCGATTTTTTATTGCATAATCATCAATACAGCAAATTTTTCCGAATGTATAGATTGTACAATGATTGTTATTGTTATTTATATGCACCTATGAAGGACTTTAAAAAAAACAGCTATTTAAAAATAAATGCGAGATCTAAGTACAGCTCACAGAGCCATTAGTAAACATAAAATGGACAAGATGATGTTAATATTATTTATAATTTATAAGGAAAAAGACGCAGAACATTAACTTACTGGCTTTGGCCACCTTTGGCTTAGTTAAATATGGCTCATGCCTTCCATTTCCACTTCAGCAAAACGATAACGTTCCTATTTAGGTCGGTTTCATCCCAGCTTGTCTAGCAGAACGTTTGACTGTGGCTCCTCGCATATAGTTCTCACATTAGATTCAAAATCCGAACAGTCTCATATCCGTTACAGTTTAAATTTAAACGTGGAACAATGGAAGCTCTGTGTCGTTTCCGGTCTCGTTTCATTAGCGAAACTTATGCGCCACGAAATGTTGCCAGAGTACAGACAATTTTGTGCACACCCTATGAAGATTTAACGGCAAAATGTAAAATAACTGGTACGAGTGTAGTCAGACATGAAGAGAATAGATAAGTAGGTATAGTTAACTAGAAAGTGGCTGCAACTTCTTCCGCGAAGGAAGAAACGTCATAACCCTCTTCTGCAATCCTAAGGGCTATTCTATAACCATTTTGTGTATCCCCAGCTTCCCGTGTATCAGACTACTTGAAATCCGTCCAAACTGACGTGATGAAACAGCAAAAATACATTAGAGCCCAAAAATATACACTTTAAACGTTAAATTTGTGCATGTATTTCTCTAGTTAAGTGAATTGTATTCTTTTAGAGAAATAAATTCTTAAACCATAAACCATAAATTTTACAATAATAAAACAGGTTATGCTTGAGATGGGCTCTAGAAGGTATCGTCCTCCTAGCCTTTGTCCCATATCTTTGTAGATAATGAATTCTCAATCGGGGTCGGCTACCTAAATCCCAAGATGTGGCGTAGGCACTAGTTTAGTAGGCACTGATATATACTTTGACGGACATTATCTACGTCGATTACTCATGAGAGTCCTAATATACTCCTAATGTAATATACGTCTCTTTTATCTTACCAAACTGCCATTCCGTCTACAACCATTTTTGGCTAAAACTTTTTTGTATGAGTTTTGTCTGTGCAATATTAAAATATGTTCTGTGTTCGTGAACGGGTCAAGACGGTTACCGTTTGCTGTTTTGATGTAGTACGAAAATGCTCGTACAGTGCGTGAGCTGAAAGAATGCGATTCACATTTATATTCGTCACCCATCGCTCTCATAGTGCTTTGAATAGAAAGAGATAAGTTGAGCTTATCGCACGGGAATAAAATCACGTAGATAGTGGGCAGTTTTAGCTATAGGAATTAACGTCCAATAGACACTAAATTAATTGTAAAGCTAATTCGAGATCTAATGATTCTCAATACAAAATGAGGCCCAGTCCTATGTAATATCACAATTCATAAATTAAGCAGTCAAAGTTTAATAATAACCACATCCCCGATAAAATACGAATGACAACGTAATAACCTCAAACTACCAAGCCAATATGGATTACAAAGCCATTATGTTATTATGTCTCCCAAGTTAATTTCCCGATTTCTCCCCAGTAACTCAATCCCGGCTATTAACGCCAAATGAAATCACTGTCGCCCCATGTTTGGCATCATGGCTTTCATTGGCGATAAATGTGTGTAACGGAACGTTTTCCGTGTTTTTCTTTCGAATTACTTTTTAATTATAATCGTTTTGTTTCGTATTCATGGTTTTGTAGGATCTAAAGAAGAAGGATATTAAATGGACCTTTTTAGGTAAATTGTCAATCATGACCGCTTACGAAAATGTCATTCAGTTACTGGCCATCAATTTTGCTAGCTGACATCTGAATCTCACTACAAATATACTTACTGTACGTTCTAGATAGCTCATTTGGTACTGATTTAGTGTTACGGGCAGGGATATAGAAATTGCAAAAATATTGCGCTATAGTCCATTTTAATACGTAATTTTACTAATAGCAATTTTCTGAGGCTTGGCCAGTAATAAGCAACGTTTTAAACAACACCGCTGGTAAAAGTTGTGTTGTGTTTAAAAGTTTTCTAATCGCCATTTAAACAACTCTTTTGCAGTAAAAACTGTAAGCAGGCTTCATCAAAGGAATTAGTTAAACGCGATTTATAAATAAACATGCGTATTTAATTGCCGACAGATGTCTGTTTTTCCCAGACAACGACTTAGAAATAATTCATATCAAATTAAAGTTCCTTTAGATAAAAAGCGGGTCCGCAATTAATTCAAATCGATTTCCACTCGACCCTCACCCCACCATCAGAATTTCAAATGGCCGTCCAGAAAGCAGCCAGCATGGTGTAAAGGTTCTTTTTTGATTCCAATATGCCATTTAAACTGAACGCGCCAAAAGAAATAGTAGTTCCAACCGAGTTAGGTTGGCCAGCCTGATGCTATCTTGGCAGTTGGCACACCTGACCGACGCTAATTGGACAATAAATCAATTCTTCCCAGCTTCTTATTGGCGAATCGTGGCATTCCAATATTGAAAATTTGGCCGCGCGATATTGACAACATGATAAAAAAACAATAGGCGGTTATCTTTTTCTTTTGTGTTCATCTCTGGCTCCGGTTCTTATTAAGGCTGAATCGTTTACGTTTTGTTTCTCTGTATCGACCACTGTCTTATCGGTTAGACAATTTGTTTTAGAGGGCTCGTTATTGAATTATTAATATTAAAATTTGAGGATCCGTTTCAGATGACACATCAAAACAAAATGCTTTCGAGTAAATTCAAACAATAGCCCGTGATTATATGTCTTTTTTGTGGCGTTACGCGTTATGATAAATGTCACATGATCATGGTTTAATAAAAGTGCGACAATAAAAGTAATAGCGCATTAATGCACAAAGTGCAGAACGTCATCCATTATTAGAGTTATTAACAAAACGGAACGCGCCAGCTAATCTGGGCAAAGCGTAATTAAATTCTGAGAACAAGCGAGCTAATAAAAGGGAAACGGTAGCGCGACGCCATTACGAAACGGAACGTGCATAATTATTTCGTTCCCGCCTTTTTTTCTTATTCCAGTTCGATTTTCGAAAGCGCGCGCTAATGCGGCGTCGCTGCCCTTTGGCACGAAGTTTTGTAAACAATGTTCTCATAAAATCACATTCAATTGCCAGCAGCGCTCATTTACTTAATAAAATTGATCAGCTACGCGAACTGTTAATTGCATTCCTGCATTCGAAAAGCAAATTAAGAAAAAGTAAGAGACGTTTTGTTCAATTAATACATCCGAACAAGTCAAAACATTTCACGTATGTAGTTGTAAAAACGCTTCAATTTTTTCTATCCAGCCAGACCACCAACGCATTCAAATGAGCCATATCATTAACCGCGTATAAACAATGTCGTAAAATGACAGGTAGCATTGCTGTCACATCCTCCGTATAATATTATTCATGCTTCTTATCGGGGCGTCTCATCGGCCGTACTGTTAACATGTATTTTGACAGATGACATAAGTTTGGCGCCGTATCAGCTGTCATCTAGCGATGAAATACAATTCGGATGTAATAACAAGCTCCCGTCTTACGAGGGAGATAAAGAGGTTTGTGTAAATCAAAGACCTAATGGTTTTATGACAACTATGGATGCTACTTGTGTTGTCTTAAAGATAAGTTGAAATTATTTCGTCTTACCTGTGACAGCTTTTTTATGATAATAAATAACAGGGACCTAATTCGAGTATGCCGTTTGAGAGATTGCCAAACGTCAAATCTCCATTAGATAACAGTGATGTCGTCTTTGAACTGTCATTAAAATGCGATGAGCTTCAAGTGCCCTATCTCATCTCAGTTTTGGAAATACGAAGGCGGTAATGATTGTCAAAAATGCTATTCCTACACAAGTCTGTCTGGCCCAGGTCGTGATCGTGATTCGATGCTTGACACTAACATCAATCCGAGATCTCACAACTGTATTTCTACTTTAGCGATATACGCTATTAAAAACCGATAGATGAACACATACACACATAACAACATATTCCTACCCTGTACCCTTTTTTACATCAGGTCTATCATTCTCCTTCTAACCTCGTCTATGGTGATTCCCTAATTCTTTCTCAGGTAGGTGCGCAGCAGGGGGATCCGCTCGGGCCGCTTACCTTCAGTCTTGCTATTCATGAAGCGGTGTCGTCTTTGAAATCCCCTCTGAATATTTGACGACGCGGTTGGCGCAGTGGTTAAGCAACTGCCTACTGATCCGACGGTCCTGGGTTCGAATCCCGGCGAGGGCAAATATTTGTGTGATGAACACGAATATTTGTGCCTGGGTCATGGATGTTCTATGTATTTAAGTATTTATTTATCTATATAAGTAATGTATATCGTCGCCTAGTACCCATAACACAAGCCTTCTTGAGCTTAATTTGGGACTAGGTTGATTTGTGTGAGGTTGTCTGATATTTTTTTTTTTTATTTTTTTTTATATTTGGTATTTAGATGACGGCACCTTAGGGGGTGAGCCTGAGGTCGTAAAGCGGGACTTGGCAATCCTTATTCCCCGTTTGAAGGGTATGGGACTGGAGGTGAATGCGGGCAAGTGTGAGATTTACTGCTGCGGACCTGCTTCTTCTTCTTCTTCTTTAATTCCTTTGAGGCATTTGCTTCCTGAAAGAGCTTTCGCACGAGACATTTACCCTTCTGGGTTCTCCTATTTTTCAAGAGGCCATTTCAAGTGCAATAGAGACCAGGAAACGTCTGCTTTTGCTTGTTCAGGAACGTCTAAAGGGTATTAACGCCCATGTTGCTCTGACCTTATTACGAATTTGTTTGCGGTTCCCAAAATTACTTATTTGTTGAGAACCACCCCAACATGGTTGTGTCCCGGTGGCATTTCTGCTTTTGACGCCACATTGAGAGAAACCGCGGAAGTTTTATTGAACGTGTCTCTTTCGGATGATCAATGGGTCCAAGCTTCCTTACCTATACGTCACGGTGGCCTCGGTTTGCGGCGTGCGGGGGATGTGGGCTTGCCGGCCTTCCTTGCATCGGCACACGGAGTTGGTGGCCTTGTCTCTAAAATTTTAAATTCTCATGGAGACGTGGTTACCATTCCGTTTGTGAATGATGCACTGGCGATGTGGATAGCTCTTTACCCAGGTGCATCGCTGCCCGGGGCCCCGGAGATACAACGAGTTTGGGACGACGTGGGGGCCAAGGACGCACTTTCACGGCTTATGGAGGTAGCCACTGGGGTTGATTTGGCCAGACTAAAGTCGGTGTCGAAAGTCGAATCGGGAGCGTGGTTACAGGCTTTACCAGCTCCATTTCTAGGAACACTCCTGGACAACGACTCTCTGCGGGTGGCAGTAGCTCTCCGCCTGGGCTGCGATGTTTGTGTGCCTCATAAATGCATCTGCGGTTCCATGGTGGAAGCGAATGGCCATCACGCGTTGAGTTGTTGTCGATGTTCAGGGAGGTTTCCACGCCACCACGCTCTCAATGACATCGTGAGGAGGGCTTTGGTATCGGCCAACATCCCATGTATTCTGGAGCCTCCAGGCCTCTGCCGCACCGACGGCAAAAGGCCAGACGGCTTAACTTTAGTGCCGTGGCAGAAAGGAAGGTGTTTACTTTGGGACGCCACGTGCGTCAGTACTTTCGCCGCCTCACATCTCAGCCGTACAGTCCGCACAGCAGGTGCCGCGGCAGAATTTGCGGCGGTCAAGAAACGGGAGAAGTATTCGGCACTGGGCAAGGACTATTACTTTGTACCGCTCGCGTTTGAGACTACTGGGTGCTGGGGGGCGGATGCTATAACCTTCATTCGGGAAGTGGGACGTCGAATTAGGGAGAGGGGATTTGACGCCCGTGCGGGTTCGTACTTGGTGCAAAGGTTGTCCATCGCCATTCAACGTGGTAACGCGGCCAGTGTGATGGGTACCTTTGCGCCAGGGGCAACCCGAGGAGCCCTGTTTGACTAGGCTTAAGCTAGTCTTAAGTATTATTCTTTTTTTTTTGTTTGTATATTTTTGACGAATAAAATTATACTCCTAAAAAACTTAATATCTCTATAGATGAATATTTTTTTTAATTTGAATAGGCGTACCTATAATTTTAAATGTTGAGTTATTTTGCCTGCAATGTTTTAAATTTTACCAAATACTCTTAGAATGTCAGTGTTATAATGTCGCTCAATGTAAGTCGACTAGCAAAAATTGATAGGTTTCCATGGGCGTCGCCAAGGGGGGGGGGGCAGACTCCTAGAGATCCAAAAATATTATGTCCAGTCACTTGACTTGTCTGATCAGACAACCAAGAAGATAATTCTTGCACATCGCAACTCAAATGAATTCAGTACCAGACCAGGTCAGGGGCTAAAGGAAGATCGTTGGGCTACCGTCAGTAAAGCTCACGGAAAGTGACTCTATATACGAAACGAGTGGCATACTGATAGGTTACACTTTGTAGAGAGTACCGAAGGAGCAGAACTGGTCTATAAAACATAGGTACTAAAATAAAAAATAAGAGAACTACTCTAGTGGCTCTGTGAGCTGAAGACCTCGCGAGTTTGTTCCGAAATTACTGAAAATTGTATTTTTTATGTTTCCAGTCCCATTACTACCCGTCATTTTGACAAAAAAATGCGACCGGTAGGCGAGAACATAAGAAAATACGAAAGAATCTTTTGCCAAGTCGTAACGGAGATGCTTCACTCGCTCGGTTGATGAAGCTCTGTGATTTTAACGGCAGTCTTATTGGGCAACCTCGAGTCTTTACTCGTCGCGTCCAGTGGATCTTCGGCTCGTGGCAAGATCTCTCGGTGCCGTGACTCGTGATTTTCCGCACTTGCATCATCAAAATGTACTTATGGAATGATGGTCTTTCAATTTACGTTATCGAACATTTTCGAGCTCGCTGCGCTCGCGTAAATTTTCATCTGGATTTATTTTGACTATTCCTCTCGAAAGATGTTGTTCGCGTTTGATCTAACTATTAAATATTATTAACCGTCCCCTTCCAAAAAATATCGCGCTCGCTACGCTCGCGTTTGATCTAACTATTACTATTATTAACCGTCCCCTTCCAAAAAAAGTCGTGCTCGCTACGCTCGCGTTTTATTTGTCTATAAGTATTATTAACCATTCCCTTCCATAAAATGTCGCGCTCGCTACGCTCGCGTTTCCATCTCTGTATCATTGAGGTATCTCTGTATACCTATATTATGACATTTATGAATGATTATGACTGTAAACCGAAATCCGCTTCAACTTTTACGTGCTTGGTGAAGACCTCTAGCAAGACTGTACCTTCCTTCCTTTTCCTCGTCCTGCATTTATATCAACTTCCCCCGCTGGTAAAACCTATTTCAAACACTAAAAACCATTGACCGAATTTCATTTGTCCGAAAATTATTCTAATTATTATCTTTTGTCCGATGACAGGATTCGTACATTTTTCTTTTCACCATTTCACATTTAGTAGAAGTATCGTTTGACCGAAAAACTTTTTCGTCACATTCACTTGCCCTATGAGTTGCTACGTATTTTTTTTTCGTAGCCCATTTTTCATTTACCCAATGATACTTTTGGCACTGCATATATTTAAACAAATTTTCAGTTTACCTTTTAACTTTTCCCGCCCCGTTCACTTGCCCTCTGAATTGAGATGTCTTTCGTTTAATACCCATTTTTTTCATTTAAGTACGTGATATTTTTGGCATTACATAAGAACTGCGACCACAACAGCGCGCCAGCCGAGCGAGTGAAGCTAGCGTGCCGCGGCAGCAGCCGGCCAAGCTCCAAAACCGACCTGGCTGGGTTAGGTTAGGTTAGAACTGCGACCACAACAGCGCGCGAGACGAGCGAGCGAAGCTAGCGTGCCGCGGTAGCAGCCGGCAAAGCTCCAAAACCGACCTGGCTGGGTTAAGTTGGGTTAGAACTGTGACCACAACAGGGTTACCTATCTGAAACACTAAAAACGTTAATCCGAATTTCGTTTCGACAAAAACTATTCGACAAATATCCTTTTAACTTTTTTTTTTTTGTCCGAAAATTCAAATTCGATATTTTACGATTGGGCATTAATTGTTTTTATTCACTCGATTAATGACACGTTTCCCTAAATCTCATTTGTCCGTCATATTAGTTTTCCGATGTAATGTTTCGGTTTATTAATTATTCGACTTTGTTTGTATGACTTTGGTTTCATTCGTCCGATGTTGTAACGATTCGGTTTATTAACTACTCGACTGTTCTCAAGTGGAGCTTCAGCCGCTTCAGTGGAGACGCACCCTTAGATACGCTGACGAGTAAAATTTCTACTAACTTTATTATTATAAATGTGAACTCTGCCTATAGTCTGTCTACTGTTACTTCTTCACACTTGAACCACTGGACCAATGTGGATGAGAGTTGGTATGGAGATTATATAGTTTGAAATCCGGTGAAGGACAAAGTATATTTGGTATAAGTATAGTTTATATTTTTCGGTAATCATCTTTTCAGGGGCTGAAAGTTGGAGTTGGGCAGAAGCTATAGTATTAGGTTGGGTTGGGCAAGCGGACACTTTGGAAATAGCTATAATAAAGCACAGTAAAGCTGGTAAACTAGATTCAGGCCAAACTATTCCGGGCTGGTTTATAAAAAAGTAAGTCTGTATCGTCCGTAGCCGAAATTTATATAATCCACCCTAGGCCGTAAGTGGGATTTACTGCCCGCTATGCGGGGAGAGAATATCTCTTTCTGACCAAGGTAAGACGTTAAACTTTAGGTAAACCACGGGCGGTAATTCGTAAAGTCCCAGATCGCATATTCGTCAATATGGCATTTTGCCTGATATAGTATTTAGGGGGGTAGCCGGGTGGGCCGTGCACACCCCAACATGGTCTAGTGCCCACCCCAGGATGTCGGATTACCGGTAGAAATTCATGGGTTCATCTCATAGGCCATGGCCAGGCCCACCCATCAGGCCCCGTAATTTCAAACTTCCAGGTAACGCTTCAGGTCACCTGCTCCACCTTATACCCGAATACTCCAATCTCGATAAACTTATATCCTCGTGTCTCGCGGTTATGGAAAAACCTCTATTGGTCGAGCAAGTGAAACGTCTCCGTTTCAACTTCGCCCAAAATTCGTAATTATAATTGATTGTTTTAAGTATTATTTACAAAAATAAACTTACTGTTGACTTTCTTCTCAACAACAGCGGTCTCCTTTTGGAAAATGCTGCTAGATTCACAAACTAGGTATGTTGGAAAAGTGCCATATTTTAGTGAAAAAATTATTTAATTTCATTCTTTCATATGTCCGGATGTTTAGATGTCGAGATGCTTTCCGGCTGTTCTCGCTAAAAGGTCGTATATCTCAGCCCATTCTAATGAAATTTTGTGAGTAGGTTCAATAAGTATATAGAATTTGTTATATCGATTCTGTTATTCGAAATTTTTCAATATGGCGTAACAAATGTAAGGATTATAACGTAAAAAAAACAAATTTCAGCGAATACGAAACAAATTCGCGAGTTCTTCAGCTCTTCAGCTAACAGAGCCACTAGTCTTATTTTAATAGATACTCGTATATATGTATTATGTATTTAATATCTATTCAACTAGCCTCAGAGTCCATAAGAGAAACGGCGCGTGCACCGACAAATCAACCATCGATTACACACTAGCCCGATGGTATCGCGTGCCAACGATATGTCTAACAGGATTACTCTGGTAAGGCCTGCTTTTTGGTGTGTCTTACCTTACAGTTTTACTACTAGGAGTGTGCTCTAGAAGAGAGTTCTAGAGACACGGCGCGTGCACCGACAAATCAACCATCAATTACACATTAGCCCGATGGTATCGCGCACGCCAACTATATGTCTAACCGGATTATTCTGGTAAGGCCTGCTTTTTGGTGTGTCTTACAGTTTTACTACTGGGAGTGTGCTCTAGAAGAGAGTTCGAGAGACACGGCGCGTGCACCGACAAATCAACCATCAATTACACATTAGCCCGATGGTATCGCGCACGCCAACGATATGTCTAACAGGATTAATCTGGTCTTGTCGATATTATACCGGCTCTACCACGAATGTGCTCTAAAACTTCACAAACTCATACTACTCTCTCCTTTCTACCACTGCACTTTCAGACGTACAGCAGATTATTATCCATCATAACATATTATGGCTTTTTACTATTCATAACTTTTTGGTAGGTAAGTGACTACGGGGTTGAAGATGTAGGTCGCTGGTTCGGTAATATTCAGTATTGTATTAGAGATGCAGCTGATCATACGGCTTAAGCAAAATATACGGCTTTACCTTCTTGTCACTGGAAGCATTTAGCTTCTCCAGTGATCTTACGAGCGGCCAAGATGTGGAACTCCATGCAGCTCTTGCGCTCCCGATGCCGACAGTATTTTCGACCACTTTCGCTTCGCGCCAAAATACATAAATGCATTCTTGGAGTGCTTGTATCGTAGGCTTCATCAATCCTTACCATACTACCATGTATTTAAAAAAATATAGTGCGTGGAGTCCCTCCGCGCGGAAAAAGTGAAACTTTGTAATGTGGAAATGCAAATAGGAAGGGGTAGAAATTGATTTTTAGTGAACTCATATTGTTTCTTTAAGACAAACTTCTTCACTCTCACTCTGTCTCTTTCTATTCCCCCTCCCCAGGAGCGTTGAACGTTTAACGCAACAGTGCTTTCCTACCCCCTCCACGGTAGCGTTAAACGTTTAACGCAACCTTGATGGAAGTCGCATTAGAAGTTTCACTTCAAAAAGTTCTGACATTACCCGCAAAGAAAAGTCTTCCTCCATTTCCACCTCTGTGGTGTGAAGATATTCTCAAACTTAATAAACGTACGTAAAATAACATAATTTTCATCTTTTTATAATTATCAGTCCGAAGAAAGAGAGGATAAGTATCACTATTACTGTTGTATTTCAAAGTTAAATCTTCAGTGTAGCTTCATCTATTCTTCTTTCTACAAACTATTCCACTTCCACTTCGAATATCATACATACATATTTGTTACTCATCATTGTATTTATAACCTGTGTTTGTATACAATAAAGTGTTTACTATTTCCTTCTCTCTCTCACCAGATTCACTTAATACTTATTCTTCAGCTATCCTTTACCAATACAAATCAAGTGACGCATGCACCCTGTCAAAACATGATGAATTCGACGGTAAGGCGCGCAAGGAATGTGTCCTGACAAATATGTATCTGCCTTAATGCTACAAGGTTCCATATCATACCATGGTCACCCAAACGATAGAACTTTATCCTATTCTGTCGTAACCATATCTGGTACATCGTGACATCTGTCAACGAGAACAAGTCATACAATTAATTAAATTAATAAGTAAGGCTATGTGGGCGTTAAGAATAGCTAAAGAACGCGTTTGATTAATATTGATTTGTTTGGAGAAATCATTTTAATCGGTAGCCCGTTTTAAAGCTCATAGCATTTACATTTAACTTTTTTAACTGATAAAAAACTGTCACTTAGTTATGAAAAGAATGCTAGAGATATGAATTACGAAGCATTAAAAGACTTCTATTCGTAATCATAATGAGTAGGTATTATGGCTTGTTGGCACAGTAATCTAATATTTTATCTTATCATGTACCTAGTAAGAACAAAGTGTTCACTTACATTACATGTAATTTATTAATTTCATGTAGGTAATGTAAGAAGATTTTCCTATTCAAACCCTTACGCCTGTTTCAATTTAATGGCAATTATTTTTAAAAATGTTTCTTCGCAAAATTTTCTAAAAGTACTTTATAATTTTTATTCGACCTCATTGAAAAGCTTATAAATATTTGGTATGTATCTGGTTATATAAAGCCAAAAAATAATTACAATTTAAAAATAAGTTATATATTTCATAAATATTTTTAATGGCTGCCTTAAAGTTTTTTATAGAAAACAGCCAGAACCAAAGCATGTTCTGCAGTATAAATGATACCAATGTTTTTTGTTTATTTTATCTTACGTTAAATTAATATGTTAACATCAATATAATAAATTATTATAATCTTTTGAGATCAGAAAGTATTTTATAACTGTATAACTATGTCTTCAATTATACGTTTTTGATAGTGATAGTTTCTGTCATGTCCAATCTGAAATCTGTCATCTGTCAGTTTTGTCAAACTGCGTTGTGATCGCTGTATGTTTATGTTGTGTGTTTTGTTATAACAGAGCAAAACAACTACTTATTTATCTCCCACAAAAAGTATTGGAATATATAACCATGGCTGATGATGACAGTAAGTTAATAAATTCATTTATTGTTCATGGAATGACTGTACCTACACTTTTGCATAACAAAATTAACTAGTCTAACCTAGAAATAATTTAACAAGTCTATTTTTCCGTTGAAACCTTGTTTCAAGTGTCAAATATTTATCAGAATCAGCAAATTCTTGCAGCTTCACTTATGCATAAATGCATTGAGCGTAATGCATTCCTAATATCATTTAGTTTTTAAAGGCAACTTTAGTCATGTTAAAATTCTCTTTTTCCTAATTTTTTTCAGGTCCATCGGACTGCAGTCTACTTGTAATAGTAGTAGACACAAATCCAAATCAACGTTACATAATTGAAGATCCCAAGGTCCTCACAAATTGTCTGGACGCAGTAATTGCATTTGCAAACTCCCATCTCATGCAGAAATCGAAGAATCAGCTAGCTGTGATTGGATGCCATTTCCACAAAAGGTAAAATTCAAAACCTTATTCTGCTAGGAGGCTACAACTTACATGTCAGTTTCTAAATAAAAAAAAAAAATTACAATTCACAATAATAATATCGTAGTGGCCAGGCTGTTACTTCATCTCTAGTGCTCAAATAGTTTAAAAACAATAGTCGGCGAAAAGGTTCTGTATGCCATGCCACTGCTATACATACATATGTGACAAAGAATGAAAAACAACATCATCAAAACAAATATAACAATGAACTAAGAATGTGCTCCAGCTGTATTCAAATCCCAGCAAGGCCAAATATTTGTGTAGTGAACTCGAATATTTGTTCCTGGGTCATGGACTTTTTCTATGTATTTAAGAATAAATATTTATATTGTCGTCTAGTGCCCCATAACAGAAGGCTACTGGATGGTTGCGTTAAACATTTAACGCTACTGTGGAGGGGGTAGGAAAGCACTGTTGCGCTAAATGTTCAACGCTCCTGGGGAGGGGGAATAGAAAGAGACAGAGCGAGAGTGAAGAAGTTTGTCTTAAAGAAACAATATGAGTTCACTAAAAATCAATTTCTACCCCTTCCTATTTTCATTTCCACATTACGAAGTTTCACTTCTTCCACACGGAGGGACTCCACGCACTATTTTTTATCCTTTTTTTTTTCAGTGAATACCTGTATCCATCCCCTGGCAAACCGTTGGATGTGCGGCAAATTGATGGCCAGTATGAAATGTTTACTCTTGTTGAAAAGACCATTAAGATGAGGTAACTAATAATTTCTTGTGCAATGTGTAAGTAATTCTACCATCAGTAAGTGATCTGTATGGGTGATTATTTGAGCATTTTAACCTTCTAATTACTCTTGTAAACCAGAAACCGGGGTGTAGTCACCATACGATAAATAAATAATTACTCTGTCCGCAATATTGGCCAATCCATTAAAGCCCTCAACATTGATAATAATTTTAAGCAGCCGCAACTTCTACAAGATAACTAGAAACCACAATTCATATCTGTATGAATTGTTCATCAGTATTGGGGATGAAGTAGTAAGACAGTTAAAACGCTCAAATAGCCTAGAATAGCCTTCTAATTTATACCTGTCTTGCTCACTCTTTTGCAGCTCCAATATGAACCTCTCTGAATACATCCAAACCTGTAGGATTTTCATTTTTTATAAATAACTAGCTGCCCCGCGCAGTGTTACCCGCTTATCCCACGGGAACACACAATATCTTTATAAATTGTAGCCTATGTCTTATTCTGATGTATAAGCTATATTATTGTTAAGTCTCATTAAAATCCGTTCAGTAGTTTTTATATGAAAGAGTAACAAACATCCATCCCTACTTACAAACTTTCACGTTTATAATATTAGTAGGGATATCAGACAACCTCACGAATTGGTACTTAACTTTAAAATACAATCTGTGATACACTTTTAACTTACTGCTGACTTGCTGAGTTGCTGAGATCACTAAGAATAGATTTGACTTTCAGATTAGTAAACCTAATAAAGAGCCAGCCTCTGGACGACAAGCCGGGAGAATCTCTGTTGGCTGGGGCACTAGCTATGGCCCTCTGTTATATTGGCAGGGTAAGCTTAAGAATAACATGTTATTTATTTATGTGACATTCAGACTCCATTTTATGAATTTATAGATTCTTGATGAAAACTATGGATTGATAATACTATTAATAATTGTACACATTACATCTCATTAAATTGTCGAAAGGGCCTCTACGCGTTGGCTTCGGCTCCGCGCACGCCTCCCAAAGGTCCGGGACACTATTGTCCCGTGAGCGGGAGCGACATACATGATTAATAATTCAAAAAGTATGCCAATGCCAATGCTGGAAGAGATCGCTATTTAGCGATAAGACCACCTGTTTTATCCCAATGTATTCAAAGGTGTACGCTAAAGTGGATTTGTATTGCTAAACAATTGAAAGTCGCACGATTACTATGTAATTACCACAACTAAAGAACAAGAGGCTGACATACACGAAATGCACGAAATTGCAGCTTTAGCGTCTTGTTCTTCAGTTATATCATAGTACCTAATCATGAGATAACAGTAGCGTTAGAACAGTGCGGTTAAAACGCTCGGTTATTTCGGTGACTTCAACGGTTTCACACTGATGTGTCAAAATTTTAATGGTTTGACAGTGACTTGTGTCAAGATTGCAATGGTTTGACATTGTCAAGTGTCATCTATCAACTAGTTTTTTAAATTTGTTTTTGATAGCAAAGATCCCTTCAGCCAAGAATATTGTCAAAACTGTGAAATTGACAATTCGAAAACATTTTGTGAAAGCGATGGTAAGAAAACTTAAAGATCTGCAGGTTTCAGTTCCTTACAGCATCAGCAAAAATGGTCTTCCAATAATTGACTACCTACCCTATGGTGTTGCCATCATAATCGTTTCCTTTTTCAGATCCGCCGTCAATTAGCGCCGGGAGTGCGCATGAGCAGTCGAATTCTGGTAGTGACGGGTAGCTCCGACACTGCCGCGCAGTACATCAACTATATGAACGTGTTCTTTACTGCGCAGGTACCATTATAGTCTGACTAATCGGAATCAAAATGTTTATTCTGTACGTTAGTTCTGTATGTTAGTGGCAACACTGTAGTGTCGTCCCCGTTTTCTTAGATTGATTAGAAAGGGATGACACTACAGTATTGCCACTTTATAATTTCTACTCTTTTTATCAGACTGTAAGTAGGCCACAAGAGGACTTTTATATGGCTGAATCTGAATCTACCGGTAAAAAATATATATAAGTCATTTAATCTTTATGGTTATATCACTATATTACCATAACTGTCAAAATGTTATATGATACTGGTAAGGGTAACACTGAGCTATGTCGACGACTTTGGTTCTCCTGCAGATGTTCTGATTTTAATTAGTACCAGATTTGTACAAATATATTTTTCATACATTTCACAGATTCCTACTGCAAGATTTCTTGATCTTAATCTGAGTGTTATGTTATATACTAACATGTTTATGCTTATTCTATACTAGCTGCGCCGCCCGCCGCTCATCCCACGGGAACACTACATTTTTCGGGATAAAAAGTAGCCTATGTGTCTATCCAGGGTGTCAGCTACCTACATACCAAAATTTTACAAAATTAGTCCAGCCGTTTGAGCGTGAAGAAGTGACAAACATACACATAAACACACGCAAAAACTTCGTTTACAATATGAATATGATTATTGTTTTCTTTGATATTTATGTTAGTTTTACAGCTGATAGAATAGAGTGGAATGATGACACCTAAAAACAAGTGTCAAAATGTATTTTTCTCAAACATGCAATGAAATGTCAACGTAACGTGCGTTATATAGTACGACACAAAAGAGTAGAAATTAAAAAGTGCCAATACTGTAGTGTCGTCCCTTTCTAATCGCTCTAAGAAAAAAGGACCGACACTACAGTATTGCCACTTTTTAATTTCTACTCTTTTGTTTCGTACTGTAAAAGGCTTCGAAGTATCACGTTTCGGGCGGAACACCGTAAAGGAGTTTCATACAAAATTTAAAGCCTTGGCTGGGAAGTATTTTTCTTTAAACATGGCGTCTGTGCTTATGAACGGGCTAAACAGCTGATTTTTTTATTGAGTGGTGTTTATCATTTCATTGCATATGTTTGAGAAAAGCACTATACATGCGTTAGCCGAGAAAAGGTCTAGCCTTCGTAGCACTATCCGGCCTCCCCACGGTCGGCCGTCTATACTTACTCACCCGGCGTCTCCAGTAATGTACTATTTATCATTTACAGAAACAGCAAGTCCTGATCGACGTGTGCTCCCTAGACAAACACTTGAGCCTACTCCAGCAGGGCTGTGACATCAGCGGCGGGATCTACCTCAAAGTGCCCTCGTTAGAGGGGCTGCTACAATACTTACTGGTAAGTCTCTCTGATTTCATACTCTATGGCTCCCATAGGCCACTTACAATGTGAATTACAATGTGAAACCTTTGATATTTAATTATGTATATATTTTACAAACAGCTCCAATGTATGTGATGATTTTAAAATGTATCCTTCGACTTGTTCTGGTATCCAAGGGTTGTCTGGAAGGCTCTTTAGCGATAAGACCGCCTGTTGTTACCCTTGTTTAATTTCTTTGTTATAATCTTTTTCATGTGGTGCACAATAAAGGATATTATTATTATTCATGTTAAAAAACATGAGAGGCTGAGACATAATAATAAAATTGACGTGAGTGCATGAACTGCCTGTCTAGCCATAATTTGGCTTCGCGACTCTTGTCGCGCGACACAGAATCGCCCGTCACTCTCTTACAGTACTGTAAATATAGAGACAGGTAGTATTTCTCGCGAAAGAGTCGCGTATGTAGGTGCTGGGCACTCAGCGACTAATTACCCGAGTCGTACTTAATCCCAAAAATAGACGTTATCTTAAATGGTAGTGTTACCATCACCAAATATAACCAAAGGGAGAAGGGAGGTCAATATGACCACACGAATAGGCCACATATGACCACACGACTTCTGGACGAGCCCTGAGGTTATATTAAGAGACCGACGACTCTCTCAGTGGTCTTACGGATCACTAGAGCTCTGCGGATCACACCGAGTAATATAATTAACGTCGCCTTAGGCCGTAAGTGGGACTTTCTGCCCGCTACGCAGAGATAAACTCACCTCCTGGCCAAGGCAAAACGTATAAAACTTCAGGCAAACCACGGGCGGTACCTTTCGGCTTTTTTTTAAGCCCCAGAGCACACAAACACCTGCGATTTGGGAGATTCGCCAATTCACCGCCCTAGGTATGTAATGTACTATTTCCCTATTCACAGTGGGTGTTCCTCCCCGAAGCATCGGAGCGTAAAGCGCTGGTTTTACCCACCGGAGGTCGAGTGGACTACCGCGCCGCCTGCTTCTGTCACCGCGAGCCGCTCTCCATCGGATACGTCTGCTCTCTCTGCCTCAGTGGTAAAGCATAACCAAATCACAAAATAAATGCGCTTTAGCGTATGACAGCCCTTACCTTATAGTTCACCAGAGAAAGAAAGAAAGAAATATTAACATTCTTTACTTATTTGTATAGAATCTTTTTATCGATTCATATTTTTTATGTGGTAATACCACATTTTTATTTTTATAAATAATGACACAAAGGTAAATTAAGAAAGAAAAATTGAATGCGATCTACTACAATCGAAGCGGGGGATTCTTTACTTGCTATAATGTTACACACTGTCTTTCAATCACACACGCAGTAATTCAAATATGTCTTATTTTCAGTGTTCTGCAAATTCAGCCCTATATGCACAACTTGCCAGTGAGTATTTTTTTGTAATTTTTAAGTTCTATTTTGTAATTTCATCGAATTTTAAAGTAGAACTCTCATAAATTTAAAAAAAAAATTTACCCTTTGGGTACGGAACCCTAAAAAGTGGCAATACTGTAGTGTCGTCCGTTTTCTTAGATTGATTAGAAAGGGACGACACTACAGTATTGCCACTTTTTAATTTCTACTCTTTTTGGTCGGATGGTAAATCAAAGTTCAGTGCCAATCTACAAACTATATTCGAGCTTTTAAAGAGTAGTGACAGAAATTTTAGTGAGTTTAGGTACCTGGCGACTTTATTCCTTTAACTTGTCTCTTATATTCTGCTCTACGTATTAATTATGTTTTAAGTATTGTATGCAGGTATATCGGCATCTTCATATTTAATTATGTTTATTTTGTTCTTGTTAATTTTGTATCTTAAAGTTTTATTTGCATCGCCTAATCAATTCACTTTTTTTTATCTACTCTGCTAACTACAGGTTTTCTGGAAGAAATCGCTATTTGGCGATAAGACCGCCTGTTGTTTACCTCTGTTTATCATTTTACTGGATATCTCATGTTTTGTATACCTGTGTATTTAAGGTGTACAATATAGAGATGTATTGTATTGTATTGTAAACATTATTGTTTATTTTTTGCAGTACGGTGTTCAAGATCGGAGGGCCGCCCATTAAACCCAAAAAGAAGAAGTTGAAGGTGTAGTTTTAGGTATTTAAGCGTTTTTTTTTATTTTATTTTAAGATTAAGTTATGTGGTCGCCTAGCGACAAAGCCCTTTCAATAAAAAAAAAAAAAAAAAAAAAGATTAAGTTATGTTAATATGCCCAAATAAAACTTCGTACAAAAATCTCTTATTCTTATAATTATCAAACTAATTATGTAATGTAAGAACTAATTACAGTCCACTTTAGTATAAGGGTGAATCAACTTTTAAGTGCACCTTGTTGCTATAGTTACGCAAAATTTGTCCCTCGGACAACCTAAGCATTCTTCTATGAAACAGTATGAAGATGTCACTTGGACAACGGGGACAGAGTAAACAACACAAAAAGTTGATTCATCCATAAATATATAGTAGAAACACATTGCAGTTTTGAAATTTCGCAAATAATGCAGATACGGTAAGCTTGTGCTTACAAAACTCGACAAAATATTGAAGAACGTCCATAACCTGACAAATTTAGGATGTACACACCGGTACAGGGTTGCAGACCTTAATGAAGAGTTCCATACGAGTTCGAAACATGTCGGGCCGTTCCTGACAATTTCACATGAGTGTAAACCGCTTAATACTTAATACTAATAATAATTAAAGATGTCTCACTAAAGTTTTAATAAGACTAAATTTAGGGCAGTTAGTATAGAAACCGGTCAAGTGCGAGTCGGACTCGCGCACGAAGGGTTCCGTAACATCAACTAAAAAACGGCAAAAAAAAAACACGTTTGGTGTATGGGAATCCCACTTACGTATTGCTTTTATTCTGTTTTTAGTATCTGTAAAATTGACAGGTACGGCCCGACATGTTTCGAACTCATCGTATGGTATTATCTGACTGTGACACTAGTCCCTGATGCAAACTCTATAGGTACGAGTTCTAAACACGTCGGGCCGTTCCTGACAACTTCAATAGGCTATTTGACGGATGTTGAATTCTACAGCGTACCTACTGTAGTTATATGAATAAAATTAGCTAAATATATCACGAAACAAAGAAAAAAAATCCAGAAACATATATCTTTTTTGGAAATATGTGACTTCAAAGGTACGCAAATTTTATGATTTTTTTTTTAAATCCAAAATTAATTTTGAAAATGTTTTCAGAATCCTCATAATTTTACGAAACAATAATTGTATGACAACTATGAACTAAAACGCACTTTTTCACGGTGAAAATGCCAAATTTCTTAATTTTTCCATACAATTATTGGTACCTATACCGGCCTGTGACGTCACTAGCCTGACGCGTTTTGTATGGAGCGTTTTTAGCGCTACGTAGAAATGTTGAACTTTGACGGTCATTTCTGACTTTTAGAGCAGTTTAAGTGTAGTCAGTCCCATATAGACATTTGATCACAATAAAAAATAGAATCGATTGACATCCTCAAAAAAAATTAGTCAACATGTCTATTGTAATACATTTATAAAATACTAAAAGGTGCCCGCAACTTCGAACGCGTATTTTTTTATACCGTAGCGTGGTCAGGTAAAAAATATCCCATAACCATCTTTGGATGTACAGCTATCCCCGTACCAAAATTGGTTAAAATATTTCGTTCCGTGCGATGAGAGGACAAAGGAAGTTATGACCAACGGATGGCGCCAGGCTGGCATGTCATACAAAACAAATGACGATCCTGCATCACGCTATTGAATTTTTTTCTGAAATTATGACCCCACTCTCCATAGAAAACTGATTTTTAAAACAAATCCAGACTTTTATAATAATATGAGATATATCTCACGAAAGTTTTAATAGTTAGTATAAAATTATAATATGTCGTATATAAGTACAGATTATATGCGTAGCTAAGTAGCACAATTGATCGTCAATAAAAAATCGTCGATAAAAAAACAAGATATTGCAACCGAAAAAAGAGATAGCGTATCATTTTCAAAAGTGCCCGCCATTTCCTTACAATTACTGTTTATTACAATGTGAATAATATGCTCTTATCTCTACTATCGGTTATCGGAAATGCAAGTTACTTGTAAATAAAATAATTTGTAATCAGCCTTTAAACGCATACAATATTTATTTTGTGTTGGAAAGTGGTATGACGAATGAGCTGTTCCGTAGGTTATAAAAGTTTTATTAGGTATTATGTAAAACAATTATCGGGTTTAATCTAATTTCTGAGAAATTGTCGGCGGTAATATATAATCGATCCTATTAGAGTTAATTATCTTGATATTAAGTATATTACTGTATATGTATAAATTCAACCCCTCCCGGTCATTTTTTATGAAATGTCAAAAACTATATGGCTTGTGACGTCATAATAAAAACCGGTCATGTGCGAGTCGGACTCGCGCACCGAGGGTTCCTTACAAACACTTTCCATCCTTAAGTGGTTAAGTTAAGTTTGCACCTGGTATGTATAGCGCTCCATACAAATGAGGTGCAAAGTCAACGCAACCAATCCCGTTTGTTGTATGGGAGCCCCCCTTAAATATTTATTTTATTTTATTTTTAGTATTTGTTGTTATAGCGGCAATAGAAATACATTATCTGCGATAATTTCAACTGTCTAGCTATCACCGATCTTGAGATACAGCCTGGTGACAGACGGACGGACGGACAGCGAAGTCTCAGTAAAAGGGGCCGTTTTTACCCTTTGGGTACGGAGGCCTAAAAATGAGTAAGTAGTCAAAACACATCTTTTTTATGTCCAAAAGTTTGTGGTAGTTTATTTGGTTCCGTGTATTTTTGAATGTATATTTAGTGGTTTTAATTACATACCTATTTTTTACTTTAGTCAAATACCGTATTGTCACACATTTCAATGTATATAATCTGTTCCATTGTTGTTTTTTGACGAGGTGGTTGGCACAGTGGTAGTGCTGGTGCCTACAGAGCCGGCGGTCCCAAGCCCAAATCCCGGCAACGGCAAATATTTGTGTGATGAACTCGAATATTTGTGTATATATCATATTCATATATAACGTCGCGTCGGCTAGTGCCCATAACTCAAGCCTAAGAGATCTTAATTTGAGACTAGGACGCTTTGCGTGAGGTTGTCAAATATTTACTAAGGGTAAGGAGTTATGAAAGTATACCCCGGTCGGCGTCATGATGATCTCTGGGACACATCATTTGACATTTCAAACTATCTATTGTAATGGCGTCGATGTCACATCAACGTTTTGGTCAGCCTGACATATAACACATTTTTTCGAATAAAAATATCGCATTCGAGCAATTTTATTAAAAATTATCCCACCTTGTGAAGTATCTCAAAGATCACCATTCACCGACCGGGGTACACTTTCAAACCTCCTGACGACCAGCATTCATAAATTGACAATTAAATTTTAGCCTTCTGAAAAATGGTTGACAGTTAACTATTTTTTTTTATGTACTATGTGTAGGATACTGGAACTCAGGAGGTTACAGTTTATTAAATATTGTAGTGCATTGCTAAACATTTCCTGATAACATCGTCGTGCCGTGCCGTGAACGTTTTCGTCGCATGTTATAAGATTTCTACGTCACGCGTCACCTCAACGCAATGTTACCTTACACGTAGCAAACCACTTCACGATGACGTGACCTCGAATTCATTTAGGCCCTCATTAATTTTTTAATAAGTAATTTCATTGAATAAATTGTATGCCACCATCATATTATCTGAAATGGTATCCGTGGCACAGTCCTAATCAAAATAGATAAATGTTAATTAGGTAATTAAGCAGAACTATCTCTATCAGGAGTCCATATTTCATTAAATGGGTCCATTGCAAAAAATTGTACATAGTTAAGGGCTTTAATTAAAATAAAACTTAATTGATTCCTTTGTGTGACGAAAGTTACCCATACATTTTGTATGACTTACTTTCGTCACACAAAGGAAGCTATCGTGATTTTTTGTTAACTTAGGTTTTAATTATGTACCTTTTTTGCAATCGACCCAAATACCTATTGCATATTAAATGCGCTTGGCTCTTCTATTCTCTTTTATACAAAGTTAGCGGTCTGTATAATCGAATGTACCTACTATGTTTGACTGGTAGAGAATTCCTTAGGCATTAAGTCCGCCATCTTCATTTTTGTATTTTGTGAAATATAGTTTAAATAAATAAATGTTTCATCATGTTTCGCCATGTCTCGGTGGTGGCAAGACTGCGCAACCACTAAAGTTGCTCTATTTCCTTTGAAAATGAGGCTTGTGTGGAAGTAAAATAAAAAATAATATAAACATTTACTTATATTAGAGTCGAAAACCTAAATTTCATCCATCTGCAAAAAAACAAGAAAATTAACAATGATTTGTGAAGACACACTAAGCAAAAATTCCAGGTTAGTGTAAAGGACAAAGGCTCTTCTACAAATCATCTTCTTTTAACCCCATATTTTTAAGCACAAGGTCTACTAATCATAAATTACCTCGAAATCACTCTTTTTACTCATTTAACTAAAAGCGAAAGTCTTTATTTTTACTTCAAATAATTTTTACGTCACCCTAGGCAGTAAGTGGGATTATCTGGGATGAGAAAATCTCACTTCCTGGCCAAGCCAAGACGTAAATCTTTACACAAACCATGGGCGGTAAATTAGTAAAGCTTAAGATCGCAAAAACACCTGTGATCTGGGACATTCACTAATTACCCGCCCTAGGTATGTAACGCACTGTTACATTTTAAGACTAAGGGATATTATTAAGGGGCTCCCTACAGAAATCAGCCAATTTGATGATTTTTACATCGTATCTAGTTTGTGGATTATAGAGTTATAATGTCCTATTTAATATATATTGTAGTATGGTCTATGCTTAACACCTTGTAGTGACCCGAATTTTGATTTAACGACTGTGTATTTTATAAAAAAATATTCGGTGAAGGACCAAAAATACACTAATCTCGTTTCTACTTTTATCCCCGGTGTATATGTAGAAAATATCTTACATTTTATTGTTCTAAACCATATTCCACAAAATTTGTTGTGAAGCTTGTTCTATTTTTATCAATACTTTTCGAGAAAAACGCAAAAAACCGTTTCCACAACTTTTTCCCCGAAATATCGTAAACTTTGACGGCCTGTATCTCAAACTCAGTGACATGTGAAAGGTACTTGATACGGTATTTTGTTGTGGAAAAACTATGTTATTATGATTAGCTATTTATAATATGGGAAAATCTATCGCAACAGATCGAAGGTCATTGAGAGCGGGGAGCCCCTTAAACATCTAGACGCCTCTCTTTATTTCTCCGCTATGTGATACGTATCTAATGTACAGTAAAGGAAACTGAAACGCGTAACTTTTTGACCCTTATTGTCATTGAGTCAAGAGCGAAAAGGTACATGTTCCAATTTCCTTGACTGTACATATAGTATGATCTTCTTAATTACCCTAGGCTAGTTAAGCCGAATTTACTTTTAAATACTCTCTTGCCCTTGCTTGTGGCTTAGTGATGGCCAGCAAAGTTATACGTGTAAGAAGGCTTGAGTCTTTCTTCACATAATTGAAATTTTACGTCTAAGTAATGATGCGACGTTTCACAATCGGTATATACCCTGTGTGGCTATAAATTATACACTAACAACTGACAGTTGGCTCTGTTAGGAGTTTTTTTCCAATTTATCTACTTTGTCCAATATTTCAAAGGCACTTTCAATTTCTTCCTCTGGAGATTTGGGTTCGCTAGGGATCACTTCACTTTTCTTGACAGGTTTTCTAGACTCTATCGGCTTAGCAGGAGTATTGACATGGTACTCCACTGATGTAGGTTTTTCTACTGGAGCACATGCCTGAAAATTTTTACAAATATATAACAAGTTTGTCTGATCATTTCAGCATTTCATGTCCCTACAATGTTCGACCCTTTAGGCTTGATTGATCTTTTCCTTCCTACTATCCCCACTGTTCACTGTTATAATACGAGGGGCGTCTGAAAAGTTCTAAGCCTAAGATAGAAAAAAATAATTTACACAAATGAACTCGTGTTTATTTTTCAATATAGTCTCCTCCTAAATCAATGCATTTTTTACATTTTTTATACAGTGCTTTTAGGCCATTAAAAAAATAATCTTCATTTTGCCCTTCAAAATGCTCCTGTACAGCCGCCTTCATCTCTTCGTCACTTCTAAATCGCTTTCCCCTCAACTCTTTCTTCACATTATTGAATAGAAAATAATCGCTTGGGGCTAGATCTGGGCTGTAGGGTGGGTGGTCAATTTCGTCAAAACCAACTTCCTTCAGAGCACGCCTCGCAACATTAGCGGTGTGAACGGGTGCGTTGTCTTGCAAAAACAAAATGCCTTTCCTTAGTTTACCCCGCCTTTTCTCAACTATGGCTTGTCGCACCTGTCTTATTAGATTTGCATAATAAGTTCCGTTTATCGTAGAGCCTTTTTCTAAATAATCGATTAAAAGAATGCCATCACAATCCCAATATACCGTAGCCATTAACTTAGAGGCCGACTTTTGCACTTTAAATTTCTTCGGCGGCCTTTCACCCTTTTCAATCCACTGCATCGACTCAGACTTACACTCCGGATCATACTGTCTGATCCATGTTTCATCAACAGTTACTATTCGGGAACAAACTTCATCTAAATCATCTTCGCACAATTCTAAAAACGCCCGAGAAGTTTCCACACGACGTACTTTATCGAAGGCCGTTAGCATTTTCGGTACCCAACGAGCACTGACTTTACTCATGTACAAATGTTCATGTAAAATTTCTCCGACTCTTTCTTTACTAATACCTAAGACCTCAGCTATTTGCCAAACCTTAATTCTTCTATCTTCTAATACCAGCTTTTTGACTTTTGCTACGTTTTCTTCGGTCACTACCGATATTGGCCGCCCTGAGCGGGGGTCGTCTTCGATCGATTCCCGTCCGAGTTTAAATAAGCGACTCCACTTTTTGACTGTGGCATAAGAAGGCCCAGAATCACCGTAAATAATAGCCATTTCCTCAAAAATACACTGCGGTGATTTGTCACTTTTTGTAAGGAATTTAATTACAGCACGGTGCTCAATTTTCGTAATATTCGTTGGTAATTCACACATGATGTACTTTTCCGTTGAATATCTCGAAACAGATTAATAAAAACGTGACATGTTATTTTTTAATAATTTGTTTGTAAATGGCCTTTCGAGTGGCCAGTATCATAAACGCATAGGTAAACGCAAGGTATAACCTCGAAATACCTTAGGCTTAGAACTTTTCAGACGCCCCTCGTAATTGGGAAAAAAATTACTTCAAAAGTACTCGATTGTGGTTGTAGTGAAAATAACTCTGTATTTACTCAACGGCAGGTAAGCCTTTTGTAGGATATGCTTTATTTTGTATTAAATCTTTTTCATGTTATCTCCTCAGAAAACGTAATTTTCCTACAATATATAAGGTATGCTGACACCACCGACCATCGTCAAATGATGTTATATTCGAAAACTTAAACCGCTACAAGTATTTTTGCAATGACTGTTGATTTCGGAGAATTTCTTTATTTTTTGCTGCGGCGTCACTATGAATTGCTTCATCGCTTGGAGTTCAAAAGGTTTAAAACTTACTTCTGCAAGTCCCAAGAGCTTTGACTGATTCTTGCAGCACTTCGGAATTACACCTGGTGTAAAGAAGTGTCAATAAACTCGCTAGTTTCATATTAATATTACTATAATAGTTAAAGCAATGCCAGCAGACAGCACTGGATGTGCCTTACCAGGAAATGTCTCAGAGTTCCGATTGAATTAAAATTAATCTTAACTTATACCTACTAACGCATTCAATGCCAGCGACGCATATATGCGTTCACCGTCATACAAGTTTGTTCCTAGGCCACGCCCCCTGGCAGTCAATGTGTAGGATATTTTAAGATCCTTACCTCTCCATAAAGATCCTTAGCAACGCTATGCCTCTTCTTATTAGCCTGCTTCATGCGGCCCGACCGAGAGATTGACCATGTTCTCCTGTCCTCGGTGCCCTGGATATCCACCCTCTCCTGTACTTCTTCCTCTGTTTTAGCGGCTTTCCTCTTCTCAGGTTGAAAGAACGAGATTAACTTGTCCATTATTAGTTGTAAGGCATGCTCTAGAAAGAAATGAAGCATGCTTGTGTTATTCTTTGTGACCAGTTTTTTGTTTATATATTTACTTAATTAATTCTACCTACGCATTATAGTTAACATTACAACTTCGTGCATCGTCCTATGGCTCAGTTTCATTGGTCCATATACCGCATGCGGGAATCCCCGCATACGGTATAACGACCACTGAAACTCATAATGGCATACTCACTATGGCAATGTACCGCATCCCGCATGCGGGCCCTATCGACCAATGGAAACAATTCCCCGCATGCGGGCCCGCCAATGCGTTCTGGAAATCTCCCCCACCCCGCATGCGGGCCCTATCGACCAATGAAACTGAGCCACTATTCTGTCCAAATTTCGAAATCATCTACTTTCAAATTTGGTAGAATTACAATCAAAACATCTATTGGAAGTGTGTAGAATTAAATTGAAAAATTTTGATAAGATAAAGTAAATGAAATTTTCACTGTTTATTCCTTTTCTTTAAAAGACATTTTCCTAAATTATAATCGTAAGTTTTCTAAGACTGTATCGAATTTATCTAAAGAAAAATTAAATTACATCTTTAATTCTTAAATTTTGTTAGTCGGGAAGGTTAACAATTGATTGTATGAGTTAATAACTTGTTTAATTGTTTTACTTCCATAGTGATATCGTATGGAAGTCTATTCAGGGCGCGTGACAACGCATGCAGCCACACTCTCCTGCCATATTCAATAATAATATCAATTAAGAATGCGAATTAAAACTTAATAATACCTAAGCCCGGATATTGTATGAATAGCAATTGCAATCAAAACGATTAAGTGATATGTTACAAAAATAAATATTTGATCAATCGATCAGATATCTGATAACCTTATAGTTAACGACGACCTAAAAATATTGGTAGCTTAAGAATGTGAATGAATCAGAAAGTTCGCATGCTAACCTAGAAACTGTCATAAAAACTAAAGTTCTGTGACTGATTAAGGAGGACATTATGTATATGTATTTAGACTGGCGAATCAACTTTTTAGGGTTCAACTAGGAACCCTTATAGTTTCGCCATGTCCGTCTGTCCATACGCGGCTTAGCTCCGTGATCATAAGTACTAGAAAGCTGAAATTTGGTATGAGTATGTGTATGTATAACGCCGACAAAACGGCAAAATAAAATCTAAAAAAAAATGTTTTTTTCGGGTACCTCTCGAACACCTAAAGTGGGGGGTTTCTTTTTTTCCGTTCCAACCCTAGTGTGTGGGGTGTCGTTGAATAGGTCTTTTAAAAATAATAGGGGTCTTCAAACATTATTTTTTGATAAAGTCAGCAGTTTTGTAAATATTCGCTCCGAAAATTAAAAAAAAAAGCGCCCCCCCCCCCCCCTCTAGCATTTCAACCACGGGTCAAAAGGATATGGAAAATTTCATGAAAATGAGGCCTTATAAGTACTTTCAATGAAAACTATATTGAACAAAATCGGTTGAGCCGTTTTTGAGTTATCGCAAAATTTCATAATTTTCTTTAAAAGGACTTAAGTTGACTTCCAGAAGGTAATAAGTAATTACAGCTACATTGGCGTTTACGACCTTTTTATAGAGCTTGAAATCTTAGTCGTAACTTAAACCTCGGGCTTAAAACCGCTGTTGTAAACCCGTCTATTGTCAAGGATGAGCAACTACGGAACCCTACACTGAGCGTGGCCCGACATGCTCTTGGCCGGTTTTTTACCGACACATTATCTGTCCACAACTTTTAAAATTCGTTGTAAAATTTTACCTTTAAATAATGGCTATTCTATGGTTAAGTTTATGGTGTATGTTAAAACATTACAGGTATGTTAAAATATTTATTAGGTTCAACAGTTGACTGTTGAAGCTAATAAATAGAAACTATGTAAATTAGAAGCTTAATTCCTTGCTAACTCCGGAGGCATTTTCAATAACGCTGGTGACAGTCATAACCGTCGGTCATGAAGTTGATTCGCCCGCGTACTAGCTCCAATATTCTTCTATTTTATGTACTGAGAGCTGATGAATCCGATATCCTAAATCCATCGGCCGTTACCGAGATATCAAAACCGTGTAGGGATAGTAATGTGCAACGTTCCCGAGAACATTCTCAGAAGTTACCGGGAAGTTCTCATGTTGAAAGTTTTGCAACATTGGAAACTTCTCGTCGGCACATTGCTAGGTGGGGAAAGAATCACGGGGTCATCTAGCCTTGGACGGTCACTTTTGTGGGTTCCATACGTCCACAGTTTGCGGCCTTTTCTTTTTGCAAGTGCGACGTGACGGTGCTTAAATAGGGACGCGGCTTAACATTGCAACAATAAAATATATGGTAAGTTTAGGTATAGTCTGACGCCGTATCTAAGATTAAGTGTTAATCACTAAATCGAATGAACAATGCATATTAGAGGTATTAAACGCATTTTTATAGGTTAATTATTATATTCATTTATCGTATCCACAAGTTTATTGCCCTTTGTACTGTATAGAGAGAAGCCAGTAGAGCTCTCTCTTTACAAACAGCGTGTAGTAAGAAAGCTCTTATTCACCGAATCAAATCAGCCGAAAGACGTTTAGTTACCTACTATATTGGTCATTCGACAACAGGCTCTACTGAAGATCTCCACAGTTACTGCCGTGACTGGTCGTGTAATCGTCAACCAACGGTGTTATTTAGGGGTGAGGCCAGACTAGCGTCATTTTAAAGTTGTGAACTCATTCTTAACCAGATCATCGATCCACGTTCACGGTCAGTTACGTCGTCCCCCTCAAGAACCTTTCTGCCTTGATAACAGCTTTGGGATCTACGAGCGACGTGCATGGATACTCCATGCGCTAGGTCAACGGCCCTGAACATCAGGATAAGTTTATTTCGTGAAATTCATATATTTTGATTTCACTACTGATTCAGACAGCCTCCGATGTCATTAGGTAGTCTAATCACACTCATAAGTATATCAAATTTAATTCCTTAGGTTTACTAATTCCATTACCATTTTGCTAGTTGTGTGAAAGAACATTTTTTACTTGATTGTTTGCGAAAATGATGATAAATATTAGGTACCTTGATTTTTGCAAATTTTATAGTGAATTTAATCACTATTTAAGGCGCTGCTGGGCCCCTCAATCGACTCGGTGCGGCAACTTATCGCTGTATGTGAGAGGTGTGCCGAGTGGCATGGTCTTAGGTACAACGCTGCTAGAAGTGAGGTCGTCATATTCAAAGCACGCAAATATAACCCAACAACGGAGCCTAGGATCGTGCTGTGCGGCGTACCTTTGAAGCGAGTGGATAGGTTTAAGTACCTGGGGCATATATACTCACGGAAGACCTAAGCGATGACCGCGATCTCTCTCTCGAGAGAGGAGAGCGATGTCAGTAGGTACGTGCTAATATGTTTGCCCGCAGATTTGCACGGAATAACAAGCAAGTAATATTGACGCTAAAGCATACCGTCAGACCGTGCAGTCTGTGGGTAAGATTTACGCAGAGGGCATATAACACGTTGCGAGTGCAGTACAACAACGCCTTAAGGATGTTGTTGAGGCTGCCTATATAAGCACTGCAGTGCGTCCGGCATGTTTGTCGAAGCGCACGTAGAAGACTTTTTTGCCATTAGACCGAAGAGAATAGCCTCTACTGAGAAGGGTACGCGGTAGCAGCAACAGCCTCCTTAGGGCGTTAGATGGGCGTCTCGATTGTCCAATAACCAAATGCTGGGTTAGTTATTGGCAGGGCCAAATAGAGCAAAAGTTCTGTTTGCCCCTGTGACTAGCTGCTTCTCTCGGTAATAGTTATAGGTATTTTATTGTTTTATTTATTTAAGTAAATCTTGTACTTACTAACAATATTATTAAGTCTTGTTGTGTTACTAACTTACTATGGATCGTTCAGGTCTGAAATAAACGTTTTTTTTTTATTTATCACAAATACTAAGATAGAAACAGTGAATAAAAGCAGTACCTTCCTGTTGCTTAGTTGAGTAGAGACTGTCGCTCGGCCCCAGTTCAAGTCTAATCAAGGTCTAAAAATGTTTCACTGTTTCAATCTTTGTATTTGTAATATACCTACCTTTTTTGGCGACATATCACTTGTCTTAACGCTTGGTTACTATGGACTCATGACATTGCCAGATATTTCCGCTAATTATTTAGCATAATAAAGGTCTTCGCACATTATAACAACTCAACGGCGACTCGATTCTATGCCAAATATTGAAATTTAAGCCCTATGTCATATTTACTAGGTTTAATTTCAAAAAATGATATTATTAGTGGACGAGTGGACGACGCGTCGTACATTTTATGAAATGAAACCTAGTAAATATGACATAGGGCTTAAAATTCAATATTTGGCATAGAATCGAGTCGCCGTTGAGTTGTTATAATGTGCGAAGACCTTATTACGAAAGGCGAATAAATCGCCTCGCACCAAGTATTATATTATAGTTAAACATTACAAACGTCGCATATAATACTCACATTAAAACTCCAACTTGAAACACCACTCAAACTTATCTAGGCTTAGTTAAGTGACTTAGAAACCCATGCATTGCCCGAATGATTGATATAATCAACAGCTTCGATTACAATCACTAATCGAACTTCAACAACGATAAGCAAGTGCATACAACCGCACACAACAACCGCCAAGCTACACTGCATTGTATTCAGCCGATGTATTTACTGAGTTTTTGTTATCAGATAAGATTATGTATTATATCGATATAAAGGAGATAATGAGCATGTATCGAGTTATCAGTTCGATTATTATCGGTTTTTGCAAAGATATATTTTTTACCATGTTTAATTATGATTTTGTTCCAATTTGCGATTTGGGTGGTTTAACACACACGTCACCATCAGAAGCAATCTATATATTCGAAGCTCGCAGTGAATCCGTCTTGCCTCAACTAACAACAACTGCAATTGTCGCGCAACAAAATAAATTAAATATCGGACAATCTCAGGGTTAAATAGAAACGTACCAATTTATTTTGACATACGTTAAGGTAAGCTGGGATAAGACTATCACCGGGAAAAGGCTGCCACAGTCCAATAACTAACTTGACTATGGTTGACTGATAGAGAATACTATTTGGCATTAAGTCCGCCATTTGTACTGACTTTTATTTTGTGAAATAAAGTTTAAATAAATAAAAATAAAATAAATAACTTGTACCTAGTCTTACCCCATTCGACAATAAACACCTTACCTTAACTGTTAACTTGATAGGAAACCTTGGTGAACTTAGGATGGGAGACTAAAAGATAACAAATACTGAGACTCCATAAAATATTTATAATTGGTTTAAAATGTACACAATAGACAAATCATTAAAACGAGCGTTATTTTACAAACTTGTCCAATTAGAAATTAAAATACAATCTAGCAAAACTAGGCATTTTGGGCCATTTGTTTCTATTGCAAATAATTACCATAACGATCCCACGGTAAAAGTAGACAAGTAGACCAACCCCACACCGATGTGCCAACAAAAGGTACCCTTCTCAGTACACATACATGAGACTAATCTACTTGTCTTTAGCTACTATTGATTAAGGTTTACAAAATGGCCCAACGTTTAACCCACTCCGGAACCGTGGTCCCACTGCGATGTCCCACTGGTGGGACAAAACTTTTTCATGATCCCACAAAACACACACTTGACCTTTTTGTTGCAATGTGGTATGTAAGTGTAATAAAATAATAATTAAAACATTACAAAAACGAAGCAATATCGAAATAGAAAAAGACGACGAAATTATTGATCTGCAAATGCAGTTACTTCACGACGAAATTTCAGTTGGCCATTATTTAGAAACTGCGGTAAAATAAATGCTGGAATTAATTTTAATTTTATTGCCTTTTAATTATTACTATTTTATCTCGTTTACTTATTATTTTATTACACTTACTTATTAGTTTTGTCCCACCAGTAGGACTTCGCAGTGGGACCACGGTTCCGGAGTGGTTTAACCATCAATCATTGTATTAAAATGATTACGACAAAAGAAGGAACAATCTAATTCTATACGCTACTGACTTAGTTACTTGACCTCGACTATCTTAAAAAAGGCCTTTTCCACGACGCAATTTTTTATGCAACGTAAAAATTAAAAAACTATAAATTGTATTCATAAAATGTATTGATTCGATGTTTGAAATTCGACAGTTGTATAGTGCTGTCCCTTTCGATCTCTTGTCAAAGTATATTTGGGTGAGCGGGACGGCACTATACGCTATACGACGGTCGAATTTCGAGCATCGGAGTAGCCTCTCAGGATTAACTTCTTACCGGCGGGGCACTATAGACAACCGATCGTACGTAGGCACTTCAATTGTTACGTACCATTCCTTTCTTATTCCATAACCCACGAAAGAAACTGTTTTCCATAATAATTGACTTAGGGATGCGCCGTTCTCGAGAACGTTTCTCGATTTGTATGAAGAAAGAACGTTCTTGAGAACATTTGCCATACAAATCGAGAAACGTTCTCGAGAACATTTGCCATACAAATCGAGAAACGTTCTCGAGAACATTTGCCATACAAATCGAGAAACGTTCTCGAGATCATTTGCCATACAAATCGAGAAACGTTCTCGAGAACATTTGCCATACAAATCTAAAAACGTTCTCGAGAACGGCACATCTCTATGTATAATTGACGCTAGCAAAATAATCGTTTATTTCTCCTTCATAAATTTTCTGAATATTTAAATTGCATCGTGTGTGGCGTCATACAAAAGCTGCAGAATTGGCAAGAACAATAATAGTGCAGTTATAAAAAAATGGGGAGTTACCAAATCTATACGTCTAACGATTAGTATCAATGATTTTCGATCGACGACCGATCGAAGATAGTAGTGCAGTCAGCCTCATATAATTAGTAGCAGGTAAAGTCGCAAAATTTATCGTAACACATTCATACTGATATGTACTAAATAAAGATCTGTTCCGATATGTAGCTACTTTGGTCGCTTATATTTGATGCCAACTGTACCTAACTGTACAATCGACGACTGACGTCCAACTAAACCATTTAACCATCGATCGACGAATGATCGTATAGTGTGGTAGCACCCTCAGATATCAATTTTCACTAGATTTTATTCCGACCTATGATTTTTGCTAAGCAAACAGCCATTATGAAATTGACATTAACACCTCGCATGTGTAAAATAGCACATCTCACCCTAAATGCGTTTTGACTATTTTACACTATATGCGCTGTCACGTATAAGACAGTTCTGATCTAATGGTGTTATACATGTTGCCGCCTTATCGTATAAACCGCTAGTTCATCAAATCACTAGGCATACCGTAAACTACAGATATTTGCGTAGAAATTCTGTAAGAAAATAAAACGCTGTTACTCATTTCATTTCTTCGTAGTTAGGTCTTTTAGTTCATGCGTTAAGACTGCCTGTCTACGGGAGCGGAGCGGAGATAATGAACCAATCCGACTGAATCTTTGTGAAGCCCAAAAGAAATGCTTTTAAACCAGGGAATGTGATTGGTCCATTTACAAATCTCTCCGCTCCGTCCTTGTTTATGATCCACGCGTACGGCAACAAAAAAATAAATTAAATAAATAACATGGTAAATTGTAGTGTTAAGTGGTGTAGAGAGACCTCATAAACATGGACGCAACTAAACGGTGGCCGCCGTGTTGATACTTTAAGAGGCCTTATTCCTTTTAAAATGCTGATTGTTTTAGACATTTTCTCTATGATCAAACATGTTTCTTGACATATTCTTGATGTTACTTCCTAGAACAGGGCTATTGGGATTTATTGGTATACATTTGAAACCTACAGTATAAATTTTTCATTGATAATTTTTGTTTCAAAAACTACTCGAAATTGACAAAATTCACGCGGAAAATTAGTTTCTTCAACTTATTTTCGACTGCACGCAATGACTGCATGAAATAGCTATGTTACTACCTAGAACTCGGGGAAAAGTATTATTCTCTTCAAAAAGTTGGTTGAAATTATCAATATATTTGTCATAATATGAATAAAATAAATTTTAAAAGGAATAAGGCCTCTTAATGTTCTGCCGTACCATATCGTTGGTGCGCGCGGGTCGCCTTACATGCTCCGTCTAGTGGGGGTTGTCTGTGTTTAAGACAAATACTTTAGGAATTTCATTACTTGGCGTATTATACGACATCGTGTAAAAGTCTGAGGTAAGTGCATTTCTTTTACTATGCATTAAATTAGTTTCTAGCTACTCAGCACCTATGAGACGATTTTCATAAATACAAAGACTTATTTCAAAATCTATTTCCATTTATTGGATATTTGTGAACAATTTAACGACGATATTTAAACCCAATTGAAATAACTCAATTCATATTATCAAAATTAAAATAAATTGAAAACCTCCATTTAGATAATGGCCTACAGTTATACAAAAAAAGTAAGTTACTAAATATTTACAAGTATTACATAACAAATTATATTAAAAGGCAGTAAAACATTAAACAAATGTTATAAGATTTGGAATAGGAGCCGAAAATCTTATCTATATACACAATCGAAGTATCTCATTTCTGATCCAGCTATTAACACGTTCGTCTTCAGTGACAAAACGTATGTGATCAAATAATTCTTACTCTTATGCCGGTGACACACCATATGTGTCTACAGGATATCCAGGCATTTTTTTATTGTGTTGTACATTTCTTTTTTTTTATATTAGGTATTTTCTACTCGGAATCACGAGCTCTTTCGATATAATTAGAAGAAAAGTGACACAAATTGTTCATATATATATTTTTTTCCATTACCGCTATAAGTAGGTTGTATGGAAATGGTAACGGAATGCAACGTAAAAATATAAGGACACTTTTTTTCTCCAAATTAGATCGAAAGAGCATGTGATTCTGAATAGAAAATATCGAAAATCTAAAAGCAGTCGAGTGTACTGGTGTTCTACAAAATAAAAACCCGTATGCCAGTGACACACCATATGTGTCTACGTAGTTTTTACTCCTATCCCGTTGACACAGCATATGTGTCTACGGAATATGTAGTGACACTGATTCATGTCCCTTGTTTAATTCGGGCGGGCGGCGTAGCGTAAGGACTGATTGGAACGCTGCCGAAGACGAACGTGTAACCCTTACTTTCAACCATAAATTACTGTCAAATTATGATGACACTGCATTATACGCACTGTCATCATACAGCGACAAATTGTTTTTACAGAAGTAAATGGAAATTTGCGATTTAAACAAAAGGTGGATCATTAATGAAATAGTTTAATTGTTGTCAACTATGTACATTTGTACATAACTTATACACTTACATCTTCCCAAGGCACTCTATATCGTTATTCGGTTATCCGAATTCTATCATATCACGCTGAATTGTAAACCTATGCGGAACATTTAACCTGTTTCATTTTGTGAAATAAAAATAAGTTTTATATACATATATACGACATGTAATGTTTGATTTCATTTCACCAAACTGTCTTTCTGAACAATAATTAAATAGACTTAGATGTGATCATGTCAGTCGATTAAAATTATACCAATTAACCCTTCGTCTGTGTGTTTGTATAGGATCCTGACCACAAATCGCGAACCGATTCCGAAGATATCGCGCGATATTCGCCGTGAGCAAATATGTATTTGAATATGTATTTATGCAGTTATTGTTGTTTTTATTATTGAAGATTTATAAGCTATCACGGTTCAAGTATTGTAAGTAACATTGTCATACCATTTTATTATTTCAAGATCTACCATAATTGTATTTGACCCACCGAAGATACAGTGTACGTGTATCTGAATATGTGAAATTAAACTTAATGTTTAATATTGCAGGCTGTCACGTATCGATGGTAACAAAAATTGAGCCATATAAACTTATGGTATCAAACGTTAAGTGTGACTTTTATCAACCATTACAATATTATTAAAGATCACAAACCGTGTTTTTTTTTATATTGATATTATGCTACATCTATACTAGCCTAGAATATTTACAAAATGCCACCCCTTGCCTGTCTTTTTAGCGTCATATAATTCAATAACAATTTTTCCTAGAACTCTTCTCGATAGTGATTAATCAAAGTCGCCAAAATGGATACTATTAAGAGCTCGATTTATTAAATTTTTCGTTTTTTATCGTATTTATATTTTAATGAGGCTTTAGTTATATTAACTTTAGTAATGTTATTTGAATAACCTAGTTAAATGATTTCGTTTCTATACCATACATAACATAACCAAGTACAACCATTAAACATCTTACATTTGGTCAATATCAATATTTACATTTACAATTACATTTACATGTATTTTTTATACTTTTCATGGAGAAATATTGAGTCACAAACGGCGACAATAACTAAACTTCCGTATGAACATCTGAAAACTAAAATATTTTAGTTTTCTAGTTCTGAAATTAATGTTCCAATCGTTTTTCGAAACCCTTCATTCAATATCAACGACAATATGTCACGAAAAAATCATATCACTTCAAGAAATTTTGTGTAATATCATCAGCTGAATCTAGCGTACTACTTAACTTGGTTATATCACCTAAGTAGCCTGGCGTGAATAACTAGTTACCTTCATAAAATACTACCGGGACGTATAGGGGCGAATCAACTTTTTGACCGACAACTTTAAAATGCCTGATCTTTAAATGATGGCTTCTATATTATAATATTACGGTTTCTATACTATAGGTTTACGTTAAAACGTCCGATGTCCTTACTGTTACAAGTAATAAACAGAAAATACGTATATTAGAAGTCCGATTTCTTGGTGACTCTAGAGACATTTTGAGTAACGCCGCAGTCAATAATGTCGGTCCAAACGTTGATTCCCCGTGAACTACTTCAATCGAACATGACATTCCAATTACGATTGTCCTAAGATAACATACGGAAATAGTACGGTTCCCTTAATAAGTGAGATCTCCGTGAACAGGCATCCATCTCAACCGTTAGGCACAACGTACCTAATATAAAACGAGTATGTACATATATATATAATCCATTAAACTACCTGTTCAGACTCATCCCTCGAACTGGAGACAGTATCCCCGCTCGCCGCAGTCAGAGTTCTGTATAACTTCAAATTTGATTCGGTATAATCTAGAATTTTCCTACTAGAATGCCTGATGTATAGCATCTGTTTGTGGTAGATTTTTAGGGCTCCTTTGATAGTGATATAAGTGAGGCCGCCTAGTATGGTCCTGTGTAGGTTGTTCTGTATGGATCGGAAGAAGATTTTCCCGATGATAGTGGAGATGGTGGGGAGGAGAAGAGCGGAGCAGAATATCCTCGTGGGTGAGAGATGAGAGCTTGAGTTGGCGGTGGGGAGATTTGATTGGTTGGACACGATGGCGCCTCGGTCGCCTTCAACGCTGAAAAGATTATAGATTTTGTTAAATTCGTTCTGTCAAGACCAATGTATTTAACTAGTGGCTCAGTGAGCTTTAGATCTAGGGATTTTGTTTCAAAATGGCTAAAATTTAAATTCGTTTGCATTTTCAACCCTCATATTTCTGCGATTTTGAAAAACTTCGGAAATTTAATCTACAAAAGAATGTGTAGGTATAGTTATATAAGTAACCTGCTCGCAAAATTTCAAGAGATTTTTAATTTGTCTAATTTATGAAGCCCCATGAACGAGATATTTAAGCTATGTATGGCGCTACGATGCCACCCTAAGGCATGCAGAAGCAATTGGTTGAAAAATTCAATGGCTTTCGCATTAGGTTCGCTGGTCCAATAGGTAGGACGCCCGTGTTGGCCCGGAAACCCGTTGGAGACGCATGTTCGAACCCTGCTTGAGCCATTACATTTTTTAAATTATTCGCTTCATTGTAAACATTTGGTTTACGTTATCAGACGTTACTGCTTTAATAATAATCAGATATTTAAGTTTTACTGCTAAATCGTGTGATGCCTACTTTCCGAAGGGCAGTATGTAGGACAACGCAGGGATCTTCGCGCAGTACTTCCTCAAGAACAGCAGCACAGAGTCCTCCCAGTTGTACATCTTGGCGCTGATGAGCGTCACCGGTATGGTCGGCAGCAGCACCAGCAGGACCAGCGGGTCGGCTGACTCCATCATCTCGAGGCCTTCGCGATGGCCGACCACCTGGAAATTGACGAAGTCTAATAAGTAATGTGAATGTATCTTATATGATTGAAGTAATGTAAAAGGTAATAAGAGTAACAATGTTTAAGAAAGATACATCGTCATCGAAAGAACCAAAAGGTCGGTCGTTTACTATACTTACAGCGAATGTATTAATATTAAGAACTTTCACCCATCTGTTTCATGATGAAGTGTTTATATCAAGTTAAAAAACATACCGCGAATGGGTTGCCTAAAATTCGTGGCAAAGGTATCTAAAGGTGGTAAGGGTCTTATAGATATTTTTTTTTGCAGTAGGACTTTTTAACACAATATGATATGTTATAGATGTACGTAGCGTGGCGTCCATAGTATTCCTAGGGATGAACTTCCCAGTGACTTGTCGACTTCAGGACGAAGAGCTTTACCTATATTGCTACTGGAGAAAAAGTAAGCTATTCTAACCCGACTTGCACTGAGCTTTTGTTTGACGCCACGCCACTGATATAGGCCTTGCATTTGCATAACATCTTTTGTCCGAATAACGTATGGCATAAACTTTGTTCCGCATATTTTTAATTTGCCGAATTTGTTGCTCCTATTATAGTTCGTCCTAAATATTGTTTGTCCTATCGTTTGCTGTGCCTAACATTCAACTGTCGAATGGTTAATATGCAGAATTGTGATGTTCCTAGTATTTCATGTGCGAGGGGGATAAAAACTCGGTTCTGGAGTTTTTGTCGCTCGCTCGTTGCGGGCGCAGTTCAACCTAACACTCCTCCTCGCTTCACTCGTCGTCGTACCTAACCTAACCTAAGTCGTAACGATTATGACTTCACACCTAACATAGTTTAGTTTAGGAGCTGTAATTGTAGCCATTTTAATGATAGGCAACCATTGACGTAATAATTACATGGAGACACAATCAGACGGAAAAAATGGCACCCTCCCAACTAATGCAAAATCACAAATCGCATTAGTTGGGCGATCAGTCTCGTTTAGACCATGACACGTGACGGGTCTCAAAAGTGACTTAATTTTCAGTGAAAAATTACAAAAATAACAACTATAAAATAAAGGAAAAGGACGGAATGTTCTTTTTTACTTAAGTTCTATAGATTAATTAACGAATCCTATGTAAAATCATAGCAATTTTTGTATTACAATTATTAACTTTGTCCCTACAAAATGCACCTCATCACAGAACAAAAATCGAAGGAGTCGCTATAGTTTTATATTTTATTAATAAATTAAGGAGTGCAACAAATAATTATCCTATTTTTTTTATTCAAGATTCCGATTCTCAACAACTCGTCTCTAGTGTGTTCGGCATAATCATATTTTTTTTTTATGTTAATCAACAGAAGCGTAAAATGGTGACATTCATAAATAACTAAAAAATAGCTCTGTTGTTATCGTTTTATTTTGTCACAGAGTCTAGACACTGTCAGTTTAAAACTTTGAAAGACAAGAACACATAAAGGCGACGGCGACGTGTGCTGCCGTGCATACCACGCCACCGACAAATAAGATCAAACTTTAAAGGGTTAATAATGTCAATATTTTGCACTTGTCTTACTCTCATTTCACATACTGGAACAAGGAGAAATAATGTCATTATTACTGATCCCTTCTATCGGAAACTTTTTATGCAGTTGTTAAATAAAAACGTAACTAAATTTGTTATGAACAATTTACAATAAAAACGTAACTTAATTAGTTATTAACAATTTACGAGTTTATTTAGTTCAAACAAAAAATATATTTAAATACCTAAATAAAATAATAGTGAAAATATTTTTAGTATGTAAAAATATTAAAATCTGATCCATTCGTGCCATGTTCCAAGTTTGACAAGAGACTTCAGTCAGAATACGCTAAAAAAGTTAATTTACACGTAAAATATTTGTGGTAATAAGTAATTAAGTCAATTTGACACTTAAACAAAGAGTTCTTTTGTACGAAGTCAATATGTTGTTGCAAATTATAAATAAGCGTTATTGGCATCTACTTGAACATGACAACGGTGCCACTTTATTTGACACTTTTGTTCGGGTCTGTGGCTCTATAATAAATAATACCTCAATGTAGGCAACATAATACTTAGGACAATTTGTGTTAGTAATATTACGTTTTAGGTAATTCGATTTTGGAGTTAAAAATATTAGGGCAAAAATGCTTTAGGACTTTAAATGAGTATGTGCAAAAATGAGTGGTATGCCATTCGACAGTTCGACAGTATGCTAAACATTCTCGGCCAGTAATTTTTAGGACAAAAAACCTTATGCGATACGACAGGCACCCGTTTTTCAGCCCACGCCATATTGCGAATGTTTAAAAAAGGTTGATACTAATTAATTTTACAGGCAACGACAATTTTTTGATAACTCTCGTTGAAAGTCATTTAATGCCACTGATGTAAACAAAGAGGAAACAGGACTAAATATTCCGCAAATGTCAAGTATTTTTTACATAATAAAGCCAAATCTAGCCATAGTGATGAAAGACGAGTTTATTTTCAATAAGATTCAGTATTTATTTCTCAAGGACAACAAAGGATTGAGCAGCATTCCGGTAAACAATGTCCTGAATGTGGTTGATGAAAAATCCTTGACAAATCGCTACTGACGTTTGATAATGAAAATGTATGAAGTATGCACAATATTGCCATATGAAAGCTGTTTGTAGCGCCAGTATCTCTGTGCAGGACCGACGCATGTTAAGCTATACATATGAATGTTTGAACAAGGCGATTCTGTGCACAATTCTATAATTTTGACGAAACTATAACGGCTCACCCACTTGCCGATATTACGTAAGTGCTGCTATTGATCGACCTTTTCAATATAAGCATGAGTTGACAAATATTCGCGCATAGCCACGCCCTCTTTTATGGACTGTTTTATGGTTAACAGTTGTAGAAAGCTGTAAAGTAAATGTCCATTTAAATACAAATGTTAACCGTTAAACCAATCCTTTAGCTACGTCTTTTTTTTTCATATATACATCTATATTTTCCTTTATTTATTTTTATTTGAATATTTAAAGAACGGGCACAATCTTGAGCAGCTAATGGTTACTGGCAACATTGAAGGAAAAAGATCGACAGGCCGTAGCCCAACAAGATGGTCCGACCAGGTCCGCTCATAACCAAACTGCACGACGCACTCCATGATGCAAGGGACAGACACAGGTAACTGAAACTTATCAAGGAAAAAATACTTCTGCATCCGGAGAATCACGACCCTCAGTAATGAGGAACACGACGCGAGGAGGAGGAGAATTTTAATATGACTAGTTTAGTTCTTTGAAAAACCTTATTTCTAATTCGATCTCCCAGAGAAACTCCCAAATCTACACTTCGTCGCTTCACAAAAAGAGAACAGTCCTAGAGCTTATACTAATAAATTTTGTATCCAATTTCAGCATCCACTTGTCTTGCTTGCACGGTATTAAAAGGAAAGTGACAGCTAGTATTTGTGGCGCGACTAAAAGTCTGCTTATAGAAAAAGGTCAAAAGCAAGTGTCCGCAAAAATTAAATAAAACTCTGAAAATAGGCGAAGTGACAAAACAAAGACAGATAAATACCTATTTACCCACGGACGTCGTGACAGGACGAAAATGTTAGCGTTTTCTCAAAATCGTGACAGAGTGGTTAGTGTCTGCGTTTACCGTATTCCATCGACGAAGTACAAAGAGACTTAACCAACGAAATATTCCTACAAACACGGTCTTTTATGTATGTACTTTAGAAAGTGGAACACGACTGCGAAGCGACAGGTCATGAGTTCATTTACCGTGCAAATAAATAATGCAGGTATAGCAACCTTTTAAAGAAATAAATTATACAAGAAAACAGCCAATACCTAAGTAGTAGTAGCCAATACCTAAGTAATCTTGCACATTTCAGTTGACTAAAATACCGTATAAGACTACCTTCTGAGATTTTACGCTATCGTATGCAGTATCTTCACCCGAACATCAGCAATATCAGCATTGGTTCACGTTGCACGAGGCCTACCCACGATGCTTCTGGCTATATATTCGTGGTCGTTTTCGAACCTTTCTGCCCCACTAGCCGTTGATTGGTCAATCAGCAGCCAAAGTATCTAAGCATAATAACAGGCTTACAATGATTTTTACAACACTTATTCTCGAGATCATCATATCCGTGGTGCATATCATTTTGAGCACCTGGCGTGAAAATCTTCTGCTGCTGACGGTACCAGCGATAACTGCTTTGCATGTTTCTCAATAACGGCAACAATCAATAGTCAAAACTCGCAACTTCTTCAAGGAGTTACGCCGGCGGTTCGATTAGGACGGTATTTTTCAATTTACTCGTTGCTAAAGGTCGCGATATCCACAATCAATTTTACGAACAATCGCTCTACATTTATTTCGATCTCCGACATTGCGTATGGGCATCTTGGATATTTTATTAGGTGATGACGCGGGTCTGATCTGTCCATTTTGCATTTCTCCCTGCATTTCCATGCGTCTTTGCTGACACCAGTACAGCAGAATAGACTTACTGGGACAGCCCCTTACAGCCCCTTATCCTGAACCTCGTTTAGTTCAGCAATCAGCAACAGTCTATTGAGCCGTATATGATGGATGCCGTGTTCTAGTTAACCCTTAAATGTATGATGATGTATATTTACACGTTACTGAAATGACACAAGTCAAAATCTGAATATTGTCAATAAGGACTTTGTCAAGACTGTCCTGAAATCTCAAACTGACGTGGATTTCATTGCTAATTACGTCATTTCAGAAATAAATGTGTAATGGTTTGCATTTAAGGGTTAAGTATGGTGTTCTGCAGATGAATAGTATATTAAGTTGGTATGGCAGTGGGGTCACTTTTCTCATTACTTTACTATTTTTATTTCGTAGTAGCTGACTTGACAGACGTCGTTCCGCCAAAAGCTAAGAAGTTGATATTAGTCGTAATAAAGTTGAACTAAATTTAAATAAGTTTCTGTCAAAAATTTCATTTTAGTGACAAGCTTTTATAGCCGACTGTACTTTTCTTTGGATATCCATCAAATGCTCACTGAGACGATTCTAAAGAGCCCAAACTCGTTAGGATTGCTTTTTCTATTATAGAGTTCCTATGGCTACTCGAAAGTGGTTCCAAGAGTGATTTGAGCAATTCATTTGTTATATTATCTTCTCCTGTCGCCTTATTGTTTTTTGCGACTCTATTGCATGTCTTAATTCCGATCGTAATATGTTACTGTCACCGAGCGCATCTAATTCCGTGTGTAGAGTGGTATGAAGTTCTGATGAAGAAGGCCCGCTGAATGAGTAAAGATTTTGAAAAAATCCTGTAGCGACTTTTAATATTTCTGATCATTGTGTAACTTCTTTTCCAGTTTTATTCTTTATATTTGGTGCCCACTCTGATTTATTTCTTAGCTCTTTGAAAGCTTTTTTAATTGCTCCCGTGTTTTGAATGTACGATTCGAATATAGATTGTCTGTATATATTTTTTTTCATCCTTCCTTATATTCCTGTTTATTTCCTTGCTTAATTGTGTAATTTTTGCTTTCACTTCTTTCGTTCTTTTAAGTTTGTAAAGTCCTTTCCTTTTTTCTAATAAGTCACGCGTATGTACCTACGGAGAGCGAGTCTTTCTTACTGACAACTTGCTTTGGCAATGATTGAGTCAGTGTTTTAATTTCTGCTTCGAACGCATCATAGTTCATTTGAATATCTTGCGATTTACATATGGCCTGCATAAACTTTTCGTTCCAGTACTTACTACTTTTCCCAGAAATTACGGGCAAATTTCGTGTGTACGCGATATTATGTCGGCTGAATGTCCGCTGCCTTCTCACATTCAAGGATAGGGCACACCTAATCATACGATGGTCCGTTTCAAAATTGAGATTATTTATTATATAAAAATTTTGAATTTGTGCCGGTCTATTAGACACCACAACGAGATAGAATATAGTCTATCTCGTTGTGGTGTCGATTATTTGGCGACCGCCATGTCCACTTTTTATGTGGTTTTCTATGGAACATACTGTTTACAGTCTGTTTGATATTATAACAAACATTTGAGAGTTATCTGTTGATGTTTGTAGTGATGTAGCAAAGACATATTGTTTGCCAAATCTAACGATTATGAATGGTTGATCAAATCGATTTTATCGACGAACTTTTTTTCAAACCTGAATATATTTTTGTTTATTTTGTGTAAATTAATATTTTTTTGAGCTACGAGCCGCCGGACTCACTGGAGCTTTCTATGTAAGGTAATAGTTGGTTTCATTGTTCTTTCTTTAGGTTATAAACTTATCAATTTAATCGATTTCTACCAATTTACAGAAATAGCACGTGAATCGAAACGCAAGATTTAGTCACAACACAGCTTTTAAAAAAAAAAGACGTAGTACGTAACTGTTTGAGTAATGATTTATAATCGTTAAATACTTCAAAACCGTGATAAGAAAAAATATAACATGAACTCAATTGTATCAAATAGAAAGTGAAAAAAGTACATGAAAAATCACTATGTCATTGCTTTTTTTTTTTATGAAATTCAATGTGTCGCGCAAAGGGTATAGCAGGATAACCTAAGAAAAAGTGCCCCCAGCGTTTTTGAGTCGAAACTATAATCAAACGATGCTTTTTAAGGAGGTTATATTCTGCACAAAGTTTCATACCTGTTACCCCCTGGGGGTGAAAAACACCCGATTAACCCCAAAACTGTTTTATTTATTTTTTCCTAAACTATGAAAGTGACGAATTTCAAATTTTGTACTACTATTAATGAGACTAAAAGCTATATTTAAAAAAAATATGACCCTCATAACCATTTAAATTCTTGTAAAAAAAAGTAAAAAAAAAAAATAATCATCCTGTATAACAAGTTCGGCTCTTGGTACACACACCATTTTTTTCCAAATATGAATCAATTTATATTCTACATCATACAAAAGTTTCATTGACCTAGCCCAGAAGGAACATTACGAAATTAATATGAATTGGCTCTTTGGTGGCTACTATTCATTTAACTCCTACTAAGAGCCTTGCATTATTTTTTATTAATAAACAATGGCCTGCGATCGGACCGCTGTTTGTGTCCGATTAAAAATTTGAAAATTGAACGCGGGCAGTAACGCATTCACGGGCAGTGTTTTTAGGGTTCCGTAGTCAACTAGGAACCCTTATAGTTTCGCCATATTTCTGCGCGGTATAAATTACCACTTCGCTACGAAATTGAAAGCAACTCTTTTACGTGAATCCCATAATACCAACGCATACATTACCTAACATGTTAACCTTTGTTTGTATGGTGAAGACTAAACTACAAAGTGGTCAAACCCATTTGAATTTTTGAACAAACCCCCTCTTTTGACCCTCCTAACCATTTAAATTATTATAAAAAAAAGTAAAAAAAAAAAATAATCAACCTGTATTACAAGTTCGGCTCTTGGTACACACACCATTTTTTTTCTAACTATGAACCAGTTTATATTCTACATCATACAAAAGTTTCATCGACCTAGCCCAGAAGAAACATTGCGAAAATACAATGAATGTACTATTTAGTAGGCACTACTCATTATATTATGCTTAATGCGCAACGTCTCGGTCCTGCAACCATATAATTAAAAACAAAACCGGCCAAGACCATGTCGGGGCCGGCTCAGTGTAGGGTTCCGTAGTTGCCCATCACCCCCACTTTAGGGGTAAAAGCGGTACCCCAAAAAAAGGTTTTCTTTTTATTTTTATTTTACCGTTTTGTCGGCGTTTTACATATACATACTCATACCAAATTAGAGCTTTCTAGTACTTTAATGTAATGATAACGGAGCTAAGCCGCGGACAGATAGACAGACAGACGGACATGGCGCAACTATAAGGGTTCCTAGTTGACTACGGAACCCTAAAATCACTGCACGCGGCCGCGTTACTGGCCGCGTTCGATTTTCAATTTTTTTAATCGGACACAAACAGCGGTCTGATCGCAGGCCATTGTTTATTAATAAAAAATAATGCAAGGCTCTTAGTAGGAGTTAAATGAATAGTAGCCACCAAAGAGCCAATTCATATTAATTTCGTAATGTTCCTTCTGGGCTAGGTCGATGAAACTTTTGTATGATGTAGAATATAATTTGATTCATATTTGGAAAAAAAATGGTGTGTGTACCAAGAGCCGAACTTGTTATACAGGGTGATTATTATTATTTTTTACTTTTTTTTACAAGAATTTAAATGGTTAGGAGGGTCATATTTTTTTTTGATATAGCTTTTAGTCTCATTAATATTTGTACAAAATTTGAAATTCGTCACTTTCATAGTTTAGGAAAAAATAAATAAAACAGTTTTGGGGTTAATCGGGTGTTTTTCACCCCCAGGGGGTAACAGAGGGATGAAACTTTGTGCATGGTATTACCTCCTTAAAAGCCATCGTCTGATTATAGTTTCGACCCAAAAACGCTGGGGGCACTTTTTCTTAGGCTATCCTGCTATACCCTTTACGTTATAAGGGTCCTGTGATGTGTCAAATGTTTTTTATAATTTCAAACAGATTGTACAATCTTTAGATTGCTTTCTAATGTAATGTATGTAAGTACGCAAATTTTCAGCTCAATCGGTTGACGATATCTGCCTCAAAATTGAGTTGCAAGATTCCACCCGAACAAACATACTTACATACAATGCAAGTTAAATAAAAGCTTGTAAGAAGTGAAATTTTTACGTTTTCCCCCGGCAATTCTTCCATTCTTTTTCTTCCTGCAGCCTAAAAGTTACGTTGATAAATATGTATTTATCAACGTAACTAGTGTATTTTGTTTCGACATTTGCATCGTGTGCATACACGTATTGTTGTACACCCTTCCCGCACCAATAATGTCTCTGTTTGACCTTGTAGTTGACTGGTAGAGAATGCCTCATGACATTAAGTCTGCCATTTGTACTTTTACTTCTGTATTTTGTGCAATAAAGTTTAAATAAATAAATAAAATAATATTTTCAAAATATAGGTACCTATTTTGGTTGATCCGTTCTAGAGCTTTGAGATGATATATTTTATTTATTTAGATTATCTCTATACTTATTACAAGGTCCCATTTTAGATGTCGCGGATATCTGTTTATAGTAATGAGAAACATATAGATAATCTAATGATAGTAACATTAGGAGTATTGATAATTGCATACATTTTGTAGGTTATCTTTACACAGCTGTCTCGGGTTTTTGGACCGAAGGATTATCCGTGTGAGTCATGTAGGTAGGCCACGAAACGGTAATTTCTGAATGACCGTATTGTTTGGGAGAATAATTATCGGCTAGCTTTTATTCACACTTGAGGTGTTATTGACATGATCTCTGACACATTGTGATTTCCAAACGGAGGTCCCTCACATCCTTATTTTTTTTATTAGCATATGCATATACTTGTACTTCTACTTTTAATAGTTGGGAAAAAAGGTTATACAAAACTTTGATGAGATCGAAATACAGCCACCCTTTCGATGTAATATTCAATTCATGTAATAGGGCAAGTAAGCAGTCTACCAATTTTAATAGTCGAAAAGTAGTAGATATATTTTCGACTCACTGTACATTCAAGCAAATAATTAAAAGGAGACGCAAGGGCTTCAAATCTAAATGATCCTTCCAAATTACTGATATAAGAATTGGCAGATAACGCGTAGCCACTAACGAACTCAACTTCTATAAAAAAAAAGTAAGAATTAATTTTATTAAAAGTAAGAATTATTTTGGGCGTCCCAATACACGGTCATAAAGTCAATATGGCTGGACGAATTTTTGGTTTATGGATAGCTAGGCTTCTAAAGATGGTACATGAATGATACTTTTAATTCGATGGCACAATAAAGGGTTATGTTATGATATTTCCTTCCGCGCTATGTAGACTATATACAAAGATTAAAGTAACAATACGGATTCAAGTAAATCGTCCACATGAGGAAAGAACGTTCTCTAAAACATTTTCCATACAAATCAGGAAACGTTCCCGAAAACAACACATCTCATCCACAGAAACTGTTTTAAGAGCAGTCGTTTGGTCGACTAAACGAACGGCCTTCTTTTGTCTGTGGTAGGGGGTCAGTGGTTCTACAGGAAACAATTGAACTATTGACTCAGGCGGGGCACGTCTGAATGACACGACACGAGACTCGACCTTATTTGCCAAATATTCGTACACCAGCTCTTTACTTTAACGTTCAAAGTAAACCAGAATCTTCACATGTCCATTCCAAAATGCTGATTGTTTTTTGTTTTAGATTTCTTTTTTATGATCAAACATGTTTCTTAACATATGATCAAATCAATGTTACTACTTTGACGACGCGGTTTGCTCAGTTTGTAAGCATCTGCCTACTGAGCCGGCGGTCCCGGGTTCGAATCCCGGCTAGGGCAAATATTTGTGTGATGAACTCGAATATTTGTGCTTGGGTCATGGTTGTTCTATGTATTTAAGTATATATTTATCTATATAAGTATGTATATCGTCGTCTAGTACCCATAATACAAGCCTTCTTGACCTTAATTTGGCACTAGATCGATTTGTGTGAGGTAGTCTGATATTTATTTATTTACTTAGAACAGGGCCATTACGATTTATTGGTAGGTATATACTTGTAAAGTTTGAAGTTTTCATTAATAATTTTTGTTTCAAAACCTACTCGAATTTGACGAAATTCACGCAGAAGACTTGTTTTTTTTTTACATATTTTCGACTGCACGCAATGAAAATGTAACACCACGGGGCGCAACTACTTACTTAAATTTAAATAACCCATGCTTCTAGAACTGAATATTTTAAACTCCTACCAGTTTGTAAAATATTTCACGAAGCGTTTAATTTATGCGCGCAACGAATTTCGCTGCAGAAAACATTAACATTACCGTTAAATCAATTAGTAAAACCATTCAAAATCATTTAGGAAACTGTCATTGCGGCTCCACATTACTCGCAAAGTTGGCCGAAGTATGAGTTCCCGCAGCGAGTACCCCTCCACAGAAAACACACTATCATATTCTTCAACCTCGGCCAACTTCGCGAGTAGTGTAGAGCTAGGGTATAAAATATATCGTACTCAGTAAATGTAGTTTCTTTTTCTGCCATAGACGAACAGTCAGTAATTTTCATATACGTTTATATACATAGCTACGGTGGAGCTGACCTGATGATGATGGATAATGATTTTAGAAACTCAGTAATAAAATGATAGAAACCTACCGAGCTTGGGCTCTTTAGAATCGTCTTAGTGAGTAGTTGATGGATGTTGATGATAGTACAGTCAGCTTTAACGTCTGGCTCAAATGTTAACAATACTTTTATACGTGACAATATAATTTTACGTCACCTTAGGCCGTAACTGGGAGAAAATCTCACTTCGGAGTCAAGTCAAGAGGTAAGACTTCTGAAAAACCACGGGCGGACATTCACGAATTCACCACCTGTACGTACTTATTACTTTACAAAAAGAACCGCCTGTACTTGACACTGATCCGTCATAACAAGACAAACGTTGAAACCTGTTACCATACAGAGACGTTTTCACTCACAATGGTACTCGTGAATAATGCTTGAATAACTAATGAATAGTCTAAATAACTGGCACTCGTGTCGCTAAAATGAGGATAACTGCTAACAAACACCAATTTGAGAGAAAGTCAACGACATTTTTTCAAATGAGAGGTGTTATACGTTTGACGTGTGTATTTGTATCTGTTTTTTTTTTGTTTGAAAGGCACTTCGATCGATCGAGAACATTCTTAGCAATTAAATCAAGAAAATTGGATCAACCGTTTCAGTAATTTGTTGTTATCTATAATAAAACGGGTCAATTTTTTTCAGACCAGACGGACGATCTACCAATTGATCTATCGAAGTAGCTAGCTCAAGCATTGAATTTGTCAACCAATATCTTCAGTATTGGTTGGCTATAACTTTAGATAGGAATTGGTATAGAGGGAATTGGAAAAAAACAACCTAAGTAGTACGTTCCATATGGAAGTAATTTTTCTTCCAAGATGGAATTACCTTCATCGTCGTTTCCAGTACCTTTCGTCATTGGGGTCAATAGTCGATTATCTCGACTAACAAAAGGCATTCTCACGGGAGAAACAATGCACTGTGTCGCCAAAACAATAGGCGTGATATGGAATTGTGCAGGAACTAGTTTACCTACTGTAGATCATAAATCATATTACTAGTAACTATACCAGTATGGGTATTTTATTTCGCTTACAAATCAACCCAACTTCTACGTTTGTACATACGTTGGTGCATTTTTTTCCTTAAGTCAGGCATATAGAATTTGGTCTACCAAAGCCGATCGTCTCCAAAGACCCTTGCATCGAGCGAGGCTGTGTGACGGGTGTATCGTTCTAATTTCGCAAGCAAAGCTTATAATTTGCTTTGCACATAAACATATAGATATGGCACAGACAGCTTACTTCTATTAACCTGCATAATTACTTTCTACCAACTTGAACGGCCAAGAATATACTCAACTAACCTGCATAACTGTCATAGCTACGTGATCGCGATCCAAGGTATTGACCCCAAGAGCACCCCGCCAGCTACCGAGGGGCAGATCTTGTCTGTGATCTCCATAGCAACCAACAACGCCACCAACGCCCCCGTGAACGGGCCAAGATTCACTAAGCAAAAGTGCCGGAACAAGACTATAGAGAGGCGGAAGAGGGTAATCAACTCACCTGCATAACTGTCACAGCGCCATACGTGATCGCGATCCAGTATATCGACCCCAAGAGCACCCCGCCAGCTATGAAGGGGCAGATCTTGTGTGTGATCTCCTCCATAGCGTCCAGCAATGCCACAAACGCACCCATTGAAGGGAACACAACTATGTACTCGGCTTTACACTGAGGGCAGAGGACTTTTCTGGTGATGTTGCCGCGCTGTTTCTCGTCGACCCACCGTTGGAGACAGCTTTGGTGGACCTGAAAGGAAAAATGGAATCAACTGTAAAATATTCTGGTCTTCACGACTAACTGACACACCTTAGGCTCCTCAATCCGAAACTATAATTTAAACCATGGCGAAAAAATAGGGGTATTATAAGTAACTAGAAGGTGACGGTGCCTGTAGGTGACGGTGCGCAACTTGGCCAGGCTAAAACTTTTTTCTAAACCGTAGTCAAAGGCTAGGAGGATGATGATGTAGTCGGGTAAAAAGTAGATATTCTATAACCACCTGGATTTCCAGTAAACCCTGTACCAAAAATGGTTAAAATATATACGTCCAGCTGTTTCAGTGTGGTGAGCGGATAAAGAAATTCTTAACAACAGGTGGCGTCGTGCGCCCATGCAAAGCCCATATCGGACTGTTAAGTTTTTTTTTTTTATAATTACCCTTCATCATAGAAAACTGATGTTCAATACAATTTTAGATGTTTATAATAGTAATAGATGTGGCATCGTTGCTCTTAAACATAAACCCATTTACCACACAAATTATTTTTTTATTTGAAAGAGTATACTTCTGAGAGAAGAGTGAAGTGTATTCTCCATTATAACCGAGTTGGGATCTGATGATGGGATCCGAGGGAAATCGAGGGCAACCCTCAAATTTTATAGGCAGTAGGCACTTATAATGTTTTTCATATATTATGTAAAGCTATTTAAGTAATCTATTTAAGTATTTGCATATGGTAGTTATCATCTTCCTATGCTGAGCTGATGATGGAAGGTATAACTCCTAAACGGTTAGAAGTTAGGAGATAATTCAAACGAGATGCATGCAAACAAAACCTCCCCGATAATCCCGCCATAAGTTTTTTATTTTTAGATGTCGCGTTTGGCTCGGTTTGTAGACACCTGCCTACTGAGCGGCGGTCCCGGGTTCGAATCCCGGCCAGGGCAAATATTTGTGTGATGTGATGAACTCGAATATTAATTTGTGCTTGGGTCATGGTGGTTATATGTATTTAAGTATATATTTATCTATATAAGTACGTATATCGTCGTCTAGTACCCATAACACAAGTCTTCTTGAGCTTAATTTGGGACTAGATCGATTTGTGTGAGGTTGTCCGATATTTATTTATTTATTTGAATTACTAAAAAGCAAAAAAATACTCGTAAACCAAATGGCAATCATTAAAGGCTTTATGCGCGGCATCTTTTTGCATCGTAATAATTGAGTGGTTTGGCACCGACTTCAAAAAGTGATTCAAATGTAGGTACCTAATCTGTACATGAACGGGTTAATTTTTGGCTTTTCAGTTTTTTTGAAGTCGGTTCTTTTTTGTAATTTTATGTTGTAGTAGTTTTTTTACTGTCGGCGATATTCTCCGTATGGGAGATATTCTGTGTGTATAAAGATATATGTAAGTACCGTACATCTTTATAGGTACACACACAGACTATCTTCCATACTTTGTCAGTAAGAATACGTTATAATCATTTTAACAACAATGCAATTATAGAAACCGGTACTTATTAAGACATTTAAAAAAGAATCTTCACAAGAAAGTAATTGTAGCTACAATGTACTCGTAACAATAAGATGCAATTGGTCATTAACAGGCTTTGGTCCATTCGTGGCATGGTAGGACGTTAGACAGCTATTGAGTCGACTTTAATGTTAAACCTAATTCATATTCATTAATTTATTTAAAGTGCCTTTTATGGTTATTGCGACTGAAATTCCCAAGAATTAAATGTCTCTAATTATAAAATGAAATACAACTTCAGTAATATTACAAACTCGTATTTTTTCTATTTTAATTGTCGATTCCCTGCTTTTTTTAAGTATAAGGCTGCAGCTCACCGCGAGTATTCACCTGTAATGTAACAAATACCGAATGCAGCCTAAGAGCAACAGAAAAGCAGATTATAGTCAAGCGGGTGGGAATCAGGTTCTGTATGTAGGACGAATTGTCACTAACACTGTTAAGTAGTTTAAAAAACGTTTAAACTGTCTTTTATAAAAAAACTATTAAAAATATAAAATAAACGAGAACGATTTAGTGTCAATAGTCAAAGTTTACTAGGTAAATTAAAAAAAAACAAAGATTTATGATATGACGTGTTTGTTATCTTGTATCACATGTCGTGTCAATGAAACTTTGTACACCGATAACGGCAGGTTAGGTCAGGTTAGTGATAACAAGGTTAATCTTACAGTTAAAATAAATCATTGCGTATTGAGATAAACTAAGAATTTACATACCTATGCAAGTTGTTAATCTAAATATGACTAGGGCTAGGATAGGAGCCCCGCAAGTATAAAAAAATATACTTTGGGACTAGTGAAAAAGGGTACAAGTTACATACAACTTTGAAGCAAAGAAGCTCAAGTCTTACAGTAGTTATAATAACCTTTTTGTTCCTGGTTTTATTTGACATATCCAATATCACTAGACCCACACTCCACAGTGTTAATACATTGTAAGCCGCTCATTTTGTGCATAAAATAAAACTTTAAATAAGATTGTATTTTTATTATATAAAATAGAAAAAAAACATAGAGTAAGTATCATGCACAGCCTGTATAATTCTACTATAGTAGTGCTGTTAACCTTAACCTTACAGCATCAACCCAGCCAATGATTAACATGGGCTACTTACATTTGAAAGGAAGAAAATACTCCACTCAATTGCTTCGAATTTTGAGTTGGACTCTATTTATATAATAAAATAAGAGCGGTGACAGGTAGCCGTAGTTACCAAAAGCAATCTAGTGGATAATACATTAAATATTGACACAAAGGTAAATTATGAACAACCAGGTAATGTGATCTACTGCAATGTAATGGGCATTGTATGTGTAAACGCACATCCTAGGGAATGGCTAATGCGCTTAAGCATAAAAAAAAATACGACGCAGAGGGCGCTAGTAGCGTAGAATTACGAAATCAGATATTTGATGTGATTGACGTAACGATGTGATAGCTCAGTTGGCAGAGCACTACGCCCTACGCCGGAAACTAAGGTTCGCAGGTTCGAGTCCTGCTTACATTGGAGGAGATCACGTTAAATTTTCTTTCATAATTTACCTTTGTTAAAATAAAAATGTGGTATTTCCACATTAAAAACAGAATCGATAAAAAAATTATATTAAAAACTAGAATATTTTTTTATAATGATTAAGATGCAATATGTTAATGTCGTATGTACAATGTCTATAGAATAGAATATAATATATTTATTTGTGCATAAAATGTGGTACAATAGGTGGTATACTTTTAGAATTTTCACACAATTTACCAGTATCTGGCATGCATCAAAAAATATGGTTACAACTTTAAATGTTAGAACAATAACAAAATACCCAAATCAACGGCAAGTAACTGAACAACAGTAGCTCTTCGGATGCAACATGCCAAGCAGCCTGTAACTGTCTAACGAAAACGTTTCTTGTACAAAGAGAGGTAGAATTACTTTTCACTATAATAGCTAAAGTACTCCTGAATAGAATAAAGTGAGTGGAGTGTTTACTCCTGTATTAACCACTTTTTTAGTGCATTTTTAAACCTGCTTAGTGGCAGTTCTTTGACATTTTTGTTTAGTCTATTATGTATACAATACAATACTATTGTATTCAATACAATACAATACAATACAATACAATACAAGTACGCTTTATTGCACACCAAAAAACATTTACACAAGAATTTACAAATAAACAAATTAAAAACGGTAGACAACAGGCGGTCTTATCGCTAAAGAGCGATCTCTTCCAGACAACCTTTGGGTATACTAATTGACATACAATAGGAATTATGATTATATAGCTGAGTTTTTTTGCCGGCATAGCTAATCTGTTTTTGTGCTACGAGGGGCGTTCAATAAAAAGTGAGAATGAGTATGTTATAAACAACTTTTATTAAATGTCATTTTATTTTTCGACGTAGTCACCTTTTAGCATAATATACTTAGTATATTTTTTTTCTAAACTTAAAATTCAATTTTTAAAAAAGGTCTCATCTTGAGTACTTAAAAAATCTTGTACTGCAGCGACTACCGCGTCGTCGTCTTCAAATTTCTGGCCTCTCAGGTATTCTTTTAATCTCGGAAATAGGTAGAAATCACTGGGGGCGAGATCCGGTGAATACGGAGGATGCTCAAGGATATCGAACCCAGCATTACGAATTGCAGCCATTGCAACGGCGGACTTGTGTGCCGGGGTAATGTCCTGATGGAAGAGCACAACTTTCGAGAGTTTACCTCGCCGTTTTTCGCGGATCTCATTGCGCAATGTTGCTATTTGTTTAGCATATAAAGTGCCCGTAATAGTGGCTCCATGCTCGAGATACTCAATCATTACTAACCCTTTATCATCCCAAAAAACAGAGCCCATGACCTTACCGGCAGATGGGCCCACCTTGAATTTCTTCGGAGTTGGAGATGATGGCCTTTTCCATGTCATAGACTGCAGTTTCGTTTCAGGGTCGTAATGGTGGAGCCATGTCTCGTCCATTGTTATAAATCGCACCAGAAAAAGTTCCCGGTCTTGCTGTATCAGGTCCAAAGCTTCTTGACAAATCTCAACTCTAGTTTGTTTTTGCGTGTCAGTAAGCATTCTTGGTACCCAACGCGCAGATACCTTTTTCATACCCAAGCGTTCATGTAAAATATTATGCACGCTCCCCGTTGAAATCTTTACAATTTCAGCAATAAAACGAACCGTGACACGACGATCCGCTAAAACTAAGTTTTCGACTTTTTTCACAATTTCTTCAGTTACTGCTGTAGTAGGGCGTCCGGAGCGGGGGTCGTCCATGGTCGATGTTCTTCCACGTCTTAATTCGGCGCACCAACGTGCGACTGTCGAATACGGAGGAGCATTAGACCCTAAAGTGTCCCGCAAATCTAAATTGACTTGGTCCGTAGAAAAAAATTTCAAACACAAGTATTTGATAACGGCGCGAAGTTCAATGTTCTCCATTTTCGCTAACGTACTCCATAGCATTGCAAAGAAATGGCCGTATTTTTTTTGAAACAAAAAGCAGTTGAGTTTTTTTTTTTCATAGCAATCAGCTAGATAGATTAACTTTACCGGCCAGTATTTAATTTCCTAATATTGAAAGAGTTTGCATCTCATTCTCACTTTTTATTGAACGCCCCTCGTACTAATGCTCTCTGAGCATGTGAGGAGTTGGCCCACAGGAGAATGCCGTACCTAAATAACGAGCAGTCATAACCATGATAAGCCTTGATGACAACACTTGTTGTGCTTACTTTTGTTAGACGCCAGAGGGCATAAGCAAATTCATTAACTTTTCCGCAAATTTTATTAAGATGTTCAGCCCAAGAGCATTGGTCGTCTATTGTAATCCTAAGAAACGTTGTTTGTTTACATTCTTTTATAGACTGACCATCAGAAGTCAAAGTTAACGGGCATTTGTTGCATTTTTGGTAATAAATTGTATGAATGTTGTTTTATTTAAATTAACATGTAGTCTGTTTTAATGTAACCAATTGATTATTTTAGAAATCGTGTCATTAATATCATTATTATATGTCATAACGTTTCTACATGGGATCACAACAGATAAATCATCTGCGAATAGTGTGCAATCCGATTCTGTTACATCTGGAAAATCATACAATACAATAAAAATAATAGGGGCCCCAAGATACTCCCCTGTGGCACGCCAGCTATGATTGATTTTGTGGAAGACCTATAAGAGTTTATCGTTTTCTTAGAATCAATTTCGTTAAGTACAACAATTTGCGTCCTTGCTTTTAGGTAGCTTTTAAGCCAGTCATTTACCAAACCTCTCAAACCATATTGTTCGCATTTTGCTAACAGTATACGATGGGCTACAAAGTCGAAAGCTTTGCTCATATCAAAGAACACCGCCGTAACTGGCTTGCTTTTGTCCGTACATTTAAGGATACTGTTAGTTAAGGAGAACGTAGCTAGAGAGGTTGATTTCCCTTTCTGGAAGCCAAATTGCTCCTTCTTTATTATTTTATGATTATTGAGGAAAGAACTCAATCGAGCTCGTACAAATATTTTAAGGACCACAGGTATAAGCGATATCGGTCGATAATTTTCCAAGTTATCCCTACTGCCCTTTTTATAAATAGGTTTAACCAACGATATCTTAATGCTACGTTTACACGCTTGCCAAGCCTCGGCAAGCGTGCAGGACGCAGTCATATGTTAAAGTGAGACAGAACTACATCGTGCTCACTCTAACATGTAACTGCGTCCGGTAGGCTTGCCGAGGCTTGGCAAGCGTGTAAACGTAGCATCAGAGGTTCTGGAAGGGACCTTCTTTGAACGAAAGATCTATTGACGTTTTCACTCAAAATAATGTTTGTTGCTTTACCATAAGGACGAAGTTTGTTTGCATCTTTATACCAATAACCTGTGAACGCGTTCTTATGGTAAGCGTCAAAGTGGTACCTTTTGCCTAAAAACGTCACATAGGTATATGTACCTACATAGATAACAAATGTTAAGTTTAGCGATTTATATCATTAGTAAGTAATATAAATAGGTTAAGCTTAGATATAAATGCAGGTGTTCAAAAAGTTATCAACATACCTTAATTATTGTTGTTTAGTATATCATTTTCAAACAACAGATGTGCTGGAAGTGTTCAAAATTCAAGGATTGCCGATAAATTACTTGATAACTTCTGCAATCAACACAGATTAAACTTTCCAATTTATTGGGTCGCCTATGTAACGAGACAATAATATATTGATAAGTTTTAGAATATGAATACCTACTTCGGGCCTTAATCTTGAATTCTTGATAAACATAGGTATTGATTGATATACCTCATAATCATAATATTATCACATCAGAACATAGCAAGAAGTAGTTCAAGATAATATATGCAGTATAAAGTCAATAATATTTTCCGTGTGTATGTACTATCGAAGACCAATGTATTTGATACTGTACATTTGTAAAATAATATAAACCTTAGTACAACGAGTTCACGTCCATGGGTGTAAGTTAACACGTGTCTTCGTTTATATATACTTCTCGGGGCCATTTTTAGCCTTACAGGTGCCCCTGGTTAAATATACGCCCTTAAGAAGTCAGCGCCCCGGGTGGCGCCCGGGTCGACACCCCCTGAAGCCGACACTGGTGCCTCTGCAGCGTTATTATGCCAAAATTACTGAACATATTTCAACTATTTTTGGTAATTAAGGTATGGCGCCCCTGGTTAAATATACGCCCTTTAGAAGTCAGCGTCCCAGGTGGCATTATTATGCCAAAATTGCTGAACAAATTGCAACTTTTTTTGGTAATAAAGGCATAAGAAAAATTGCATTTTTCTTCCCTCTGCGGATGAACGGCACTATCCGTAGTAAGATCATAGGTTCTTGGTTCAATTTATAAATCTAAATGCTCAAAAAAAGCCTACAAAGGCAACCCTTGTAACACTGACAAAGAAACCCTACATATTGATGAGAATTTAAACTAGTTCTTATAATGTAGATTATTTCCTTGTTTCTCACATGTTCTTGTTAAATTACCAAAGGAATCCCATAATAACACCGCAAATGTATCGTCACTACCTGTTAGGTAGCGCGGCTATTCGCAATATATTTTGTTGTGTATATGTATTCAATGTTAACGTATGAGCCTGAGCGCGTCGTTGTCATAGCGACGGGGCGCGGGTCTCGGGGGAGGTGCGCGCGAGCCGCCTCGTCACGGGAACTAGCCGCGACCCGCAGTGTTGCTGTGTATTTGCTCCGTGTCGCGCGACAACGGCTCGGTCAATTATTGGTTGTTTTCGTATATTTTTCGTTTCGTGTTTGTATGTGTCGTGTATTCGTTTTAATAGTATATTTTAATCTTTCGCACTCATTGACTTTAATTTGAGAACCCCGCACCTAACTACAAAAAGCTGGTCCTACGAGTTCGGATGTGTTAAGTGTTGTATGAGTGTAGAAAGTCGGAAACCGAATACACGCAGTCGAGCGAAGATGACGAAACCGGCAGAAACAGGTGCAGATGCAGCTCAACAGCTCGCGCGTGACTCCGCGACGGGTGGTCGTAACGACCACGGGGATATAACGGAATTACCGCCGTCGGAGACATGGACGCCGGCATCAGAGCGTACCGTCAGGCCACGAAGCAGCGCCAGCCACTCGTCAAGACTTAGCCAGGCCGCCCGCGAAGCGCAAAGAATGCGCGCGGAATACGATGCGGAGGTCGAAGTGGCTAAACTCAGAGAAAGTTTAATTAAAAAGAAGCTAGCACTTGATATGGCGGAGCTAGCAGTACAGGAAGAAGAGCAGGAGGGATCGCTCGCCAGCGCCGCGAGCAGAGTATCAGCGCGCCTGGCGCGCTGGTTCAAGCACGCGCCCGCGGTCCCGCCTGCAGAGCGCGCGCGATCGGCGCGCGCGGCATCGCCGCCGCCGACGGGTGACGTCATGAATGGGTCGGCGCGCCTGCTCAACAATGCGCCGCCGCCGGAACCGTGGCGCGCGCGCGCCGCCGTCACGCCACGTACGCCGTCGCCGCCGCCGCCGCCGCCGAAGAAACAAACGGATATCGATCGCCTGGCGGAGGCCATCGGCAAGCTGGGGCAGACAAAGAGAGTGCCGCGACAGGTGCACGAGATACCCAGTTACGATGGTAACGCAGCGGACTGGCTCACTTTCAAGAAAGCGTACCGATGCACCAATGAGATGCACGATTTCGAACCATATGAGAACATGGCACGCCTCCGAGTCGCGCTCGTCGGTGAAGCGAAAGTCGCGGTCAGCGACTTATTGAGAACCTCCTCCGATCCTGAAGAGGTCCTTAAGGCACTCGAAGATGAATTTGGGCACCCGAGTCGCGTCTTAGAGTGTGCCATCAAGAGAGTTCGCGATCTACCGAAAGTTAGCGAAAACGGGAACGAAATTCGTAAGTTTACGAATGCTGTGCGGAATTGTGTATCTGTGTTAAAGACTATTCGTGCCGATGGATATTTAAACAATCCGCAACTGATAAGTGAACTTTTAGGTAAATTAACGCCTTATCAACGCGCTCAGTACGGTGAGTTTGTCATGCGTTTAGACAATAATAGTGGTGTTGATTTACGAGTGTCGCCAAACCTAAACATTCTAGTGGACTTTTTGAGTCAACTTACTCGAGCGTCGTCATATTACACGCCTGTAAATATAAGCAGTGTCGGCGGAACGTTTGAAGCGCGCGCGCCGCCGCCCGCAGGACGGCGCGATAAGGGTGTGGCCGTGCGCACGAGCGGAGCGAGTCACCGTGTACATACGCAAGTGGAAGCGATTCAAGAACAATTATCATGTGTTAAGTGTGCACGGGCTCATAAATTGACTGACTGCGGTGAATTTAAAAGTCTTACCCCGAATGAACGTTGGGAGTATGTTAAAGAAAAAAGGCTGTGTTTTAAGTGCATCGTGAAAACTCATTCGAGTAGGTTTTGTCGCGCAAAACGCTGCGGTAAGTGCAAGTGGTCACATCACGACTTGCTACATAAGGACGCGCAGAGCGCTTCGCCGCCCGCGGTGGGACCACCGCCTTTGCTGCCGCCGACGTCGGTGTCGGAGTCGGCGCCCGCGCCGCCCGAGCCGCCTGTGAAATACGAAACTTTGACAAACGTCGGTGAGTGTCAAGCGCGTGCGTTGTTAAAAGTGTTACCGGTGACAATAGTAACAAGTAATGGTGCCGAACATTCCACATACGCTTTGCTAGACGATGGCGCTTCTGTATCGATCGTAGACGATAAACTCGCGAGTGATGTTGACGGACCCGTAGTGCCTTTGAAGTTGATGACCGCGCGCGGACATTGTGTGACTGACAATAATTCGCGAAGTGTTAAAGTCGTAGTGCGCGGTCCGAACGGAGTTAGTCACGACATTTCGGTGCGCACTCTACGTAATGTTAACTTACCGTCGCAGACGTTACCGGCGCGCGTGCTTGAAGAGAACGTGCACCTCCGGGACCTCGGTTGCAGTGAAATGAGGGAGGCGAAACCCATGCTGTTGTTGGGCCAAGACAATTGGAAGCTCATTGTCGGCCGGGAGATTCGACAAGGTAAATCTGGTCGCCCAGTCGCTTCTCTTACAAAATTGGGGTTTGTTATTCATGGTCCATTAGGAGGGGGGGTTAGTGGTAGTCGATACGACTCTGCCAACTGCATGCTCACGCCGCTTGACGATTTGCACGCTATAGTGAAAGCTCAGTTCGAATTAGAGGCAATAGGTATTTCTGAGGTACTACGTAAAAATTGTAAATCGGAGCGCGCTTTGGAAATATTAGATAATACGTGTCGCCGCGTGCCTGACAACCCTAAGCAGTGGGAAGTGGGCTTGCTGTGGGCTCGTGATCGTATTGAGATGCCCGACAATTACGAATACGCGCGTAAACGCTTAGCTGGTATAGAACGTAAAATGGATCGCGATTCTTATTTCGCTGACGACTATACAAAGCAGGTGGATCGATTGTTAGCCGCGGGTTACGCGCGTAAACTTGATGATAGTATTAGGGCAAGTCCTGTGTGGTACCTACCACATTTTGGCGTCACGAACCCAAATAAGCCCGGCAAATTGAGACTTGTGTTTGATGCCGCTGCTACTTACCAAGGCGCGTCATTAAATGCTCATCTGCTTAGCGGGCCCGATTTGATGAATTCCTTGTTAGGTGTGTTAGTAAAATTCAGGTCGGGTAAAATAGCCTTCACTGCCGACATTGCCGATATGTTCATGCGTGTCAAAATTCGTGAAGCTGATCAAGGGGCACAGCTGTTTTTATGGCGTGGTCAGGATCGGGTCAATGAACCCGCGATTTATGTCATGGATGTCATGATTTTCGGTGCCGCCTCGAGCCCCACATCAGCCATTTATGTTTTAAATAAAAATGCAGAGGAGTTCATGAACACGCACCCCGCGGCAGTGGAAGCTATTAAAAATAAACATTATGTTGATGACTATTTGGATAGTGTTGATTCCATAGAAACGGCACAACAGCTGATCGCTGATGTCACCCACATTCACCGATCAGGTGGTTTTGATATCAGGGGGTGGGTGACAAATTCAGCAGAATTAAGTGAAAAACTGCCATCTGTTGTGCCGGGTCGTGTTAAACTGGACAAGTCGGAGAACGAGCGCACATTAGGTATGATCTGGTGTCCGTCAAGCGATTGTATGAAATTTGATCTGTCGTTCAAGCGTTTGCCGATTGAATTAGTTGAAGGTCAGGTCAAGCCTACTAAGCGCGAGTTCCTCAAGTTTATCATGAGTATTTTTGATCCATATGGTCTAGTATATCCCTGTGTGATACAGTCACGGGTTCTCATGCAACGTGTTTGGCAGTCGAGAATAACGTGGGATGAGTACATCAAGGACTCTGAAGCCGTCATCTGGTTTCAGTGGTTAAGCAAGTTAAAGGCTTTATCGAACGTTGCCGTGCCTCGGTGGTACGGCCTGCAACGGTCGTCAGTAGTAGACCTTCATGTCTTCGGAGATGCCAGCGAAAAAGCGTACGCGGCTGTGGCATTTCTAGTAGGTACTGGTGTCGATGGTAATAGAGTATGTACAATGGTAGCAGGTAAAGCACGCGTAGCTCCTGTCCGAGTTGTCTCAATTCCGCGCCTTGAGTTGCAAGCAGCGGTGTTAGCATGCAGGTTGGCAGTGACTATTAAGTCCGAATTAGATTTCGATATCACCAACTTGTATTTATGGACTGATTCTAAGACGGTCCTTATGTGGATAAATTCTGACGCGCGGGACTACCAAAAATACGTTTCTCATAGGTTGGCAGAAATTGATAGTTTGAGCAAGAGAAGTGACTGGCACTGGGTACCTTCCGAGTCCAACCCTGCTGATGAGGCGACCAGGATGGACTGGCCTAATGACAAGGGCATGTGGCTTTCGGGTCCCCCCTTTCTCTGTGATCCACAGGTACCCTGGCCGAGCTGGAGCCGTGAGGAGCCCGCCGTCGATGACCCGGAGCGCTTGGAGAGGGCGCTCGTGACAGCCGAGGCTGGCTGTCCTGTTATCGACGTGGCGCGCTACTCCAAATGGACGCGAGCTGTGCGCGTCACTGCGTACGTGCTTGCCTTTATAAGCTCGTGCAGATCTCAGCAGAAGACGGCGGAGCTTACAGCGGAGAAGTTACAGGAGGCCGAGAACTACCTATTGAAGCAGTCGCAAGCTCACTCGTTTCCTGATGAGCTTAAGGCCCTGCGGGCTGGACGCCCGCTGCCCAGGTCAAGTCGCCTCATAAAGCTTGACCCCATGTTGTACGAAGACGGACTGCTGCGCGTCAGGGGACGCCTTAGTGCTTCGACTGAACTGTCATTCGACGAAAAGCATCCAGTGATCCTCTCTGGTACCTGCAGCACTACACGACTGCTCGTGCGCCACTATCACGAACGTGCGCTGCACGCCAACCACGAGACAGTCGTCAACAACATGCGAGAGCGATTCTGGGTGACCTGCATCCGGCCTACGGTGAAGGCAGTCGTTGCGCGCTGCCAGTACTGTCGTGTGCAGCGCGCGCGGCCTAATCCACCGAAGATGGGTGACTTGCCACCCGTCAGGCTTGCCACAACTCGGCGAGCATTCGTCAACTGCGGGGTGGATTATTTTGGCCCCATGGAGATCACTATTGGACGGCGCCGGGAGAAACGGTGGGGCGTGTTGTTCACATGCCTCGCCACACGCGCCGTTCATCTCGAGTTAGCTGCTTCTCTCAGCAGCGACTCGGCCATACTTGCCTTGCGCCGCTTGATAGCGCGCCGCGGGCAACCAGCAACCATCCTGAGCGACTGCGGCACCAACTTCGTCGGGGCGAACAAAGAACTGCGCGCCGCCTTACGTGGACTGAACACTGAGGGCATACAAGGTAGTGCTCTGGCTAAGGGCATTGAGTGGAGATTCAACCCTCCGGCAGCTCCACACATGGGCGGTGCCTGGGAGCGGCTCGTTCGCTCCGTGAAGAACGCCCTTCATGCGACGCTGAAGGAGCGTGCGCCGTCAGAGGAAGTGCTGCGCACCGTCCTGTTAGAAGCGGAGCTGGTCGTCAACAGCCGCCCGCTCGCATACGTCGCAGCTGATCCCGACGAGCCAGTCGTGCTCACACCAAACCATTTGCTGCTTGGGACGGCGGCGGGAGATGCGCGCGTGACGGCTTACGACCCCACTGATTTGGATGCCCGCCGCCAATGGAAGAAGGCGAATGGGCTGGCGGACATGTTTTGGCGACGCTGGACCCGACAGTACTTGCCCACTCTCCAACGACGCCAGAAGTGGGCAACAGCCACGGGCTCCATCAAAGTGAACGACGTAGTAGTGATATGCGATGGCAAGCAGCCTCGCAACATGTGGCCCCGTGGCATTGTGAAAAAAGTGTTTCCGGGTAGTGACGGCCATGTGCGCGTAGTAGACGTTAAAACTGCTACTGGGAGGCTGCGTCGTCCCGCTGCACGGATAGCCGTGCTACCTACCGACGGTACATTTGTCGATTGAAGCCTCCAACTGGGGGGTGGTAATGTTAGGTAGCGCGGCTATTCGCAATATATTTTGTTGTGTATATGTATTCAATGTTAACGTATGAGCCTGAGCGCGTCGTTGTCATAGCGACGGGGCGCGGGTCTCGGGGGAGGTGCGCGCGAGCCGCCTCGTCACGGGAACTAGCCGCGACCCGCAGTGTTGCTGTGTATTTGCTCCGTGTCGCGCGACAACGGCTCGGTCAATTATTGGTTGTTTTCGTATATTTTTCGTTTCGTGTTTGTATGTGTCGTGTATTCGTTTTAATAGTATATTTTAATCTTTCGCACTCATTGACTTTAATTTGAGAACCCCGCACCTAACTACACTACCTGTTTCTCACAACCTGGCGAAAGAAGGCCGTAAGTCTGGACACATTCCATATGCGGTTACTGCCTTTTCCTTAACGCAATTTCAGATACAACTTTTTATGTCATGTCTCATATTGCCGTAAGGAAGTAATGACAATATCTCATCATTGTTTCAAGATTGTTCTCAGAGTTTTCATGCGCCAGCAAGACAGGTGCAAAGGGATTCCCTAGTTCTGATAATTTTCCACTGAATACTATATTTCATTGGATAAAAGGAAATTATAAGCAGTGATTTGGCAAACCCACTTTTTGACACACTTTTGACTTCTCTGGGATTACCAAGAAATCGAACTTCTAATATACATATTTTTTATTTAATATTTTTAACCATTAGGAAATTTAATGTCTTTAAATTAAAATACACCATAGAGCATGTATTTAAATAACATTTTACAACAAAGTCTGTGGACAGATTTGTGGCCGATTGATTTGTGGCAGTGTTCGATTGGCCGCCGTCGCGACTGGTCGTCTCTCCTGATGATGAATCGCGTACCGATTCGAAACATGTCGAGCGTTATTCGACTTCTACGACGTGAGTAAACCCGTTTAAGTATATTAATAGATTTGTGTCAGTCAAAAAAAAACTGTTTTGCAGTATTGTTTCTCATAAAAAATTAAAGCATGTTTTCTTTAGGTAAAATTAGCTAACTTAAGGATTTAAGGCAGTTCCCTCCTCAGCCCACATTTTTTTCCACATTGTATAAAAAAAATGGAGTGAATTCAGATAAAAAAAAAAAACAAATATAAACAAAGTAGAATCCAAAAAAGTATATGAATATATTTCCATGCGAAATGTCATTCTTGTAACCTTCAAGTTCCTCAATGCATTGACCCTTGTTGAGAGGCATGACAGATGAATTATCTGATAAAGCCAAGTCTTTGTACATTCAATGGAACTGCGGAGCAGAAATAGAAAATATAGATTTAAATTTGACATTGATAAAAATATTGATTTCATCAAAATAACATTGAATTGAAAAAACAATAGATCCATTGTCATAATAAAATAGATGTTAAACAGTCAAACTTACGCAATTTTTTCAGTTATTCTTTTTTTTTGTATAATTTGTTTATACAAATGAACTTCGAGGTCAATATGTTGGGGCAAGATTGTTTATTTACAAGAAAACATTAAAAAAACAAATAAACTTATACTAAAAGGTGGCTAAAAGTATTATTAAGTATTATAAAAACAAGGTCCTTTTGGCAGTGTGCCCATCACACAGGCAGCATTCCCGCGCTGTATTGCGATGGCAATTCTTTGCGCGAGAAAGCTGCCTGCACGAGGTTCACCCGTTGCCTCTCTTAGGCGTTTGCTTAGCGCTTTGTGGAGCCCACGCGCAGCCCTACCCCACGGACCTAGTGTCTCGACGCCAAATGGGATAAACTCGTACTGGGCGCCGAGACACTTATATTTATTGCATTTAAAATTCTCCCGGGCGTCAGCCGCCGCTCCGGCCGCTTTGATAGTTGCTGAGAGGTAGGACGCCGCCAGCGTATCTGCGCAGGTGGCGTCCCACACCAGCGCGCGGCCCATTCTCCAAGGGATCAACGACATCCCGTCAGGGCGCTTGCCATCGTCCCGCACGATCTGGGGCTCCAGTGCTGCGGGAACGTTGGCGCTGACGAGCGCTCTTCTGAGGATGTCGTTGAGCGCAGCATGACGGGAGAGACGGCCGGCGCCCGAGGAGCAGGAGAGTCCGTGGTGGCCAAGTCGATCTACTGGGTCCCCACAAGAGGCGCAGCTGTGTTCTACACACACATCAGCCCCAACCCGGAGACCGACAGCAATACGAAGCGTGCAGGGGTCAATGAATGTGCCAGTGGTGGGTGAAGGGTAGGCATGGAGCCATTGTCCGGCCTCAGGTCTTGACACTGCGAGTAGTCGTGCCCGGACTTTTCCTGAAGATGCGGCAATTAATGAATTGGTGGTGGTGACGGTGTCTTGTTTCTTTAGGCATTATTTTGATAATAACCCAAACCCATACATACTGGTATGCTGCAGTCTTAAGGCCAAGCCACACCGGCTGCGTGTGCAGCACGTGCGCGTGTGCGTGTGCGTGACTTGCGCGTTGTATAGTATGAAACCTCATAGTAGACGTCACACCGCTTGCGTGCCGTACGCGTGTGCGTGCGCGTAACGCGTGCCGCACGCGTTGCGGCTCTCTTGAGACAAACAGGCTGCGTGCAGCGTGCACGCCAGCTCCAAGCGGAGCGGCAACGTCGCTTCGTTGCGTGCAGTCATGACGTTGTATTTAATGGCGTTCCATATGAGACGACAAACCGACAGGTTCGGACACGCACGCGCATGTGCACGCGCGTGTACACGCACAGCTCTGTTGTATTTATTTACAACTTTTGCCGGTATGCTTTGTGATTTGTGAAGAAAAATATTCACTTCAGTATTTTGTGTAGTGAATTACTTAGTATATATTAACAGTAATGTCCGACTACAGTTATTTGAGGTCATTTTTTTTTTTTTTATTTATTTATTTATATTTATTTATTCATAAATAACATCAAGTTACAAACGTGTCTTATAAACTAAAGAAACTCTGCTTCCTAAATAGGTTTACCTGTGCTTTAGGATAAGCAGTGCTCCTCCCCCAATTCACAAATATCAGATGTTATAGAGACGATTTGTCAAAAGAAGATAACATGCTTTTTTTTTTCTTTTTTAGAGATAATTTCCTATTATTTAAATTGTAGGTGTGTGTGTGTGAGTGTGAGTGTGTGTGTATGTGTGTGTGTGTGTGTGTGAGAGCAAGTGTGTGTGTGGGAGTACGAGTGTGAATGTGTGTATGTTAGTATATTCACGTTTTATAGCTTATGAAATTATACTTATAATGTCTTCTGTATTTTCATAATTTTTATTCAAAAGCCAATCGGTCAACAGTCTTTTACATTTCTTTTTGGTCATGTGGTACACATTTAGATTGTTATTTATTTTGTTATAGACGTACGGTCCTAAAAAGCCATAAAATTTCCTACTGAAAGCAGTGTTGGATATTGATACACTTTTTCCTATATTGCATGGACGACGATTTTTTGTAATTAATTGTTTGTCAAAATAGTGAGAGGCATGGAATTTAAGGACAATACTTATTATAAATAATTGCCTTACCGTAAGGACTTTAGCTGTATTGTACAACTGTTCAGTTGGAGTCATATACGGTAACCTATGCATAACTTTTAAAACTGAACGTTGAGCTCTTTCCAAGGATATGAGAGTAGACTTGGATGCCCCACCCCAAGCGGATATACAATAGTATATAAGCGATTGGCATAGCGCAAGATAAATACGTTTTAGTAGGGATATGTCAGCCACATATCTCATGTTCCTGAATATATAGATTAATTTGCGTACTCGTCCACACAATAGGTCAATATGTGCTTTGAAATTAAGATGAGAATCTATGGTTACCCCTAGGTATTTAACAGAATTTGTTTTTACTAATGGCGGGCAGGAACAGTGGGTATTGTGTGGGGCCCGACACTTATGCACTGTAAGTTGTAAGTGCTCAGGTGGTTGACCTGTGGCTCTAATGGAATGTGTTATATATTTTGTTTTGTCAATATTCAGTGTCAATATGTTGTGGTTTAGCCAGCCCATAACCATATTTAGTCCATTTTGGGCTCTAAAGAAGGCCGCCTCCCAAGACTCTTCAGCAAAAAGCAAAACTGTATCATCAGCGTACGTAATTATTTTAGTACCCGGGATAGCATATTGACAGAGGTCGTTAATGTAAATTAGGAATAGGGTTGGTCCTAAGATGCTTCCCTGCGGTACACCGTAGCTGATTTGTAAATCTTCGCTATTTACTTCCCCCAATGCCACACATTGTCTACGGTTTCTCAAATAGTCCTTGAAAATCTCAAGTGGTTTTCCTCGTATGCCTAACTCTTCCATTTTATCGATAAGCTTAGGTATATGAACAGAGTCAAAGGCTTTGGCTAGGTCCATGAATATTGATATGCATTTTTTCTTTTTATCCAAATTGTCAGATACAAAACAACTAAAGTCATGTACTGCGTCATCCGTGGAAATACCAGATCGAAAACCAAATTGATTAGCAGCGAGAATTTCATATTTTTCTAAGTAATTGATTAACCTTTTATTGATTATACGCTCAAGTAGTTTAGACATAGAGGGTAGGATGGAGATTGGGCGGTAATTGATTGGCAATCGTTTATCGCCATTTTTATAAATAGGTTTAACGAGAGATTTCTTAAAGATATCTGGGAATATTCCGTTAGACAAGCATTTGTTGAAGATATAAGTTAAGATCGGGGTAAATACCTGTTTGTGTTCTTTTATAATGTGGTTTGGTATAGAATCAACACCTACTGAGCATTTGTTTTTCAACCCCATGATCATAGAGTCTACTTCATATTCGTCCGTGTCTAGCAGTACCATCGAGTTCGATTGTCTAATTACTTTAGGCGGTGGAGTCGTATTATTAGATTCAGACAAAGCATTTTCTGCAAGGGTTTGGCCCATGTTCACAAAGAATGAGTTCACTTCATGAGCAGCGACTAGAGGAGTGTCAAAGGCAGATGTCAATTCGTTTGTTGTGCTTTCATACTTTTTTGTTCCTATTTTTTTTTTTATAACGTTCCATAAGAGCTTGTTATTATTACCTGCATTAGCAATTTCTTTTTTTTCGTAATCTATTTTTACCTTCTTGAGTATATTGCAACAGTAATTTCGGTATCTACGATAAGTTACTTTGAGTATTTCATTACTAGGATCTTTTATGTGTTTTGAGTGAAGTCTGTCTCTATTTCGAATGCATTTCAGGAGTCCCGGTGTGATCCATGGTTTTATTATAAGTTTACTACGCGGGAGTCTATATGTGATGGTATGTTTTACTATTAGAGATTGAATTTTTTGTGTAAATAAATCAATTGCCGTATTTGGGTCTATTAATGCGTATATCTCACTGAAATTCGTATTTTTTAATTCCTCTGAGAAGGTGTCATTACGTAGTTTGGTATGGGTGGGTCTAGTAAATTCATTTCGATTTTTGTGGAGGAGGCACAAAAGTACGGCTTTATGGTCAGTCAGCGTAGATTGAATGACTAATGTTTGAGCAAGTGTTTTAGATCGTAGCATTGCATGGTCGAGGCAAGCCTTACTTTCGTCTCGTGTTATTAAGGTATGACACGGTAGTAAGCCATGAGATGAAAGCAAGTTTAAGTACCGCTGTCCCTGTGTGTCCAGATTATTGCTTACAATATTAATGTTAATGTCGCCAACGACCGCAACGGTTTGGTAACTACTGAGTTTAAGCAAAACTTCATTCAAGGAAAACAAGAATTTTGTTAAATCTAAATAAGATGGAGATCTGTACATGGCCACCAAAGCGTATTTAGAGTCAATTTTTAATAACAGGCATTCATTATATATATTCATAAGTTTTGAAACGGACAAACCCCTTTTTTCTAAAGTTTTATCAAGATAAATTAGAAGAGATTGTCTGACCATGGATTTTGCAATTCCAGTTCCAATAGCCTTCCTGTAGTTGGTATCACTTTTTAATATCCAAGGCCTCAAAAATTCGTGTAATTCTTCAAAAGAAGCTCTGGAGTATATGAAAATACCAGTAAAATCTATCTTCGTACGAGTCGAGTTCGCGACACAGGTTGTGATATTCACTGCAAAATTCTCTTTTTCGGTTTATATCATGCACCCATAGTCTTTTAGGCATCGCAGGAGTTCTATTACATAATAGTAGAAGCAGCGCCTCTTCTTCATCCGACGAACTGCTATCAAACATGGTGTTTTTGTCGAAAAGAAAAATAGTATGCCAAACAAAATGGCGGCTAGTCACGCTATGGTGCTGCAGCGTGCGGCATCGATGCGTGCGCAGCTCTCTGCGGCTCGCGTGCTGCGTTGCGTGCGCAGCACCTGCGTGTAGTCGGTGTGGCAGGGGTGCTGCGCACGCGCACGCATACGCGAGCTGCAGAGAGCTGCGCACGCATCCGGTGTGGCTTGGCCTTTATTGTTAACCTTGCAGTTAACCTCTCGTATACAATGTAAGTAAGAAATTGTAATCAAACGTTTTTAATGTAATACCTAGGCATATGAGGGGTAGGGCCCTCTTTCTCACTAGGCAGTCAGTGCACCTATAACCTCATATGGAGGCAAGGGTGTCCATAATTTATTGAAAATATTTTTCCATGCATCTTCACTTAAATATTTTTTATTCTGTTTTTAATATTCATTGTTATAGCCGCAACAGAAATACGGGTACACTACATAAATACGAAAAACTTAAATCCGATATTTATAATCACGAATTTCAAAATACTTACCAATTTTTAAATTTCCGAATGGATCAACATTCTGAATATGATTATTCCGATATTTCATAAATCCGATTTTTACATTCCCGATATTACAAAAATCCTAATGGTTATTATTAAGAATTTCAAAATTCCGATTCCCTGTACACCGAAGTATAAGAAGTCCGAATTATTAATATTCCGATTTATCACAAGTACGAATTCCGATCGCTAAAAAATCGATTTCCAAAATTCCGAATTTTAATACACCAATAAACAAGTCCGACTCAATATTAATATGAAACATCAAAATACCTACCTAACCTAAGCCAAGTCGTACTGCGCGGCTCGCTCGCTTCGCTCGCTTGTTAGGGTCGCAGTTCAACCTAACACTTAGGAATTTGATTGCTTTGATATCAGATGACTAAATGCATAAACCATCTTAACCAACAAACATTTTTTTTAATAAACTTACCACAAGTTATAACCTGGGTTTAGTTAATTAACACATTTAGTACCCAACGAAAGAAAAGTGTATGACAAATTTATTTATTGCCACTGAAATTATTTGGCTTTATGACATTTCTTGATAATATAAAGGTGGCACAGTTTATTAGTACCTATACTACAACTAACAGAAAAATGCTGAGAATTTTAATTATTTTATGTCATGTGTTGTTTTAAATTGCATTCCATTGTTAGTCATAACAATATAATTAACAGTAGTACTAGTGGCAGAATGGCAACTAATCCATAAATTAAAGCAATTACTTCATATACTACAACTAACAGAAAAATGCTGAGAATTTTAATTATTTTATGTCATGTGTTGTTTTAAATTGCATTCCATTGTTAGTCATAACAATATAATTAACAGTAGTACTAGTGGCAGAATGGCAACTAATCCATAAATTAAAGCAATTACTTCATTAACACTAATCTACAGTCCAAGGAAACGCAGTAAGCATAGGTTAATAATATGTTTGTAGGTAAAGGTCATAACGGGATCATCAATAAACAGTATAACATCTAAAGTAAACTTAAACATTTACGCGCAAGAAACAAACTTTCTCTTACAATAACATCTGTTTGACGTCACAACAGAACTTACCCATTTAGTGGTTCCTTTACACTTGCAGGGCTGAACCCAGGCCGCTAACCGGTCCTCCGACTCCGTCGCGAAACACACCCAGCAGGACTTCACGTTCTCTTCATCCCCGCGGACCACCAAAGAATTCGCACTGCCACTACGCGAAGCATCAGGCCCTGATTTCTCCTCTACCGACATCGTTCAATTGCGTCTTTACTAATAAACAATCAGGAAATTTAGATAACTAAAGCACGTGTTTACTGTGCTGCGAGATAAACGCAATTGGTACACTGTATATCGAAACAAACTGCAATATTTTCCCATGAACGATAAAAATATTTTTGTCAAACGTCTGACGGAAGTGTCCCTTGCACAAGTTGATTTGCAAATTTCAACGTCAGAAACCGAACGGACAGAACGCATATGGATACTGAACGAAATGAATAACAAGATTGAAAAGTGACGTTTGAATGAATGATATAATAACAAAAATGTCAAATATGACAGCAATAATGTTGCCAGGAACGATAGATTCCCGTAATTTAGCAGTTGCTTATAAAATATTGTTGTTCGCAAACAATTCCTACTAAATATCCATAAAAGTACTTAGTTATGTTCATCATCATCATTTCAGCCATAGGACGTCCACTGCTGGACACAGGCCTCCTCAATTGACTTCCACATGGGCCGGATAGAAGCGACCCGCATCCAGCGAGTCCCCGCAACCCTGACCAGGTCGTCCGACCACCTTGCGGGTGGCCGTCCTACGCTGCGCTTGCCGGTACGTGGTCTCCACTCGAGAACCTTTCTGCCCCAACGGCCATCGGTTCTTCGAGGTATGTGCCCTGCCCATTGCCATTTCAGTTTGCTAACCCTGTTTGCTATGTCGGTGACGTTAGTTCGTCTACGAATCTCATCATTTCTGATTCGATCACGTAGAGAGATCCCGAGCATAGCCCTTTCCATAGCTCGCTGAGTGACTCTGAGCTTCCTTAAGAGGCCCATAGTTAGAGACCACGTCTCGGCTCCGTAGGTCATCACCGGTAATACGCACTGGTTGAAGACTTTTGTCTTCAAGCACTGAGGTATCTTGGACGAGAAGACACTTCGCAGTTTCCCGAACGCTGCCCATCCGAGTTGAATCCGTCGATTGATCTCTTTCTCGAAGTTGGACCTGCCTAATTGGATCGTCTGAACCAGATAGACGTATTCGTCGACAACTTCGAGGACCGAGTTCCCAACCAATACTGGGGTGGGTGCTACATGGACATTCGACATGATCTTCGTCTTGTCCATGTTGATCTTAGGCCTACCTGTTGGGATACTCGGTTTAGATCATCCAGCATTATACCGAGATCCTCCAGCGTCTCCGCCATGACCACGATATCGTCAGCCAACCGAAGGTGCATGATGTACTCGCCATTTATGTTGATGCCAAGTCCTTGCCATTCCAAGAGCTTGAAGGCGTCTTCCATTGTGTTGGTGAAGAGCTTCGGAGATATTACATCTCCTTGTCTCACACCTCTCTGCAATGGAATCGCCTCCGTACACTGGTCTTGTACTCGGACTGACATAGTGGCGTTATTGTACACACTCCTGAGCATGACATACCGATGGTCAATTCGGCATCGCTGGAGGGACTGTAGTACTGCCCATGTCTCGACGGAATCAAAGGCCTTCTCATAGTCCACAAATGCTAAGCAGAGTGGCAGATTATACTCTTCGGTTTTCTGTATAACTTGCCGCAGCGTGTGTATGTGGTCTATGGTACTGAAGCCTTTTTGAAACCCGGCTTGTTCGGGAGGCTGGAATTCATCGAACCCGCTTGAGAGACGATTCGTGAAATGAAATGAAATATTTATTTGCTGAATATGTAGAAGTTGTACAGGCGTAAATCATACATTTCGAATAGTGGGTACATATTCAGCCGGAAATCCGGCATGCAAATTTTATAGTGTAAGTTACAACATTGAAACTATTATTAAGTACTTAATTACGAACGCGAACATGTCACATTTTGACTTAATGTCTTAATAAACTTTAGTATGTTAAAATCAATAAAATGCCAGAATTAATTTAATAAATAATATGTCAACAATGAAATAATAATAGTAATCTAAATGTTCAATTAATTAGTACCTATTCAATCTACAAGGACTTTTTTCAAGGAAGTCATGAGTCGAGTAAAAACATTGCTCAGTTAACCACCTTCGCAGAGTGATGACCCTAGAAAAGAGCTTGTAGACATGGCTCAGAAGCGAGATGGGTCTATAATTCTTGAGCAGTGTTTTATCGCCTTTCTTAAAGAAAAGCACCACCACACTCCTGTTCCATGCCTCTGGCGTGATGCCCTCGAGCAATACGGAATTGAAGAGCTTCTGAAGGACCTTAAGTACCGGTGTTCCACCCGCTTTCAGAATCTCTGAAGTGATTCCGTCATCACCCGGCGCCTTGTTATTCTTGAGCTGTTTTAGGGCCATTCTAATCTCGTACAGGCTGATGTCCGGGATATCTTCGGTATAGTGTTGGATCAGCTTGGCTCTCGGGTCTTTGGCCAAGTTATCAATAGGTTTGGCAACTGAGGTATATAACTGCCCATAGAACCTTTCGATCTCCCTCAACAGCTCTAGCTTCGTCGACGCTACACTGCCGCCTTCTGTCTTCAGCTTCGTTAACTGGCTTTGGCCCATAGACAGGTCCCTGGCAAACACTTTGGATCCCGAGTTCCGCTCTATCGTTTCTTTAATATGGTTGGTATTAAAGGAACGAATATCGTGTCGCATGGTTCTATGGATCCGTCTATTGAGATGCCTGTATGTTTCAGCGTCTTCAGAAGTCTGCAGCGTCATTGAGCGTCGTTCAGCTATGAGGTTGAGGGTATGATCGGATAGTTTTTGGGGTCTATCTTTGCGGCGGGGTCTGAAAAATTTCTTCCCCACCTCGTGGACAGTTTCTACCAACCTATTATTTATATCGTCCACGGCAACGCAATCATCCATGCAAGCAAAGCGATTTGTTAACTCCAGCTGAAAGTCTTCGGGGTTTTGTATGTGGGCTGTAGTTGGTCGGAGCGTAGACTTCATTAGGCGAGACCTTTGTAGGCGGACATTAATATTCAATGTGCCTCTTACCATTCGGTGATCGCTACCGGTTTTCACCCTATTAATCACTGATACATCATTGAATATTTGCCTCTTTGTGGCCACAATGAAGTCTATCTCATTTCTCGTGGAACCGTCGGGACTCATCCAGGTCAATTTTCTCTGAGGCGGCTTCTTGAAGAAGGAGTTCATCATGAAGAGTCCCTCCTTCTCCAGAAATTCGGCCAGCCTCTGGCCCCTTCGGTTCCGTTGCCCATATCCAAATTGCCCCACTCTCAGCTCGTTATCGCCTCTCATACCCAGCTTTGCGTTGAAGTCTCCCATAACAACAGTGAAGTGCGATTTGGAAGCATGAATGGCCCTACTGACGTCCTCATACATGGCCTCCACCTCCTCATCCGGCTGCGTCGAGGTCGGCGCGTATACTTGTATAACCTTCAACGAATATCTTTTAGATACTCTGAGTATCAGGTACGCAACCCTGCTCGACACACTCGAAATTGTCACTATGTTGTTAACGAGAGACTTGTGGACGATAAACCCGACGCCACCCTGGGATTGCTGGTCGCCCTCCCGGTAGTACAGCAGGTTACCGGATTTCAGGGCTATCGTGTCCTCTCCCTCTCTTCGGACTTCAGATAACCCCATGATATCCCAGCGCATCCCGCTGACCTCCTTTTCCAGCTCTGTGACCTTTTCGTCCGTCCTCAGCGTGCGCGTGTTGTAGGTTACCAGTGATAGCCTACGTCGGTTGTCCGTACTATCGTTAGCCGAGGTCGTCGTTTGACGGTGGAGCCCCACCCGGGGATTCTTAGCACCCCTAGCTCCAGTGCTCGGCAAACGCCCGTCTCCGCCAACTTTGCAACTGCAGCCGCCGGGTACTTGGAGCCGTGGTAAAGTTGTCATCTCATTTGAGGGGTTTGGACCGTAACCCGCTACGCTGGTCCGGTGTGCGGGTTGGCGGGTCGCCAGAGCCTCGTCCGTTGGTCAGCAGCGTGCACCACGAGCAGGTGAGGTTGGCTTGGGCCCCTGAGAAATGTCGGTTTGGGGCCCCTTACACACCATGTTATGTTAACAAATTCAAATAATAGTCACGCATGAAAAAAATATTGAAATTTATAATAGATAAATAATGAAGTGGGAGTTCACCAAGGGTCATCGTTCAAAAAATAAATAAATGCCTGAAGTATGTGACTTCAAAGGTAAAATTCCAACTCTTAGAATACTTTAAATGTATCTACTTAGTCCTATATAGACATGGAAATATAAAAAATAAAATCGAATCATAGGCGCTGACACAGTAGAGCATTATATAGGTATGTATGTGGGTGCTCAAGTAACAGAGATGTAAGTAGTGTACCCGAAATAAAGAGATGCCAACCAAGACCAAGGACCAAGGGTGTTTGAACCGCCTGAAGAACATATACTCGTATGGTATGGAAGAAGAGGAGAATACCATATATTTAAATCCGATTGGCACGAGCTCCACTGTTTCTCATTTTTCTATATCGTCGACCATAGGTTCAATTGGGGTAAGGGACAATATACGATTTTTCAGGAGAGCTTGATAAAGATTTTTTTTTTAACTAATTCGTTTTTAACTTTTTTTGTTATGAATCTTTTTTGGGCCCGATTTGATACATAGTCTTGTATTTTGGTGTTCTATCTATCCATGTAGTGCTCGTTTTAATAATGTAGAATTTATAGAAGATGTTATGTCCCTTACACCAACTTATTTCGTTGCTGATGTCCCTTACAGACAGAGTATTCTGTAGTCTCGTCCCTTACCTTAAATTTACCTATTAATTGTATCCACTTTACTGATGAAGAAATAGCGTAAGGGATTAGTTGAGATTATCTGTGAAAGAAAAAATGGTGAAGGGTTCGTTGTAAAAATAAATAAGTACATACATTTGACGTAAGGCGTATCTTAACATTTTAATCTTTAAAACATTAATGTAAGAAGTATATAAATGTATTGAAACCCTATGAGCATTTTTTTGTGTGTCCGTTACATGAAATATTTGTACCATTACAAAGTTTATATTTTTATAAAAAGACGATTTCTATCGAGTGGAATAACCCACATTTTATTTTATGATTATTTTTTATTTTGATCACATTAATAATTTCTCAGCCTCTATGATCAAATACTGAAATAAAAAACCAATGTCATTTATACAACAAACTTATTAAAAGTTTAGGGCTTGTGTTGAAGGATAAAAGTTCGGAATTAAACACAATTCAGAAATAATTATTTTACATTTGTACTTTTTTTGTTCTTTTAGATAACTTAATGCTCACAATTCAGGAATCCCTGTGAATAAGGGAATAACTCAAAAACGGCACTTTTCAAAAGAGACAAGAAACTATTTTTCAGTTGTAGATATTTAGATCTTGAACCTATTAAGCATTTTTATATAATCTGTGGTGTTAGGCTTTCGTTATATAAATAATGAACTAATGCTGTTAATGCGTTGACCCTATAAATATGTTTTTTTGTAGTTATAGCTTTTGTTTGCGATTATTTAAAGACGTACCTCAATTTATTTACACCATTTTTTCCTATTTTTAGCAATTAAACAACTTATGTCCTTATGAACGACGTGCATAAACGAAAGAAAATGACATATCTGTGTGAATGACGTGCATAAACCAAACGAAACGACTTACACCATTATTTATAATGGTTTTTTTAAAAACTATACTACTTGTCAAACTTGAAATTGTTATCTAATAATAAAATGACAGTAAGCGTAAGGTACGTGAAAAACATTAAGGAAAAGTTCTTGTTTATAGCTATGAAATATAATCAATATCAACATCAATGTCAGTGAATGAATAGCAAGAGCTCTATTAAGATCCTTCGATTTCTCAACACATATCAGTAGCGGAATTTCAGATAATGACTGTTAAAGTGTATCATACTTATGAAGATTTTAAAATTTTCCATGCCTTTTATTGACAGTGCAATTTTTTTTTGCAATTCATCAAGTACCGAGGCGATTTTAAGAAGCCCAAACTCAGTAGTATTACATTATTTTATTATAGAGTTTTCCCTATGTCGACTATCCGGCCCCATATACCTGATTTCAACGCAGCTAGTCCTCGGAAAGTGAATCTAAACTCCCTTGAAATATTTTTAAACATACAATATGTAAAGTTCATTAAACATTTTTGAAGAGAAAATTATTGTATCGGATATGGAATCTAAATATAAATCGGATCAAGCCTAAATATCGTCTTAATCAAATTGGTGTAAGGTTCACACTGTTAAAAATATGAGATAGCAAATTGGGGTAAGGAGCATATTTTTTCAAAACTAGTGCTATAATTTTAATGTATGGGTGTTATTTATTCATGAGACAAAAAAAAGCAGTAGTGTAAAAGCCAGTGTCATAAGATTGTCTTCAAAAATAAATAATGTAAAGGTAATTCCTTAATTGGAAAGACGTTTACCTTATTCAAAGTGGGTTGGTGGCAGTAGATACCCTATTTGATGTTGCTTTATTAAAATAAAAAACAGATACATGGTTTATGTGGGACAGATTTGATTTTGAACCCATAGAAATCGGTAGTGTAAGGGACACTTTTTTCAAGCTAGGTTTTTTTTATATACACCATTCGATAGAGCGGAAATTCTGAACACATGTATATTCAACTCATTTTGCGTATTTTGTCCCTTACCCCAAGTGAACCTACGGTTGACGATATGGAGTTGAAGCGTGCACGATACGAGCTCGAAAAAGGCAGAGGATTAATGCTTTGGAGATGTGGTGCTGGAGGTGCATGAGGATGCCCTGAACCACCAAATGAATCATTAACTCGATTCGCTCAAACTTAAAACCCGTCTGTCCACAGTATGTGATCAACGAATCCTTTCGTCTGAAATACGAGTACCATATAGTGGAAAAGTTGATCGTAGTTGGAAACACAGATGGTACACGAGCTCGTGGACGATCCCCAATCAGATGGACCTATTATGGTATTGTTAAGTTATTCCTCCAAGTTTTGCTCGGTTGTAAGGTCCATTGCTTAATGGACATGACTTGATGGAGACAAATCGTTCACTGCAAGTGTAAGCCACCCAGTGATGACGACTGAGTTCTGTAATGAGAGAACAACAAGAGAGAGATAGAGAGAAAATAAATCACATACTAGAACTTGTGTTATGTTTTTGAAGGAGCATGAGTTGTCCTATTGTATAAGGTATTTTAATTAATTATTAATCATACTAACTTTTGATGTTAAATTGATTCTTATGTTCCTATATAACCCTTAACCTGGCGTGTATGGCTGGGTGAACAAATTCTTTGACCATCTTTTTCAATTTTTTTTCGATCCAGAATATTTTGCTCTATTTTACCACAACGAGGCTTGAACTAGCGACCTTGTCTCCCGGAGCGGGAATTTACCACACGAAGGGCTAATTACTAAGTACTTTCTTGCTTTCTCTTTTATTGTGTTTTAACCAAAAGATAGTTAGGTATATTGTACCAAATGCGTGAATAGAAAATCAAAACCGTTTTATACTAAACGTTAAATTTTTATTTAACATTCGTCTCACAAGTAGAAATATAAAATATTTATCTTGCCCGTCGTTTACGATACCTATTTCCACGTTTTAGGGAAATTGTAATTTTACTCTTGCAATACTAAAACAGAGAAGATATATTTCCATGGTCATGAATTAAAAAAAATGTGTTCATAATTATTTTATTTATGTGGCTATAATTTATAGAATTACTAACTTTCAATGTGAATTTTCTTTTATTTAAATATAATATTTTTCAATTCCTTGAAAATTTCAAATTTGCTATGTTTTTATGCCCCGAACGTGAGGAAATACATAATGTGTCAAATAGACGTCAGCAAATCAGAAGTGTCAAAGTTTCAAACTGTCAAATCTGTCAATAAATTCAATAATCTCCGAGGCACGGGGTGTGATAGCCGTGGGAACTTTTCAATGGTTTAAATATTGTGATTAATAGTAAGGGCTCGTAGTAGCAAGTTCCAGTGATAAGTCGTTAGTGAGATAACTTTACAGTGAGTGTCAGCTCGGAAAAAGAACGGAGTACAATGTAAGTGAAGATTTGTCAATTTCATTACCTACACAGATTCACGAGATCCGTCTCACCTCGAATACCTGCATGCACGTTGCACAATGCGTTTTTATTAAAAAGTTATGACAAATCATTTCACATAACGTCGATGTTCATTTATAAGTGATCATATTTAATGTGTTATTCAAAATATGTTAGTTACAAATTCAAGTTTCAATGGTAGTGAAATACAGTTATGTCGTTTACATAACAAGACGTTCCCAAATTTGCTAGAAGTCAAAAGTTCACGAGTTTGGGGTCACGGTTTTGATAGCTTTTGCAATTTTTTTATGCTTACAGATTACCAGTATTTTATTGATGTTCATGATTTAAAAGTTTGCCCAGGAAACATAATATACTTATTTTCTTTTCAAACTACATTGTAACTGAACTAGCATACCTGTTGATCATTTGTATATAAGCAGAAAGATGTCAGTTAATATTGAACTTGAACATCAAATTAACTTGTTCAATTCATTGATGTAATGTTTTATTTTTATTATGTAACTTATACTTGATTATGAAATGAACTAAGACCTTTGATAACTTATACAGGTACCCATTGATAATGCCATCTGTACTTAAAAAGTCATGTGAACCTACCATTGTGAGATAAATGAAACTGATTTTAAAATTGTTACCTACTGAATATTGTTGCACATGTAAATATTTTTAGTTCTCTTAACAATTAATACATATCTAAATTTTGTAGGTATATGACATGTAAAGGATGACTATTATTTATAAGCTGTATGATATGATAGAAATCCAAATTCTGTGCAAAGCTTTCCCTCTATCTAATGCAAACCGAATCTTTTCCATAGCTTTAGTGATATTATACTTTAATTTAAAACTAGAAGGAAGCAATTTTAACCGCAAATTTATTTTCTTCACCATAGTCAGGTAAAAGGTATCCTATAACCTTTGTAAGGCCAGCTATCCCTGTACCAAAATTGGTTAAAATACAAAAATAAACCTAAAATAATCAACTTAAGAATTTTATAATAGATGTTAAGAATTCAGTATCTTATCTTGTTGAACAAATCTATCACAAGATGATGTCTTAACCTTATTCTGTGAATTGTACTTTCACAGTTGTCTCTGCTTACAAATACAAGAACACATAGTTAGTACCTTGGACTCAACAAGACTGTACTGTACATTCATGTGAGCATGTTTCTTGCACAAAATTGTTTTATTGATCAGATATATACTTAAAATTAAGTACATAAAATCAAACCTGCCTGTTCAACTCATAGTCAATTAAGTATATGAAGAGGTAAGAGAAAACATTGGCTTATTTTTTTTTTAGTTGTTGTTTTTAGTCTATGGCCACAAAATTTCTCAGTTCATCATATGACTATCTAAAACGGGGGCTAGCAAAGTGTAGTTATTTGCCTGGCAACAGTTAATGATTGCAGTTCTAGATTTGGCTGCGGCATATGTATCATTTCATAGTAAAAACAACTCCAGCTTTATCATTAAAGGTACTTAATAACAGTATACCATGAGGACTCCCGTAGAATTACCAGTTAGAATTTTAATAAATTCCGGAATTTAAAAAGGTTTCATTTATATTAAAAGCCTTTCAAGCCTTTGTAAGTACTGTGCGATTTTATTTAGAAGCAAACTAGTATAATAATAATGTTCACTAACCATAGGACAAGAAAATAAATTAGTCTGTTACATGTAACATATGTAAGCACTATGATCCCAGTTGGTCGAAATATTTTTATTTTTATTTTATAAATGACCTTTCATTCATGGAATACTTACTCCAGTTTAAAATGTAAGTACTCAAGATCTGGCACAACACCAATAAGGATCTCACGACGTGAGGCTCGGCACTCGGACCGACCTCCCTCGACATTCGCTCCGACTCTCGGGCACTCGATGGCCTTGAACAGCCCCTCTCCTCGTCCGCCATTGCTCGCGAACTTTAACAAACAGCCAGTCTCAAACAGCGCGAGTGCGGCGCGTACCGTCCCGCGCTTTTTAAAAACGGAACGCGAGGTTCTTTTTAGTGGCACTTTCACTTGTCCTGTTGACAATTGCATCACAACGCGTATTTATAGAGGTAAGCTCGTCTTTATCATATGTTGTAACACCTGTGGCTCACAAGCTCACATGATTCTCACGTTCTGCGTTTGGATTCATATTTTGCTAGGTTACCTAATGTATACGTTCTTGGAAACTATTATTGATATTGGCGCGCTCAAATACTTTGCTATTGTTAGAAGTGTTTTTAACTTTTTTTACGGCCGGCAGTATGAACTCGGTTCAAAGCCTTACCAAAGTACCACTTAACTTAAAAGTGACTATTTGTCTTGTGACCCGACACATCTTTGATTAGTAATCTAGTCTTGGAAAATATACGAGCGTAATTCAACCTGTTATTATACTGCGTATTATATCGACCTTAAAATGTTAATTTAAAAAACAGCTTTTATCCGGCAATCTGGCATGCAATGCAAATAATGCAATTATTGTTTTTTTTTTCATTAAGTCATTATAAGCAAACGGTTGTTAAATGTTGTTGTTTGACCTTTGGTTGTATGTTTTTATATCGGATGCTGGAAATTATATTTTTATATACATATACTACATTATTTAGTTTAAGCCGTGTGAGAGTCGTGTTCGTGTAAAATTAACCGATGGCTTCTGATATTCATCTTTACCATAAACGTAAATAATACGTATATTACTATACAGTCATTCATTCACACGATAAGTACTTACTTTACAATACCTTCATTCAATACATTATGTTTAATTATCGGTCGAAGCTAGCTTAGGACAGTCCTTTACTCCTATTCTTTATAAGTTTCATGCCAATTCCGTAGCAACTAATTCCCATTGATAAGCCCCACACAGGCAAGGAAAAATAAGAGAATATATTTTGATCTTGCACGTGTCTTGTACCAATAAAATACTCCATATTGGAACTCACTGCGAATGCAAACCTATTCTGATAATAATAGTTTACTTAAAAAACGCCGTACATGACCTCTCTGAAAAAGAAAACGAAACTCTAGATGTCAATACATACTACAAAAGGATTGAAACCACAATTATAACTTCTTTAAACAAAAATAAAAACAATAGTTTCCGTCAAAAACCAAAAATACTTACAGATTACACCTTAAACTTAATGAAAGAGAGAAGTCAACTACTTCACAAACAACACCTAAGTCACAACGAAAAAGCTAGACTTACTTTTTTATTCAAAACAACTAAATAAGAGATTAAAAAGAGCTATAAAGATCATAAGGAATGTATATTTAAGAGACATCTAATATCGTCCGGAAGTCTAAAAAAGGCTATAAAAGAGCTAAATACTACAAAGCAATGGATACCATCATTGAATGCGAACGCTCCTAAACAACAAACTCGAGCAGAGGTAATAAACACTGCCACAGAATTCTATCGACGGCTATATAGCGCCCCTAAGGACTTGTACCATAAAAATATAGAAACTTTAACTGCACCAAATCACAACATAGAGATACTATACTTTAATGAAATCGACATCCTAAGTAAATTAGAGAAACTAAAAGACGACAAAAGTCCTGGCACCGATGAAATATCAAATGAAGCCATAAAATTAGCAAGAACAGTTATCCTTAACCCTCTAACGTTTTTATTTAACAAGATTCTTGATGAAGAAAATATTCCAAAGACATGGACAGAGTCTGAAATAATACTTTACGTTGTACAAGAAAGGAGACCCAACAGACGTAGGGAATTACAGACCCATAACCCATAAGTATAATGCCATGTTTGTACAAACTCTTAGCAAACTGCATACTGGAAAGAATTGACCGCGACATAGAAAAACATCAACCGAGAGAGCAAGCTGGGTTTAGAAAATCGTTCAGCACTGCTGACCACATACAAGTATTGGAACAAATAGTTGAAAAATATTACGAATTTCACAGACCATTATATCTAGCTTTCATCGACTATAAAAAGGCTTTTGACTCAATATCACATCAAAGCATCTGGAAAGCTCTCCACGAACAAAATGTAAATAAAATAGCAAATACATCAGAATCATTAAACACATCTACGATAACAGTACTAGCAAAATTAAGTTAGATAGTTTAGGACAAAAAATAGAAATAAACAGAGGAGTTAGACAGGGCGATCCACTGTCACCTAAATTATTCATATCAGTCCTCCAAAACACTATGAAAAATCTATCTTGGGACAAAAAAGGGTTAAAAATTGGCAGAGAGCGCCTCCACCATCTATGCTTTGCAGACGACATTGTGTTGTTCTCAGAGAGCCCCATTGAGCTCCAATCCATGATGTCAGAACTTGATAACGCAAGCTCAAGCGTCGGCCTGGAAATGAACCTCTCAAAAACGAAGGTCATCAAATCACCACAGAACGCCCATTCTAATAAATAATAACTTGATAGATTATGTAGATGAATATATTTATCTCGGCAAGCATGTATCCTTTCGCAAAAATAACAACTTAGTGACTATGTGGGGCGGACCTCATGGGCACAGAAACAGAGGCCGTCCAAAAGCAAGGTGGAAGGACGAAATAGAGACCATTGCATCTAGAAATTGGTTAAACCTGGCAAAAAATCGTGACGAGTGGAAATCTTCGGAGGAGGCCTTCACCCAAAGAGGGGTCCAGTTGGCAGGCATATCGGACTAAAATTGCATATATCACAACTGTTAGTGTAAATTTTCCAATGGAATAATAAAAGGCTTTTTTTTTTTTTTACTTGTTTGGGTCAATGTGAAATCGGTAACAGTCGTGATTTTACATTATTTTGTTGTATTTACTAAGTACGTGTAGCGTTAATAACAGTGATTTTATTTACATAACTGCTAATCACAGAAATGTTTGGTCCTTCGAGCCAGATTAACCTGTAATATTTAGTGTTACTTATATAGTCTTGAGAATGCAGTCTCATAGTGAGTAATGATTAACAAACAACTTAATTCTCTAAAATTACAGTAGGTACATTACAAATATCATAAATTCATGATCACTTTGCAAATATTCTGTATGCAGGTCCAGTCGAGTTTATTTACATCTACACACTTACGAGAACAAAAATATCTGAACACGACTTTATGCTCCTGACAATAGGGTCGTGTTCAGATATTTTTGTTCTCGTAAGTGTGTAGATGTAAATGAACTCGACTGTCCCTTGGATTTGTGAATCAGAGATTAAGTACTAGGTTTATGTTACAATACAATAGTCAATAATACTTTATTGCACACCGATAAAAGTTTACAAAAGGAAGCAAAACAAATATATTTTTTAAATAACGGTAGTTTAGGTCGGTATTATAACGATTGAATACGTAGGTATACATATAAATGTTAGTACTTTACCTACTTCGCCACTTATTCCTACGGATAATACGAGTATCAATTATAAATAAAATAAGTTTATGTCAAAAATTACATTTTAGTGGCAAACTTTTATAGCCGACTGTACTTCTCTTTGGATATCCATCAAATGCTCACTGAGACGATTCTAAAGAGCCCAAGCTCGGTAGGATTGCTTTTTCTATTATAGAGTTCCTATGGCTTCCGGCTCCATCATCAGATCAGCCCCATGGTACCATACTATTGTATTGTCATCAAAGTTAAGTAAGTATGCAAAATTTCAGCTCAATCGGTTGATGATATCTGCTTCAAAATTGACTTGCAAGATTCCACCCGAACAAACATACTTTAAACATACATACAATGCAAGTTAAATAAAAGCTTGTAATGAGAATCGATTGTCGAACACTTAAGATTGTTTGATACTTGAGTGCAATAATCCACGTTGAGTGACCTTACACGTACTCAAAGATGATGATGGAGAATGGTATCATTATTTATTTTCATTTTAATTACCTACGCGATTCACCTTGACTTGTCTGCAGTCTGCACACCAAAAGCTCACATAGGTATTAATATGATACACATATAGTTCTAAAATTGACATCCCTTATCCTTGAAATTCCTCATCAAGAACAATCAAATGAGCTCAAACACGACGACTTTATCTTATGCTGTTTAGGAATTCCTAACGGCCGCCTTCCGTCTCCAAGATACCAAATTATTAAATAGATAAATTATTGTATCGTCACGTGAACTACGCGCAAAGTTTCATTTCGATACTATAAAGGCTTTATCACACTTGCGACTTGCGAGCGAATTTCGTATGAAGGCGATCATGCAGCGAGTTCGCCGCGACGGTTATTTGTAAAGTATCGCAAGTGTGATAGGGGCCCTAAGAGAGAGAAGTAAGTTAAAATTGATGTCCAAGATATAATAACAATGTTTGTTAAGGTGTCGGTTCGTAGCCGATAACAGACAGCAGCAGCAGATGCCGTGTCGCAGCGACACGTCGTGGCGTCATGTTATGTTATGTTATGATTTCGAACTTGACTGCTGTATGGATTCTATATAAATAATATTTATTAAATATACAGATTCTTCTAAGAACATAGTTTGTATACGAGTAGGTATATTTTAGTAAATTTTTAGGTAGATGCTAATAGTAGTTTATGTGACTGTACGTAATGAAGGGCATTAAATACGAGTGTGGGTTTATGAAACGAGCCGAAGGCAAGTTTCATAATAACATCACACGAGTGTTTTAATGCCTAATTATGTACAGTTACATACACTACTTTATCTAGCCACATATCATAAGCCTCCATGATGCATTCAGGAGTCGCACATTATAACAAATATTACCCGGTAATGGCGGTAATGAAGTTTTCTGGCAGCTGTCTTAGATTTTTTTTTTAATTTAGAGACAAACTAGAGTCGGCCCCAACTATCATATCGTTCGATATCTTACACGTGCGACATTTGTCAAATTTGATTGCAAATTGACAATTCTATTCGAACTAAGCGTCATCTCTTAGAATAGAGGTCAAATCAAATTTCTTTGTTTTTCAGAGATGTTCGAAATTTGAATAAATAATATTATCGAAATCGATGTTATTATTTAGCAATAATAACATTTTAACAGATAAGAAATTTGTTCCAACAAAACAGTATATTTTTATGGTGGTCATAATGAGCGGTTCTTGAACGCATCATGGAGGGCTTATGATATTTGGATGGATAAAGATATTGAAATAATCAATATAGGTATCATTATAATAAATGAAACGAAGGACATATTATAATAAGTTAATATGTTATTGTACAGACAGATGGATAAATATACGAACGAACAAACATTCAGGTGTATTTATACGTTGTTTGACTTGGCTTGATAAGACAGTTAGCCTTACCTATTATTGTTATTGCAGAAAGCGATATCTACTGATATCTGTAATATGTATAAGAAAAACAGCGATATATTCACTTTATTTGACGCTGCAGAGGATTCAGTTATTTTAGCAACGTGATAAATACGGTAAAACAGTATTTTATCCAAAGGTTGAATGAGGATCCGGAGAAGTCCTCTATGCTGGCGATTAGGAAAGGTCAATGTGGCTTTATCTGGGGAGGGGAAGACATATTTTCAACAGTGGACATCTTTAGGCTTCTTCTTTTCTTTTCGGTCTGGCCTTTGTTGCGATAGAGTACCAATTAGGAAATGCAACAGTTAACAACCGTTTTTTTTAACACGTATAATAACCGATGGCATTCCCTAGTGCCAATCAATCCAACCCCACTCATTCCGTGAAGTCAATATAATATATAAATAATATTACGAGTACATTTGATTGAGCAGGTTTATTTATTTCGATATCGTCTCTTATCGGTTATTTCACAACAAGATTGTATAGCAGATAAACTGAACAAAGTATTTACTTTCAGGTGGTTCTATTATTTCCGGTTATCAAATATCGATAGCTTAAGTCTACGTAGGTATATTGTTACAATATAATACTATGGCTTCACTAGTACTGCACGGCTAGCATAACTTTGACACGCGCCTCTTTTTCGCGCGAGATATACTACCTGTCTCTATCTGTACAGTACTATGAGATAGTGACGGATGATGCTATCTCGCGCGACATGAGTCGCGTGTCAAAGTTATGCTAGACGTGCTGGCGATTGGAGGGCGAGTTGAAAGCGAAGCAAGCCGCGAGCGAGTTCGCCGAGTGTACAATATTCGAACATGCCACTACTTGGGCGGCAAGCGGCGGCAAGCGGCGGCGAGCGGCGGCCATATGAGTGAGCGAGACATTTGCTCGGACCTGATGGAGATGCCACGAACTCGGTCTTAGCGGTGAGCGATGCAGCGCGCGTTACGTGTGTCTCGCTCACTCTTCGGATCTCTCGCTCAACCGCTCGTCGCGCCGCTGGTCGTGGCTATACTGTTACGGGGCTATACGGGGCGTATGGTGTCCTCGCGGCGAACTCGCTGTACGGTTGCAGCGGAATACTTGCAAGCTCGCGGCGAATTCGCTGTTCGCTTTCAACTCTTCCAAAAATCTTCAGTGTGATAAGGCAGTAACTACTCAAAAGTAAATCCATCACCCTAGTTCAAAGGTGAAGCAACGTCAAACCTCGATACGTATATTGTTTTAAAACTTCTTCTGGTTGCTTTTCTTGGCAGGGCAGACATGGTTTGCAAGACAATACCCAGAGTAAAATTGCCGTGTCTACCGTCCGTAGCTATGAGTTGATAATGTTTCAGAGCCTAGCGCACAATATTCTCTTTTATAAATATTGAATCGACATTGAGTTTCGAGATGCAAAGTGATACAATATTAAAATGGCCACCTAAACGTATAATAAAGCACAAGTGGTTACCACTTTACCAGGTTTCTACCAATTGAAGCAAATGAGTATTCGATTTAAATAACCGACAATCGTTTAAACTGCCGAGTGAGGTAATGGATCTCATCGACATGCACGGATGAATCGTTTTCATCCGCACTAGGGCTTGCAATATCGGCATGGTTTTCCAATTCCGGAATTGACTTCGAGATTGGCACTGAATTCCGGAATTCCGGAACTGGTTCCGGAATTGACTTACCATACAAAAGTATACAAAAAATTGGACAAGTGCGAGTCCGACTCGCGCATGAAGGGTTCCGTACCATCTATAACAAGTTTGTTGTATGGGAGCCCCCCTTAAATATTTATTTAGCGGCAGTAGAAATACATCATCTGTGAAAATTTCAACTGTCTAGCTATCACCGTTACAGCCTGATGACAGACGGACGGACGGACAGCGAAGTCTCAGTAATAGGGTCCCGTTTATACCCTTTGGGCACGGAACCCTAAAACGAGTATTTTTTACGATTGCAGGCGGCAAGGCGCTAGTTTTCGAGGTTAAGAGATTTAACAAGACTTTCATCCAAGTCTCAGAAATACCTTGAGGCCAAATTTTGCGGACATTTAATCTCAAGAGCATTTTGCAGAAATTTCGCAGTTTAAATAATATATTTAGACGGTTCTACTGCGTCTTTCTCAATCAATACAATTAATTTGTACTGCTAAATATTTATGCCTGTTTCTTTATTCTCATCCCGACAGTGATGTCCACACAGACGCTCCGGTATCTGACTTAGTGTACACATCAAAAGTGTCGTAATCTAAAGCTTGCTTAGCAATGTCTTGGCCCGCCTCTTGGTGATCAGCACAGTCTCACACGAGTCACTTATGATCAGTCATCCCATTGACAACGATGCGTATTTTGAGCATCCGTGGAGTCAACGGGAAGCTAAAGGGGACCTCCTCATTCAATGATTAATTCATTGATTTAAGTTCTACTTCCAGTTGTTTATAGGCTAGGTTATCGGGGGCTGGGTTTCCGCAGCTCGATTTCTTACCATACGCCTATTTTGCGTGAGGGGAACTACTCTTGTCAAACCAACTCTACCAGAGAACTTAGCAGTCCCTTTATGTTACCAACGGCTTCTGGGAGTGACCTCGGCGACCCGAGGTGTTGTACGCGGTAATTGGCCTCTCCAGGACATTCGAGAATGACATAGCCGGCTGTCTCCTCTGCCTCCATGCAGGCTCTGCAAAGAGGGCTGTCAGTGACACCTAGAGTAAATAAGTGTTTTTTGGTAAGGCACGTCCGATTAATGCTCCAGTTATAAGCCAGAGCTGGGGCCTCCTTAGTTGCCTTACCTTGCGCGACAACCCGGGGCAAAATGTCGGAAGAGCCTCTCTCTGGACTGCCTGCAGGTACCTAAGTTAGACCAGTATTGCTGCTATTCCATCTTCATGTTCTTAGTGTGATGCTCAGCCAGGAAAATGGTAGAGGTAGGATCAGTTCAGGTCCTTCTAGTTCTCTCTTTCAGTTGTTATGATTCCGTCTTTTAGCTTTTTCTTTTTTTTTCTTCCTTTTTCTGTCTATGGTTTAATGACATTTATTGGCCTGATGGTAAAATTATTAACTACCTGAGATACCCCATGACATTTATTATATTGATGTTCGATACCCCGCCTGTCACTATCGTAAGTGTTTACCGAGCACATTCATCACACGTTTCTATCATAGACATCAATGCCCTTGGATTACCCATCAAAATATCTCATATTACTGTCTAGAAATTACATTAAATAGAGTCTTTTCAATTCCGGAATTTCGATATTGGACGTCATAATTCCGGAGTTGTAATATCGGAAAAATCATCCGAAATTCCGGAGTTTCGAGATTCCGGAATTCCGGAATGCAAGCCCTAATCCGCACCATCGTAATCGATGAACGCATTCAAATAGATCGATGGATCGTATATCTATTTAATCAGATTATAAAATTAAGAAATTAAGTTGCAATTTGGCATGCAGACGATGCCACATCCCACTACCTATTACGTTGCATTTTACACAAACAACCAATAAAAACAGCTCAGTCAGGTGGCTTTTGGGGAGATCTATTAGTCGCGGCGTATTCGCTGCGTGATCGCCTTGATACTAAAATCGCTCGCAACTTAGATTAGATTCATTTATTTCATGTGAAAATAACTGTATACATTTGCATGAAATATTCAAAAATATAAGTATACACATCATGATCGTCAAAATAAAAATATAATAATAAAACTAACAATAACAATGTCAAGCACAAGAAATGATAACCATAATAATAATAATCAATATAATCTCCTAATAAGGATCGTCATCACAACTTTAAGTCATTACACTAAAACAAAGCAAACAATCTATATACACAGAAAATAATAATCAGATGACATCTAATAATACAAAATAAAATCATTGTCGCAATACAAAATAAAATAAAATAGCTACCAAATCAAATGTCAATAACAAATATACAAATAATAACTAGAAGTTTAGTTCCATGTACTCACTCACGGAGTACAGAGGGTTTTCCAACAAAATGTCTCTCAGTCGACGCCGAAATATTTCGTAAGATGGCTCATTTCGTAGGTTTTCAGGCAAATGCTCATAGTAAGTTGGGCCAATGACCCGTGGGTTTTTGCCTGAAATCGCCATGCGACGAGGCACGATTCTGAGTCGCCCGGTAGTGCGGAGATGTTTACCTGCAACATGGACGCGCGCGAACTGAGATATATTAGTTCTTACAAATAAAAGTAAGTCGAAAAGATATTGTGAGTAGTGCGTCATTATGCGTTTCAATATAAAAAGTTTTTTACAGGGGTGCCTAGGTGTAGCTCCGACAAGAGTGCGAATGGCTCATTTTAGCATTATTAGAACCCTTTTTGCGTCAGTGGAGTTACCCCAAATAAGTGTTCCATATGACATGAGGGAGTGGAAATGAGCAAAGTAAACTTGTTTTAACGCGTCTCCCGAGATTAGTGGTGCTAATTTTCGAAGCGCAAAGACAGCACTACTCAACCTACCACAAAGATTGTCGACATGGCACTTCCAGTTCAGGTTTGAGTCAAGCGTAAAACCAAGGAACCTACTCTCATCGCACAATGGCATTGGACAGGTGGCCATGCACGGAGGCATTTGAACCTTTCGACCAGAAAAGAGCATCGTATTTGATTTGCTAACATTAAGCAAAAACCCATTTGCTGAGAACCAGATCTGCAACTGCTCACAAGCCTCAGCAACTTTTACACTGAGCTGCTCGTATGTCTTCGCAGAAACCAACACGGTCGTGTCATCCGCAAATAATACCGACAAACCAGCAGTAATGCTTGATGGTAGGTCATTTATGAATAAAAGAAACAGAGTATTTCCCAATGCAGATCCCTGGGGAATACCGACACTGACGAATCCTGTATCAGACTCATTTTGCCGTCTGCCGGTACTTTCACGACTTGTTTGCGGTCTGACAAAAACGAACTGAACATTCGGTGGGCGTTAGTCTTCACCCCGTAAAATTTCAGCTTGTTCAGCAGCAGAGTATGGCTGATAACGTCAAATGCCTTTGACAAATCGCACAATATTCCGGCCATCTTATTCCTATCATCCAACCCAGTCAATCTGCAATCAAATATCCTGTACGCCGCGGTAGTAGTTGACATATTCTGTCTATATGCGTATTGGTATTGGTTATCTGTTAACAGGTTATTCAATTCCAGATGAGTCACTAAATGAGATGACAAGACAGATTCGACTAGTTTTGATATCGCGGGAACTATTGTGATCGGTCTATAATTATTGACGTCACACCTATCGCCCTTGCCCTTGAAAACGGGACACACCCTGGTACTTTTCAGTACATCCGGGTATGTACCACTCTCAAACATCAGATTTATCAGGACGACAAGTACGTCGGCAACAACTGGCCATAGACAAAGAACAACATTCATCGAAATGTCATAAGCAACGACTGTTCCGCGTTTCTTCAGCATTGGGCGCAAAACACTATCTAACAACCCACGAGTGACGACTGGCAGAGTGAAAGGGGGCACATCAGAAATGTCCAAATGCCTATGAAGGTATTCCGTTGACTTGGACATATCGCTTTGTGAACACTCCAAGAAAGTGGGAGTTAAAGGCGTTAGGGACTTTGCTAGGCTCAATTTCAGTGTCAGTTACATAATCGCGAAGGCTAATATTATTTGACGATTTTGTTTTCGTACCTACTTCCTCGTTAACTATACGCCACATTTCCTTAGGTTTGTTGCTACTGTCCGCAAGCCTATTTTTAATATGCGTTTTACGAGCTCGCATTGTTGTGGATTTAATGAGCTTAGAGTAGTGGTCTATACATTCCGTCAGTATGGGGTTGTTAGGATACTGACGCCTTATTTCATGGAGATCAACGGAATTAATACGTAAGCACAGTGCTGTGCTTACGTATTAATTCCGTCAATTCATCACTCATCCATGGCGCATTATTATTTTTATTGCATTTAATCGTTTTCGTTGGAAAGTGAATGTCCATATAATAGGTTAGGGGGCGTTCAAGTATTACGTAACGCTATTTAGGGGGGAGGGGGGGTCTTGTAAAACGTTACGATGCGTTACAGGGGCGGGAGGGGGTCTTTCTTACAACACGTTACGTAACATTGTTTCATTTTTTTTTATAAAAAAATTGGGATTTAAAACGCCCAAGTTGCAACCCTTGTCGTTTATTTTACGGGGAATCCCTCGATTGTATTGCTCTGGTCGTCATTTTAACATATCTTTTGTGACTTTTGGGTAAAAATGGTCACTTTTTGTGTCACTTATGGTGTTACGTAACGTTTAGAGAGCGGGAGGGGGGGTACAGAAAAACGTAACGGCGCGTTACAAGGGGGGGAGGGAGGGTCAAAAATCTTCAAAAATTGCGTTACGTAATACTTGAACGCTCCCTTATAATATTAAATAATTTATAAAATTTATGGTTAATGTCAAATTGTTTACTATATACAGGGTGGCCAGGAAAAAAGTGCGTTCCTTTGGAGGGTAGCGTTTTAAGTCGATTCTGAACCCCCCTACAAAGGTCCCCCATGTCATACTTTAATATTTCTAGCAGTGATAAAAAAAATGAAATTACGAAACTCGCCCGGTCTAAACGCAGCATCATAGAACATGTGTGTATTAAATGTCAATGCGTAGTAAGAAACGTCAAACTAATTCATTCATTGTCGCGTTGTGTGTGTGTGCGTGAACATGGCGCCGCCGTAAGGTTTTGTGAAAGTTTGATTTTTAAATGGTTAGAACACCTACAAATGAAGATGGTGCGTAATTGAAAATGCTACGAGATCGTTTTTTCATATTAAATAGCCATTGAATGAGTATCAGTCGTGTCCTACAGCATAGGACTGCTAGATTAAGTAAAGTTGTGGTTATGTTTTTGTTTACTTACTTTGAAAATCTGGCTGTTAGAACCGGAATATCACAAAAATTCACAGATTATAACAAAGCACATCAGCTTTCGCACAAAATGGACACAACAAAAGCACATCAACATTTCACTAAAGCCACTAAACACGCGAATTAGGTTGGTTGTTTTCTTTACATGGTTTGTTTGAATCACGAGAATTCGCAGATTAATATTACATTTGCACAAAATAAACAGACCTGAACTACAATAACGTTTCACTAAAACGTGTCACTAATCGTGATCACATTTTTTAAGCAATAACATAAAAAAATATTAGTTTGTTTGTCTCGAAACCGCCAAAACAAAGCGTAAACTGAACTGAACTAATCACAGATACAAACACTCACTCACACGAGCGAGTTGAGGCGTTTTTCCACACATGTAAATGTGTTCGTTCATGTTTATGTCAGAGCAGTGCGGTACAGGGCGCGTTCACCTTTATTTACACTGCGTTGACAATTCGTTTCCTATTTTACATACTAGATGGCATAACTAGCAGTCATACGAGCAGATATTAAAGAATGTTTTAGTGTCAACATTATTACTATTTATTTGAACGTGTTGATTGTAAGACACATTAAAATTACTGGCGTTAAATAGTATGCATCGCATCTTCTTATGTTAATTTTCCATTGAGGTGTGCAAAAAAGAATATCCTATTCTATTCTGATTATGTGAGTACATTTTGGTGATGGGGAGTAGGTAATTAAAAAAAATCAGTTCATTCAGTAAAAATCTATTACCAGATGTCGATATTAACATCAGAGACTGGCGAGATTAACACCATCTATTTTATTATTCTCATATTTTCTAAATTGATTTATTAGAATCAGCGCCGCAGGACGACGACGACGTACCCGATCTTTGTGTCTGCATTGTGTGAATGGCTGCGGTAGTCATCTTTTCTCTCTGTTGCCGACACGAGCTACGCTCGAGCGGCGGTGTAGCGGGCCGCCGCCACGGACAAACACGCTGGAGCACACGGCTAACACGGAAGGGGCGTCAATGTTTTCCCGGGGATCTCAGGAATCGGATAACAGCTCTGTGGACAGCGTGCAGTAGCAGCTGTTTGGGAGCTTCGTGTATAGCGGTGCGATCCCTGGGAGTTGTTCGTGGTGTGAGCGGTCCGCGCGGTTAACATGACACTCGCCGCCGCCGCATGACACTAGCTGGTTAATGAACTTCTTCAGGGGGCGCCACTTGAGGTCGCGTTCGACGATGTCGTTATGATAGCGAGCAACGATCGAGACTCCTGGCAGCACCGGCACAGCATCCCTGCCTGGGCGACGCGCTGACAACACGCTGGCAAGATGCTAACGTTCCAATCCAAATTAGAGACGGCGCGATGACGTTGCGCTAGCATTTTCGCCATCACATTTGCATTGCATTGCGGGTCGATTGCTAAAAAAATGTACATAGTTAAATAAAAGCTTAGTTAAGGTAAAATCACGATCGCTTCTTTTGTGTGACGAAGGTTAGTCATACAAAATGTATGGGAAACTTTCGTCGCACAAAGGAATCAATTAAGATTAAAATGAATTAATTTGCAGTAGATTGATTACATTACATTCGTCTGTCGTAAGTAACCTTTGTGTCATAATTTGCGAATATTTTATTCAGTGTAAAACAATATTATGTCTTTAATAGTAACTGCTGCTAACGTAAATTATTCTCTGATCCTTTGTACTTCATTTCTTCGACCTGCGTGTGACATGCCACACGGCGACAGTAGCGTGGGTAGGTACTGTAGGGGTGAAGGCTCAGGGAAACTAAGTACTTGATAATTTTGATTTAATATGACCGAAATACTATAAATATAGTTGTTTATTTGGTGGCGACTCGTAGAGGAATCGTTCTTATCTTTTATTATGTCGTTCAGCTGACAGTGACAATCTCTATTTAAACAAAATACTTCTTACTATACAAAAGTCTATCGAAGGATCCTAATCTATAGGTAATTCTAGCTAAAAGTCAAAGTGAGGCAATAGCCGATTGAAAGAACGCCACCAAATGTTACAATATAACCTACCTATCCTACTAAAGACCCTAGCTAAAAAGAGAGCTGATTCAACTACCTGCGGGGGCAACAAATTGACAAAAAGGGACAAGTCTCTTACTACGAGATAACAAGCTTCAGATTAGCAATGAAAAGAAACGATTGTTAATTAAATCCATAAAACATTCCAATTGCTTTTCCAAAGGTTGCCTCGGGCAAGCAAAACCCCTGCAAAATCTTACCCGCTCATCCATGGCTACCTGCCTAACCCTAAACCACTATGCCATGAAAGCCCTTGTCAACTTTTAAAAGCAAGTGCCATTAACTTCAAACGATCACGAATGACCATTGGAATGCCAAGCCACTGACTTCAAAAAATTGAAACATGATTCTATTACAAATCAACCCATTAATAACCTAACTTGCTTGCTAAGTAATACATTTTCATCTTCTGTGCACTGCACTCTTCTTTCTTGTTTATCTGCTTGGCATCCAGTCGGTCGTGACTCCGTAGTATGTGTGTACATGCAAAAAATCAAAAATATTAGAACATTATCACCGCTATCTATTCTCTAAATCAAAATCTCCGGCGTTCTTATCATTATCACTAAACTAAACTTAAAGCACAAAACGCACCTTTGAACGTAGTGATGTGGAAGCTGGGGATAAAGATGTCCGCAAATCTTCTCAGCACCCTCCTCACGGTCGTCTTCAACAACTCGCATCGCACGTACATTGCGCAACGCGAATCTGCTGCCTCCTCCTGGAGACGTAGTCGTAGCGATGTCGTCGTGCGTCCCACGCACGTCCCTACAGTACAACTGTTGATTTAAAACTCTTAAAAAATCGGGCGGCGCCGCGGGGCCGCGGTGTGGGGGGCGCCGGCTGCCGGGCGCCGCGTAGCCGCACTGCGGTGATGTGGCCGTGTCAGTAGTACGGTTCGGACGCCATTTGTATGGAGCGTGTTCAGCGCTCCGTAGGAATGTCGAACTTAAGCGGTAATTTCTGTATCATAGCTGTGTATGTGTCCCATACAGACATTTGATCCCGATGTAAATAGGATCGATTGATTTCCACAAGCAAAATAACATAATGCATATTGTTATTACTTTTGGAAGTATAAAGTAAAGCAGTTCTTAACTAAGAACAATCATAGCTTACCCGCTGTTACTGGTCTCCATTAGAATTTTATAGGCATCTATTGATAATATCTATTGAAAGTAGATTTTTTTTTTCCGGTTTTCGTCGTAGATGTTCATAACGGCGAAGCAGTGAATTCTGAAATTTAAAATTAACTGTGTCAAGACTAATGTTTGTGACAAATATCGCGAGATTTAGGTATTACTTAATAATTTAGACAGAAAAAATTGAACATATCGTACCGGTAATATTTTCTAGCTTCTTCCGTCGTAAATCGATCGATCGATGAGCATTAGTTAATTTCTTTAGTGAGCTCACGGCTCAGGCATGTTAAGTGGTAAAACGGAGGCAGTCGACGTGATAACGACGGGCGAGGCGAAACGCTGGTTTTAGTATGAAACGCATAAGCACATGGTGTTTACGGTAGTGCTGGTAGCGAGAGGCTGATGATGATGATGATCTTCGAGATTCTCCAGACGCCAATAAAGATGATTTGCGTTCCGGTAACTTCTGTAAATGTAACAATACCTGTTGTTAATTTTTGAATACAATTTGTAAAAAAAAAAAAAAAATAATTTGAACTGGTTATTTCAATAAACGGACATTACATTTCAGCTTAGCTTAGCACTGCGGTGATGTGGCCGTGTAAGTAGTACGGTTCGGACGCCATTTGTATGGAGCGTGTTCAGCGCTCCGTAGGAATGTCGAACTTTAGCGGTAATTTCTGTATCATAGCTGTGTATGTGTCCCATAGAGACATTCGATCCCGATGTAAATAGGATCGATTGATTTCCACAAGCAAAATAACATAATGCATATTGTTATTACTTTTGGAAGTATAAAGTAAAGCAGTTCTTAACTAAGAACAATCATAGCTTACCCGCTGTTACTGGTCTCCATTAGAATTTTATAGGCATCTATTGATAATATCTATTGAAAATAGAATTTTTTTTTCCGGTTTTCGTCGTAGATGTTCATAACGGCGAAGCAGTGAATTCTGAAATTTAAAATTAACTGTGTCAAGACTAATGTTTGTGACAAATATCGCGAGATTTAGGTATTACTTAATAATTTAGACAGAAAAAATTGAACATATCGTACCGGTAATATTTTCTAGCTTCTTCCGTCGTAAATCGATCGATCGATGAGCATTAGTTAATTTCTTTAGTGAGCTCACGGCTCAGGCAATGTTAAGTGGTAAAACGGAGGCAGTCGACGTGATAACGACGGGCGAGGCGAAACGCTGGTTTTAGTATGAAACGCATAAGCACATGGTGTTTACGGTAGTGCTGGTAGCGAGAGGCTGATGATGATGATGATCTTCGAGATTCTCCAGACGCCAATAAAGATGATTTGCGTTCCGGTAACTTCTGTAAATGTAATAATACCTGTTGTTAATTTTTGAATACAATTTGTAAAAAAAAAAAAAAAAAAATTTGAACTGGTTATTTCAATAAACGGACATTACATTTCAGCTTAGCTTAGCACTGCGGTGATGTGGCCGTGTAAGTAGTACGGTTCGGACGCCATTTGTATGGAGCGTGTTCAGCGCTCCGTAGGAATGTCGAACTTAAGCGGTAATTTCTGTATCATAGCTGTGTATGTGTCCCATACAGACATTTGATCCCGATGTAAATAGGATCGATTGATTTCCACAAGCAAAATAACATAATGCATATTGTTATTACTTTTGGAAGTATAAAGTAAAGCAGTTCTTAACTAAGAACAATCATAGCTTACCCGCTGTTACTGGTCTCCATTAGAATTTTATAGGCATCTATTGATAATATCTATTGAAAGTAGATTTTTTTTTTCCGGTTTTCGTCGTAGATGTTCATAACGGCGAAGCAGTGAATTCTGAAATTTAAAATTAACTGTGTCAAGACTAATGTTTGTGACAAATATCGCGAGATTTAGGTATTACTTAATAATTTAGACAGAAAAAATTGAACATATCGTACCGGTAATATTTTCTAGCTTCTTCCGTCGTAAATCGATCGATCGATGAGCATTAGTTAATTTCTTTAGTGAGCTCACGGCTCAGGCATGTTAAGTGGTAAAACGGAGGCAGTCGACGTGATAACGACGGGCGAGGCGAAACGCTGGTTTTAGTATGAAACGCATAAGCACATGGTGTTTACGGTAGTGCTGGTAGCGAGAGGCTGATGATGATGATGATCTTCGAGATTCTCCAGACGCCAATAAAGATGATTTGCGTTCCGGTAACTTCTGTAAATGTAATAATACCTGTTGTTAATTTTTGAATACAATTTGTAAAAAAAAAAAAAAAATAATTTGAACTGGTTATTTCAATAAACGGACATTACATTTCAGCTTAGCTTAGCACTGCGGTGATGTGGCCGTGTAAGTAGTACGGTTCGGACGCCATTTGTATGGAGCGTGTTCAGCGCTCCGTAGGAATGTCGAACTTAAGCGGTAATTTCTGTATCATAGCTGTGTATGTGTCCCATACAGACATTTGATCCCGATGTAAATAGGATCGATTGATTTCCACAAGCAAAATAACATAATGCATATTGTTATTACTTTTGGAAGTATAAAGTAAAGCAGTTCTTAACTAAGAACAATCATAGCTTACCCGCTGTTACTGGTCTCCATTAGAATTTTATAGGCATCTATTGATAATATCTATTGAAAGTAGATTTTTTTTTTCCGGTTTTCGTCGTAGATGTTCATAACGGCGAAGCAGTGAATTCTGAAATTTAAAATTAACTGTGTCAAGACTAATGTTTGTGACAAATATCGCGAGATTTAGGTATTACTTAATAATTTAGACAGAAAAAATTGAACATATCGTACCGGTAATATTTTCTAGCTTCTTCCGTCGTAAATCGATCGATCGATGAGCATTAGTTAATTTCTTTAGTGAGCTCACGGCTCAGGCATGTTAAGTGGTAAAACGGAGGCAGTCGACGTGATAACGACGGGCGAGGCGAAACGCTGGTTTTAGTATGAAACGCATAAGCACATGGTGTTTACGGTAGTGCTGGTAGCGAGAGGCTGATGATGATGATGATCTTCGAGATTCTCCAGACGCCAATAAAGATGATTTGCGTTCCGGTAACTTCTGTAAATGTAATAATACCTGTTGTTAATTTTTGAATACAATTTGTAAAAAAAAAAAAAAAATAATTTGAACTGGTTATTTCAATAAACGGACATTACATTTCAGCTTAGCTTAGCACTGCGGTGATGTGGCCGTGTAAGTAGTACGGTTCGGACGCCATTTGTATGGAGCGTGTTCAGCGCTCCGTAGGAATGTCGAACTTAAGCGGTAATTTCTGTATCATAGCTGTGTATGTGTCCCATACAGACATTTGATCCCGATGTAAATAGGATCGATTGATTTCCACAAGCAAAATAACATAATGCATATTGTTATTACTTTTGGAAGTATAAAGTAAAGCAGTTCTTAACTAAGAACAATCATAGCTTACCCGCTGTTACTGGTCTCCATTAGAATTTTATAGGCATCTATTGATATTGAAAATAGATTTTTTTTTTTTCGGTTTTCGTCGTAGATGTTCATAACGGCGAAGCAGTGAATTCTGAAATTTAAAATTAACTGTGTCAAGACTAATGTTTGTGACAAATATCGCGAGATTTAGGTATTACTTAATAATTTAGACAGAAAAAATTGAACATATCGTACCGGTAATATTTTCTAGCTTCTTCCGTCGTAAATCGATCGATCGATGAGCATTAGTTAATTTCTTTAGTGAGCTCACGGCTCAGGCAATGTTAAGTGGTAAAACGGAGGCAGTCGACGTGATAACGACGGGCGAGGCGAAACGCTGGTTTTAGTATGAAACGCATAAGCACATGGTGTTTACGGTAGTGCTGGTAGCGAGAGGCTGATGATGATGATGATCTTCGAGATTCTCCAGACGCCAATAAAGATGATTTGCGTTCCGGTAACTTCTGTAAATGTAATAATACCTGTTGTTAATTTTTGAATACAATTTGTAAAAAAAAATGATTTTAAATTTGAACTGTTTATTTCAATAAACGGACATTTCAACATTTCAACTTAGACTCTAGGCTAGGGCGAAATAATAATGATACATCACTGACACAAAGATCTAAGCTTAAAACATTGAAAAAGGAGTTACCTGGTGGAATAGAGATGGGCGCTCATGGGTAAATACCCGATAAAGACCGGGTAAATATCCAATCTACTACTACTACTGCCAGGTAGATTGGGTATTTACCCGGTATTAATCGGGTATTTACCCATGAGCGCCCATCTCTAGGTGGAAGAGACTATTCCTTAACTCGTTTTTCAATTCTCCTTTAAGCTTAGATCTTTGTATCAATGGTGTAAATAAAATTGTGGTGCGAACCCACATAAAAAAAATGAGACATTATGTTTCATAAATTAATAGTATGTAGAACATTTTCATAATCATATTTGATTGTCTTCGACATAAAACCACCAGTGCGTTACGTTCAATTACGGTAACAGCTATGTAGCTCACTCAGCTCGGGCATTCATGGAACTAATTCATCAATTCTAACATGTGTAATGATAGTTGAAGAGTTTCATAAATGTAATTTATTGTGTTTGAGTTTCATAAGTTCATCCCGTGTGTGAGTTTTATAAGAATAACATTTAACCATCAATTGAAATGTTACATTGAATAACCAACTGTCACGTTTTGACAAGTATGCAAGTGTGAGATTGACAGGTGTTTTATCATTAAATTGACAACCGTGATAAGCCGGCCTTTTATAATTATGTTATTTGTTTCTTTATTTTATTATGTAATATATTATTTTTATTAAAGCAGCAACGTCTGCTAACGTAAACCAAAAGTTTACAATGAACCAAATGTTTACCGTGTTGGCCCGGAAAGCCGTTGGAAACGCAGGTTCGAATCTATCTACCTCGCGTATCTACTGGTAGCCCGACGATCTTCTTGGTTGGCCGCCGTAGCACGTGTCCTCTGCTGGTAGTCACGTCAACGACTTGAACCTCGCCGTCCTTGCCTGGGTAGATCTGCGTCACCTTGCCACGGGGCCACGTGTTGCGTGGCAGGTTAGAGTCGCAGATGATCACGATGTCTCCGACTGCTGGGCTGACTCCGCTGCTCAGGGGCTCCCGCCGGTGCTGGAGTAGGCAGGTATTCGCGTACCCAGCGCCTCCAGAAAGTGTCCGCGAGTTGCTGGGCGCGCCTCCGTTACTGGCGCGCGTTCAGTGAACGTGCAGGGGACCGGGTTGTAGCAGTCAGCATGTTTCGAGTCAAGGCCGGCGGGTAGTCAGGGTCCACGGCCACGTGGGTTAGTGGGCGCGAGTTGACAGTCGCATCTACCTTCGCCAGTAGGGTTTGGCAGTGTCTCGTCGTTGGGGTTCCTCTCCTGCAGTGTGATGCGCAGGGCGTCCTTCACCGTGCGCACCATGCGCTCCCACACCCCGGTCATGAATGGTGCGTCGAGGGGCAGGAAGCGCCAACTGATACGGTAGCGGCGGTCTCCATAGGAAGCGATGGGCGTCGCAAACTTCTTGCCGTATTTGAGCATTTCTCAAAAAAAATGCACACAATAAAGACAGAAATTAAGGTCCAATATAAGTTTCCTATTTTGTTACCAATTATTTTCGTAATTTTATAACAATGTTATGCCTATGTTCGATAATTAAGGTTCTGTTATGCTTATGCTTTTTTAATTATACATAATCTGATGAATCTTAATTTATTGGCAATCACAAAGAAAATTGTTAACAAAATAGGAAAATTATATTGGACCTTAATTTCTGTCTTAATCGGCGGAGACGGCCACGGCGCGACGAAAGCGTATGATGACCCCCGGCAGCGACTGAAGTAGGTTGGGGCCCGGCAGCAGCATATCGTTCAAGCTGCGCCTTCGTGTCTTCGCAGCGGCGTCGTGGACTCCTCGGGTTTTCAGTTTTTCTGGGTTGCACACGGCGAAGTGAGGTAGGCAGGGGTCGCTTGGCGTAGCCTGACGAAAAGAAGTTGTCGATGCGCTTTTCGTAATGTTTCTTTAGGTTTTCGTTGCGGTCGAGCTTCCTTTATGGTGAGAGCGGGCGTTTGAGTTCGTCGTGGGAGGCGGCGGATTCGCTCTTCTAATATTTGGAGGGCTTGCAGCTCAGGATCGCTCTTCTGTTTTCTCGGTTCGATAGTAACTCGAGCGCGACGTATTTTTTCATAATTTCTTCTAATTGTTCGCAAAGATCCTCATCAAATATCACCAGGGGGGAGGGGGGGTCTAAAAGTATTTGTACACAAGCCCCACCCAGCATCGCGTGTGTGTCGATGATGGCGGCGGACCCGCGGACGACAACGGGCACAATCTTGAGGTACGTCGCAGTTTCTTCTGTGCTTGAAGTAGTGGTGCGCCCGGACGACTCGGTGCGCGTGGTGACCTCAGACGAGCTCCCCTGCTCCTCCGAAGAAGCCACATGGCAATCAATGTGGCATACAGCCACGTGTGTGTAAGCGGACTGTAGGGATTTTTCTTAGGTTTTGATTTTTAGGTAGTCGTTTTAATAAAATTATTATACAATTTATTTTAGTTTAATTATAGTTCCGTCGTGAACACACTCTTTGTCATCAGATGAGAATAGGTACATGATCCTAGAAAACTCGAGGTATTTCTAATAATATTGCTGCATATGGACGCCATCATTCACATTAGTGTATAATCAATTATTCCAATTCTAGGTCGCTATAAAAAAAGAACTCCTTAAACGAGGAAAAATAACTAGATATTGAGCGGCGACTACGCACCAGAAAACGCAGCGTGGTTACGCTCCCCGGCAGTAGATGTCTTTTAGGTGATTATTAAACCCCGTTGAGTATCTAACGCTCAGTTTGCGGGTACCTATGCTAAAATGCTTCGCATAATTCATATTTAGTTATAAAAGAGAAATTTGACAAAATAAAATTCTTCTTTTAGAGATATTAGTTATTTAGTATACGATTAACTCCCATTTTGTTAATAATAACGAGCTACTTAAGTTTTTGAAATTTATCATGATGAAATATACAATTTAAATAAAAAAAAAGTCATTTATTTCATAATAATTGAAAAAATATAGTAGAGCTCTGTTAAGTGTGACGTTAAATTGTAGTTCAGAAATTTCTATAACATTTTCATTTTTTAAATCCACTATAAACTTCTCAAATGATTTTAACCTGCCGCTAATCGAAGCACGCTATTTTATTACATTTTTAAAGATAAGTTCATTTTCCCGTTCAGTAATAAATATCTACTGACTAATTAGCTTGAAGAGGAGGTGTCATGACTACCTAAACGTTAACTTCTTGATAATAATCAAAATAAGTACTTAAAATTGTGGAAACAATCAATAAATCAAGCAATTGTGCACAAACCGGGCAGGAATTCCAAGCGCGCGGACTTGCCATGCCACGCGGAGCGGAGGTAGATCGCACGAACAGCTGGCGACACGTAGATACCGGGCACGTCGATGGGCGACGCATCGCCGCGCGCCGGTTCTAGCCGACACCTGGAAACATCGGCCCAAGCGAATGAGTCGAATGATAATAATAATGCTTAAAGCGGGGCCTCGAAGCATAAAAGGTGTAAAGCAGGAGATATTCCAAATGTTTACAATGAAGCGAAAAATTGAAAAATTTAATGTTTTTATTTATTTTCTTTGTATCATAACATATTGAGCTAATTTTATTCATATACGAAATTTAATGGTTCAGACAGGAATCGAACCTGCGTTTCCAACGGCTTTCCGGGCCAACACGTCCAGTTGGTAGGACGCCCGTGTTGGCCCGGAAAGCCGTTGGAAACGCAGGTTCGAATCCTGTCTGAAACATTAAATTTTTCGCTTAATTGTAATCATTTGCTATCATTCATATAAAAAGTAAAATAAATAACCAATTATTCTGCCACGCTGTCCCGGCAGCACACGAATAAAACATAGAACATGAGCTTCGTTAAAAAACGGGCCCAATAGTCGAAATGTGCAAATTTACTATGGTACCAATCACCGTCAAATATTTTCTAATATGAATTACAAATAAATGTGATTCGTCAATATCACATCATCGTTACAACCAAAAACCGGCCAAGTGCGAGTCGGACTCGTGCACCGAGGGTTCCGTACAAACACTTTCCATCCCTAAGTGGTTAAGTTAAGTTTGCACCTGGTATGTATAGCGCCCCATATAAATTAGGTGCAAAGTTAGGTATTAAAAAAAAACTACTTACTAGATCTCGTTCAAAACAATTTTCGTTGGTAGTTTTTATAGTAATGTACATCATATGTTTTTTTTAGATTTTTCATTTGCTTATTTTAGAAGTTAGAGGGGGGGGGACCAACTTTTTTCCACTTTGGAAGCGTCTGTCACGCAAACTATTCGGTTTAGAAAAAAAATATTTTAGAAACCTCGATATCATTTTTGAAGACCTATCCATAGATACCCCACACGTATGTGTTTGATGAAAAAAAAAATTTTTGAGTCAGTTCTAAGTATGGGGAGCCCCCAATATTTATTATTATTTTTTTATTTTTGCATCAAAATCTTAATGCGGTTCACAGAATACATCTACCTACCAAGTTTCAACAGTATAGCTCTTATAGTTTCGGAAAAAAATGGCTGTGACATACGGACGGACAGACGGACGGACAGACAGACAGACAGACAGACAGACATGACGAATCTATAAGGGTTCCGTTTTTTGCCATTTGGCTACGGAACCCTAAAAAAGAGTAATTTCTGTTTACTTCATTATTAATTTTAAATGTTAAGGATAACTAACTCATTATTTTTGCAAATGCAATTCTAAGAACAAGTCATCAATTAATGAATTCCTGAGATTAATACACCATTTCATCAAACAGTAAGGCATATTTTGTTACTTTGCAACTTGATACATGCAACTGTGTTGCCATATGCAAAGTAGACAGCCGGATGACACATTGACGCCCGGCCTTTTACTGACGCAACTTTCGTGGTGCGATTTACTATACTGTCCATGTTTTATTCGTTCGCCGTGTCTCGCTAATAAATTTACAAGTCGAGTAACATGCATACCTTGTGGACTTGCACCTATGCCTGGTCCGACGTGTTGCGAGGGAGAGATGCGCCAACGATGAGCACGAAGTCGTCGCGTTCCTTTTGACTGCCGGGCTGCGTCTATAGGGCTCCCGCCAGTCTTGGAGAGGAGAGGTCTAGGTCGCCGAACGTGCCGGACAGGGCCACGCGTGCTGGAGGAAGTGACTGGGGGGCGTGAGGGATACGTGGATCAGGTGAAGGCTATTGAACGTGTATTCATTGAGAGTGACGCGGGTCTTGTCGCTCGTGGAGGGCAGTGTATTATTGACGGCGCGCACCACGCGGTCCCATGCGCCTCACAAGAACGGGACCACGGGACGCTCGGTGGAAACAGTCATGAGTCGCTGCTGGGCTTTTGCTCTGCGGCCTCGCTGACGATGCGCTAGCCGACTTTTTTGCCCGTCGACGGCACCGGCAGTGTGGACCTCTTCATCTGAGACGGCAGGCAGTGGCGCAAATCAATCTTCGTTACAGTTACACAACTGTGGTTTCAGTTGTTTCAGAAAGCTGTCGTGTTGCATTGCTCATACCATGTCCTTTCCTTCTGGTTTTTTCTTGTTTTGCGATGATGCCAGTTTGTAGTACGATGGGTGCGTGTACTCTGACCTCTTTTGTGTCGTCACGTCTCGGAGTCGCCGTAGTGAATCTGAACCTTTGGGCCGCCGATGATTATTTTCAAAGTCCATGGGTAACTGGCGGATTACTTCGTTGGCGCCGTTAATCTTCGCGGGGACCCGCTGCCATTCATTCATTGGCCGCCACGCGATAGGCACTTACCGCCCGGTAAGAGCCTGCCGCCCTTAACCAGGCCAGTAGCATGTGGCTGTCCATTTAGAAGTCGCCATGCTGCATGCGGCTGGCTTCGCCGTGATGGCTTGATGACGTGGACACGTCCGTTCGCCGTTGTCACTCTCCAATACAGCACGCTTGCATGTGCTGTTTCGCTGGCAGCGACTAACGTGTGAAGCTTCAGCGTCTCGGTGTCGGTGTAGCTCGCGTAGACGGTATTGAGAGGTTTCGTAGTACCTACTCACAGGTGGTTCCATCCATTCCGCTCATTGTCCAATTTTTCATCTCAGCCCGGCCTACGCCGCCACACTTCTTGTAGTGTTTTCTTTTGCTAATGCTGAGCGTTTGGCCTAGCAAGGCCAGGTAGTTAGACATTAATGTCCTGAGGACTTCACGGTTCGTATACTTGCCGTGTGGCGGTCGGGCGAACTCCAGGTTGAAGGCTCGTCAGTGCACGACCTACATACTTGGCCGAGAACGCGTTAATTCTTGCAAGCATCACAGGCTGGAAAACTCGGTAACCGTATTCTCGGTCTCGATGGTCTGCATAATCATCGACGTAGTGATTTCGTATGAATATTCGTACATTAGGGTTCTTAATCGCTATTGACGGTCTGCAGCTCGCACTCAAGTTCAAGGACATCATTCATATGATTCCCCTGGCGGTTTGTCGTTGCGGCAGTCAGACTTCACTTATACTTGAGTAAACATCCCGTGTATATCGGCTGCAACGGCGGCGCGATGATGGCGAAATCTCACAATCTACGTGAAGACGCTTGAGTGTGTTTTCATATCTGTCGGGTAAGCACCTCTTCATTGCATAACAGCGTAGCTTTAATATGTCCATCCATCGTGACCCTCGTTGACTGGACTAACTCGAGCGACTTCGGACGTTTCGGCTTCGGATTATCAGGGATTAATTTGTTGCTCACATTATCAAGCATATTAAGTATGTACGCGATGGCAACTGGTGAACGTCAAGCTATCAAGTCACTTCGTGTTGATTTCAACAGGAATACTGCCGCGCGTCCCCTTCTATGGGTTCCCGGCGAATGCATAATGCACTTTGTATAATACAGCAGCCTGTGTCCTTGTCGCACTCGACCCGCTTACACGAGTTTGTCTTGCTCCTGTAATATCGGTACATCACCTGATGCATAACCGTTGCATCTTCGCTATCTTACACCAAATGGCGGTGTCGCTATCCAGAAACTTCTAACATTTATCGATCTGGTTTTTTCGATGGTGGTTGGTTCGATGGCGTACTTCGCAGCTGACTTCTCTGTAGTCACGAAGGCACGTTGTGTTCTCTTGATAAGTTGATATGCTGCGACACGGGGGGCCAAGTTCTCTGGCTAGGTGTAAGCCGCGCTCGGCTTCACGTTGCAAGAATGTAATAGACAATATGACAGCGTAGTCGAACTACCGGTACCGCTGTACTGTAGAGATGTAATGCAGCTATGACGTTAGATGGCGATTGGCGAAGAGACATTATGTCGCAAGGTCAGCAAGGCGTGAAAGGGCGGGCCCCCCAGGCTAGTCGCCTTCGTTATTTCGTCAACGCGGGCGATGTAAATGATTTATTTTCGATGGCTTCCTCAGTTGTTTAACTGGCTGTAGGTGAAAACGGACTCGACTCCCTGAAGACTTCATTTCAGAAGACGGAGCCATTCTTGGTTAGAGCTGGCGTACGATAGTAGCTCGATGTTATATCGCGACGGTTTCTGTTAATCGGCTCGCGCAGTATCCTCTCGTGGATACACCTGAAGCGTCGTCGCGGTGCGGCGGCAGTCGCAAACAGCGCGGAAACCCCATGCGGTGCAGTCAAAGCCGGCGGCGACGGCGAAAGGGGTCGCGGCAGCGGAGTGAGCGGCGAAGCGTGGCCGGGCGGCGGACGGTGGGGAGCGGCTGTAGAGGGTGGGGAGGGACGGAGGACGGCGGAGCGACGGAGGGCGGCTCGGGCATATGTAGACATCAGTGTCTACGTATACCCTGACACTTTCTTCATGTTCTATGGCGGCGACGCGGGCCTGAGCACGCTCAAGCTTGATCATGAGCGTCTCCTCCCGTGCGAGGGCCAGGTGGCGAGCGCGAGGGGCCGAAGTAGTCTTAATTGACTTCGATGGCATTCTTGACTTTTTTGGGGTCGCGTATTCTTGCTCGATACTGATGGCAACGGCGCGTGGGGACTTGATGCTATGATGATGCCTGGCGGCATGAGGCTGAAGGCGGTGGCGCAGGTGGACTTTATTATATGGAGGTGCCTGGTGCCCTCGGGGAGTCATCGGTGGTTCCTGTTGGGAATTTATGCATTAGAATATGTGCAAATAACACTTGTATTACAATACAATCACTACTCAGGACTGGCAAAATCTCCTTCTCTTTCCATATTTGGTTCTTCACACAAACAATTAAAAATAACTGCATAGATCACGTCATCATATTTATTTATTCATTTATTTATTTATTTATTTATTCATTTATTTATTACATACAAATTAACAGTACATATGACCAAAGCATTTGTATGGTATACAAAAAGAAACACAAAAATTAGTAGGTACTCAAACATAAAACAAGATAACAATAAAAATAAAAGTAAAAACAGTAACATCTAGGTAATAACACAAGATAAAATAATGTACAACATATCATAAAGATACGTTTACGATTATTTAATACTACTACTTGGAATAAATAATGGCAAACGTATATCAACATGTGTAGTGCTTAGATAGGAAATGATTTTTCTGCAAAATACACCAACACTATCAGCAAACATATCAACGTCCTCGTCAACGTCAACGTCATTCCATCCACGGCACACCATACACACATAGACGTTTCTTCTCCACCCACCCGTAATCAACTCAGGACTATAGAAAACAAAATTAGTGATGGAGATCTCAAAGGCGCCGCCCGGATACTTTTCTCAAGTGACGTGCTATCCCCAGATAATCCTGATACTCTTCTGGCATTACAGACAAAACATCCCCCAGCTCCAGCAACTCCTTTCTTTCTCGACCCTCCAATGGCAAACCAGACGAAACGAAATAAGTACAGTGGTCTCGGCGCTGAGTACAATTTCATACCTTTTGGCGTCGAGACCCTGGGTCCGTGGGGCCCCAGCGCATTAAGCCTCTTCAAAGATATCTCGAAGAGGCTTATTAATGTTAGTGGTGACCGGAGAGCTGGCGGTTTCCTCGCTCAAAGAATCAGTTTGGCGATTCAGCGAGGAAATGCCGCCAGCATCTTCGGCACTATGCCGCAGGGGCCATTTTTAGATTTAGTTTAATTTCAGTGTGTTCTTGTTTAGTTTAATTTTTAGGCTTAGTTTTATTACAATATTTAAATGCATAAATTGTCAAAAAAAGCAGATAGTGTAAAAGATTTTTCAAATTTAATAAGAGAGCAAAAATTGCAGTACTATGCTATTCTCTAAGCATTTAATGGTAATTGTAAGAGATGTAGACATAAGCCTATTTATGAGACCATTTCTAATAACCTAAATTAGATAGGTATTTATAAAATTCCCAAACCCATAACCCAACTAAATTAAGCAAGAACCATCTCGACAGATAGTTCTTTCGATTATAAAACCGGCCAAGAGCATGTCGGGCCACGCTCAGTGTAGGGTTCCGTGGTTGCCCATCCTTCACAATAGACGAAAATTATTACTTATTACCTTCTGGAAGTTATCGATTATACGCGCCAGATTTAGCGAAAAAGCGAAATGTTTTAATCCAGCGCGTCACTTAACTAACAGACAGACATACCATACCAAATTTCAGCTTTCTAGTACCAATGATCACGGAGCCAAGCCGCGGACAGACAGACAGACAGACAGACAGACAGACAGACAGACAGACAGACAGACAGACAGACAGACAGACAGACAGACAGACAGACAGACAGACAGACAGACAGACAGACAGACAGACAGACAGACGGACATGGCGAAACTATAAGGGTTCCTAGTTGACTACGGAACCCTATAAACTGGGACATACATGAATACTTACATACTTATAGGTATCATTTATGGCAACCCAACTAAAGGAAAAAAAGATTGTAACTGTTTATTAAAATTATATCATGTAAAATGATGGCTTACTTGTAGAACGCTTGTGTGAACCATTGTCAACTTCCAGTATCCGGAGAGAGCCTTCGCAGGTTGAAATTGCTCCGAAAGTGCTTAAATTCTGTCCATTAGGGAGCTACGTTGCCAGACAGACACCGTTATAACAACCCTCTTTTTTAGTAGGGTAGGTAATAATAAAATCCGAAAATAGTGAAAAATCTGTACCTATAACAAATACCAGCTTAGTATGTATTCCCGGCTTCGGATTGGGCATGGGAAAAAACCGTGAAACTTATTGAACCAGGTTTTGATTTTATCTTCCTACCCATCCGTTTTATTACACATTTCGTCAGGTTATTATTATCGTATGGCTTTATTATTATTTTTTCAGTCAAAAGTTTGTACAAGTGACAAACGGCAAACAAAGAAACGGAGCTCTCTACAGTTGAATGTCTAGATTTGATAGCCATTCCCTGGCATCCTTAGTCAGCGCGTGCAGGTCACCTAGCTCCCCAGTAAAGTGTCTCACAGGGCATTCCTCCACAATATGAGCAGTTGTTTGTTCAGGAGCACCACAGTCGCAGCTCGGAGAAGACTTGTAGCCCCACTTGTGGAGATTGTAGTTGCAACAGCTAACTCCTGTCCTAATTCTATTAAGCGTGACCCAGATCCTTCGTGGTTCATCAAAGCCGGGCAGTTCCTTAGTTGGATCAAGGTCAGGGCTGCTTAAGAGAGGTGCATCCCAGCTTTTCCTCCGTCAGGTAGTGATACATTTGGCCGACATCAGTAACAACTAGCTGTTTCTTCAGTTTCGTCGGCGTGATACATACACATACTCAGCTTTCTAGTACCTACGTACCTTTCTAGTGATACATACACATACTCAGCTTTCTAGGACGGACGGACGGACGGACAGACGGACGGACGGACAGACGGACAGACGGACAGACGGACAGACGGACAGACAGACAGACAGACAGACTTCGCTCTACGGAGAGAGCCTTCGCAGGTTGAAAATGCTCTGAAGGTGCTTCATTCATTTAAATTCAATCAATGCAATGGATAGGTTCGGTTGATCTGCAAAGCCCAATTAAAATTAAATTAAATTCACATTCCCCTTTAATTTCTTAATCATACCACATTTCAGCTTTCTAGTACGAATGATCACGGAGCCAACCCGCGGACAGACAGACAGACAGACAGACAGACAGACAGACAGACAGACAGACAGACGGACGGACATGGCGAAACTATAAGGGTTCCTAGTTGACTACGGAACCCTATAAACTGGGACATACATGAATACTTACATACTCATTATAAGGCAAACTGACAACCTCCTTTTATTAGTAAAAACAGGGATGATTTCTTTGCAAATGGTTTTCCATTTATTATACTCATACCAAATTTCAGCTTTCTAGTACCAATGATCACGGAGCCAAGCCGCGGACAGACAGACAGACAGACAGACAGACAGACAGACAGACAGACAGACAGACAGACAGACGGACATGGCGAAACTATAAGGGTTCCTAGTTGACTACGGAACCCTATAAACTGGGACATACATGAATACTTACATACTTATAGGTATCATTTATGGAAACCCAACTAAAGGAAAAAAAGATTGTAACTGATTATTAAAAAAATATATCATGTAAAATGATGGCTTACTTGTAGAACGCTTGTGAACCATTGTCAACTTCCAGTATCCGGAGAGAGCCTTCGCAGGTTGAAAATGCTCCGAAGGTGCTTCATTCATTTAAATTCAATCAATTCAATGGATAGGTTCGGTTGATCTGCAAAGCCCAATTAAAATTAAATTAAATTCACATTCCCCTTTAATTTCTTAATCATACCACATTTCAGCTTTCTAGTACGAATGATCACGGAGCCAACCCGCGGACAGACAGACAGACAGACAGACAGACAGACGGACGGACATGGCGAAACTATAAGGGTTCCTAGTTGACTACGGAACCCTATAAACTGGGACATACATGAATACTTACATACTCATTATAAGGCAAACTGACAACCTCCTTTTATTAGTAAAAACAGGGATGATTTCTTTGCAAATGGTTTTCCATTTATTATACTCATACCAAATTTCAGCTTTCTAGTACCAATGATCACGGAGCCAAGCCGCGGACAGACAGACAGACAGACAGACAGACAGACAGACAGACAGACAGACAGACAGACAGACAGACGGACATGGCGAAACTATAAGGGTTCCTAGTTGACTACGGAACCCTATAAACTGGGACATACATGAATACTTACATACTTATAGGTATCATTTATGGCAACCCAACTAAAGGAAAAAAAGATTGTAACTGTTTATTAAAATTATATCATGTAAAATGATGGCTTACTTGTAGAACGCTTGTGTGAACCATTGTCAACTTCCAGTATCCGGAGAGAGCCTTCGCAGGTTGAAATTGCTCCGAAAGTGCTTAAATTCTGTCCATTAGGGAGCTACGTTGCCAAAGACAGACACCGTTATAACAACCCTCTTTTTTAGTAGGGTAGGTAATAATAAAATCCGAAAATAGTGAAAAATCTGTACCTATAACAAATACCAGCTTAGTATGTATTCCCGGCTTCGGATTGGGCATGGGAAAAACCGTGAAACTTATTGAACCGGGTTTTGATTTTATCTTCCTACCCATCCGTTTTATTACACATTTCGTCAGGTTATTATTATCGTATGGCTTTATTATTATTTTTTCAGTCAAAAGTTTGTACAAGTGACAAACGGCAAACAAAGAAACGGAGCTCTCTACAGTTGAATGTCTAGATTTGATAGCCATTCCCTGGCATCCTTAGTCAGCGCGTGCAGGTCACCTAGCTCCCCAGTAAAGTGTCTCACAGGGCATTCCTCCACAATATGAGCAGTTGTTTGTTCAGGAGCACCACAGTCGCAGCTCGGAGAAGACTTGTAGCCCCACTTGTGGAGATTGTAGTTGCAACAGCTAACTCCTGTGCTAATTCTATTAAGCGTGACCCAGATCCTTCGTGGTTCATCAAAGCCGGGCAGTTCCTTAGTTGGATCAAGGTCAGGGCTGCTTAAGAGAGGTGCATCCCAGCTTTTCCTCCGTCAGGTAGTGATACATTTGGCCGACATCAGTAACAACTAGCTGTTTCTTCAGTTTCGTCGGCGTGATACATACACATACTCAGCTTTCTAGTACCTACGTACCTTTCTAGTGATACATACACATACTCAGCTTTCTAGGACGGACGGACGGACGGACAGACGGACGGACGGACAGACGGACAGACGGACAGACGGACAGACGGACAGACAGACAGACTTCGCTCTACGGAGAGAGCCTTCGCAGGTTGAAAATGCTCTGAAGGTGCTTCATTCATTTAAATTCAATCAATGCAATGGATAGGTTCGGTTGATCTGCAAAGCCCAATTAAAATTAAATTCACATTCACATTCCCCTTTAATTTCTTAATCATACCAAATTTCAGCTTTCTAGTACGAATGATCACGGAGCCAAGCCGCAGACAGACAGACAGACAGACGGACATGGCGAAACTATAAGGGTTCCTAGTTGACTACGGAACCCTATAAACTGGGACATACATGAATACTTACATACTTATTATAAGGCAAACAGACAACCTCCTTTTATTAGTGAAAAAAAGGGATGATTTCTTTGCAAATGGTTTTCCATTTATTATTTTATTCTTAGCATCCCTGGTTTACCCCACATTCCCCTTTAATTTATCTAAAAACATTTTCATTACAAAAATAGTGTAAGTATAAGATTTTCAAAGCCTAGTGTATGATGTACTTATAAACACAGAAGGAAAATGTTTCTAAACCTGCTAAAAATTATGGTAGGCTGCTATGCTCAGTATGTAACTTTTAAAATGTTTGTAAACTTGTAAAATGATTTAGAGCCTTACTTGAGGAGAGCGCCCAGGTTAGAGAACCACTGTACTCGTAAAGTCTTCCAATCTGCAGAGAATATCTTGGTAGCCTGATATTGAAGCGTGGCTGACGAAGCCAATTTCATATATTGAGAGTGATAGCATTATCAGGCTTTGGTAGCTCTAGAAAAAACAATTAAAATTTAATTTAATTTAATTATTCTAATATTTTAAAATTACTACAAATAAGTTTTTTTTTTGTAGTCTTATAGGTATCATTTTTCGCAACCCAACTAAAGGAAAAAAGATTGTAACTATTTATTATAAATTAAAACCATATTCTAATATTTTTTTAAACAACAACAAAGATTTTAGTTAGATATTTTTGTTATGTCCGCTGATTTCCATATCAATTATTATCATTACTTCTGAGTTCCGACAGCCAAACCAACAAATTATAACCGAGATTGCATTTTGTTTTGGTTTTAGCGCCCTTCGACCAACTATTACTTTTCAACTTTTTTTTGTCAATCCACAATTTGAAATTAACATTAATGCCGAAAAGTCGCGGTCGCTGCGCTCGCGTTTTCGTCATGACCCAACCCTTAAACTTGCTATGTCTACGTGCTTGATAGATAGAACTATCATTGCATCCGGCCGATTTCGGCCACGGCGACTGAACGCTGGCTAATGAGAGCGTCGCTCATGAACTCTCAGGTGGCTGACGAAGCCAATTTTTGCAGCAAATATGCGACCACATTCGCTGCATGTCAGCACCCCACCGACAAAATTATACTGGATGGCCGCTGTTGGTCGGGCCTTGAGCGGCTTGCACGCTTACCGCCACTGTTTGCCACCACTTAGGCCGATCTTGTGCCAAGTTCTCCCAATGCGATCAACAACTACTATTATCTATTACTTATACAAAAGAAAAGTTAAATATTTCCTTGACTTCTGGCGCGGCGAAACTTATTGGCCTGGAGCGCTACACTTGAAAATACGTCCCTGATTGGATACTTTGTTATTTTAGGAACTTATTACATAACACTCACATTTCGCATCTCACAAGTGTTAATTAGCAAAATTAACAAAAAGATTTCACAACTTCTCTATGAATTGACAGCAACTTATAGCTTATAAAACAAAAATTGTCCACCACCGCCGCTTGAGAAAACTCAAAACTTCTTATAAATAAAGTTGACCGCTGTCGGCGCTCGCGCTCTCAGCGCTTGTGCGAAAGAGATAAAGATATAATAGGTATACTGTTTCATGTGATGCAAGGTCACACCGCGCCTTTGACTTAAGCCGCCAACTACCGCCGCGCCGCGGTACATTACTCGCTTACTCATAGAGTAGAAGTACTTTAATTTATGTCATGATTTAATTTATTTAATTACATAGTTCTGATTATTCAATATAAGCCTTCCAACTATTTACCAACTTATCGTCAATTGAATGAGCTCTATCACCTTGCCTTTACATTACCATACTTTTAACCTATTTCAAACGGTGGTTCTCATTTCGTTTTTGGGGTTCCGTACCCAAGGGTAAAAACGGGACACTATTAAAAAATAACGTTTTTCTCGGTCAATTGACACAAAAATTTCATAGGAAATGTATGTTGATAATTTAAGGAGGTAATAATAGTATTTTAGGCAATCGTTGCACAATGAAGGTTCTTAAAGTCGACTACCGCGTTTAGGTCACGAGGCTTGCCGAGTGGCCTAAGTAAGGTACGAGATTTTAAGACCTAACTGTGTAACTATTACATACAATACTTTTTAGGGTTCCGTAGCCAAATGGCAAAAAACGGAACCCTTATAGATTCGTCATGTCTGTCTGTCTGTCTGTCCGTCTGTCCGTCCGTATGTCACAGCCATTTTTTTCCGAAACTATAAGAGCTATACTGTTGAAACTTGGTAGGTAGATGTATTCTGTGAACCGCATTAAGATTTTGATGCAAAAATAAAAAATAATAATCAATATTGGGGGCTCCCCATACTTAGAACTGAAACTCAAAAAAAATTTTTTCATCAAACACATATGTGTGGGGTATCTATGGATAGGTCTTCAAAAATGATATCGAGGTTTCTAAAATATTTTTTTTCTAAACCGAATAGTTTGCGTGACAGACGCTTCCAAAGTGGAAAAAAGTTGGTCCCCCCCCCTCTAACTTCTAAAATAAGAAAATGAAAAATCTAAAAAAAACATATGATGTACATTACTATAAAAACTACCAACGAAAATTGTTTTGAACGAGATCTAGTAAGTAGTTTTTTTTTGATACCTAACTTTGCACCTTATTTATATGGGGCGCTATACATACCAGGTGCAAACTTAACTTAACCACTTAGGGATGGAAAGTGTTTGTACGGAACCCTCGGTGCGCGAGTACGACTCGCACTTGGCCGGTTTTATACGAGCAAAAGACAGAAAATCATTTTTTACTTTTATCGTCATTCCCCACTATGAATTTTAATTTTTGATGTTACCTTTTTCGTTCAACTAAAACTAACCTATAAAAAAAAGCATGATCGCGATGGTCATGGCGGGTGCCTCGTGATTGGATAAACTTTTTGACAAGTAATTTCAACCAATCAGTGAACAGTAGCGTGCTTTTTTTAAAAGCTAATATGCTGATGTTCTGTTTTTGAAATTATTAGAGTTGAGTAGAGAGATGTTTTATGAATATTAAAGTTCTGTAGCGGGTACCATATACCATAGAGTATAGAATTGTGGTATAGTATTAAAAAGTGCGTTATTGTGATTTTGTCTGTGAAATTATAATTGACAGATTAAAGTACGCGGCTATTAAAAAAATGTTTAGCGGAACCCTTCGTGTGCGAATTGCTCTGGCCTGTGACCAGGAATAAATTTACAAACCAACTATGATTTGTATTTTTCTAGGGCTAAGGTATTTTTATAACGATTTTTGAAATGGCTGAAATGATGATATTTTGTTACGTTTTCAACTTCCATAAACTCGCCATTTTGATTTCTTTTTTTTAATTTCAAAGGAAAAACACTAAAATTGATTGAGTAATGGGACATACGAAATTCCTCATGGTTCTCGTCATCTTAGAAATGGCCACTATCGATAAAAATTATGTTGATATTCATTATTTAATTTTTCCAGCGGTAATCGGACTATAGTCACTAACTATAGCAACAAATACTAACAGAAAAAAAAATTTGATGGTACTTACGGAACCCTTCGTGCTCGAGTTCTACTCGCACTTGGCCAGTTTTTTTCTAACAATTAAACGAAACAATAAAAAAAGGTTTTTGTAATCTAAAATTAATCTAACGAAGAAACATCTACTTGTTTCTATCTAAAAAGTTGCTTGAAAAAATGTTTTTTCTAGTAAACCGAAATTCATAGCCATATTAGGTACAAAAACAAAATATTCTGATCGGTTATTAATTGTTGTAGGTGTACTTAGGGCTGCCATTCGTCCGTGTTTGTCCGGATTTGTCCTAGTTCGGAGGCCGTCCGGGGGGTTTTCAGTGTCCAAGGAAAAAAAAAAATATGGGAAAGAAAATGCGATATACCCCAAATGTCGGGTTTTTTTTAAGTCTCTCTAGGTGTAGGTACTTACTACAAAACTAGAACGCAACTCACCTCCGTCGTAGGTAGGTAACTTGGCTCTTCTTATGACTCGTAGTAGTTTTTGATAGTATATTCCATTTTCTATAGTCTTTCCTGCAATCAATTACTTATAAAAATAAACGCAACAATGAATTCATCACTTTACATGTTACGTAATGTAAAAAATCTAAGTAGGTATAACAAAGAACACACTGAATTTAATATAAAAAAGGTATCATCAAATTATTAAATTGGCAAATTACTTGATTAATTCATAGGTTCTACGTGAGCTCCACCATTGTTTACGCACTTCAAGGCCCGCGCGTAGACAGAGCCCCGCGTCGCGCGTCTTATTTCCGCGGCTTCCCCTCTTATTGTCTCGAACGCTTCGATTATGCGCTGTTCTAAGTGCTGTACATCTCTTAACACCTCGGTATAAACTAAAGCCTTCACTCTGCCCCACAGATAAAAATCCATCGGCGTCAGATCTGGCGAACGTGGTGGCCACGCGATAGCACCGCCCCGGCCGATCCAATCATTGCCATAGAGTCGTCGGAGATAAGTTTGCACACGTCCAGCATAATGAGGGGGGGCGCCGTCATGCATAAAAATCATGTTGCGCCTGATGTTAAGAGGCACGTGTTCGTCAAGCAAATCTTCTAGCTCGTTTTGTATGAAACGGAAGTAACTGTCTCCTGTATTTTCAGCAAAAAACACTGGCCCTATTAATACTCCATCAACTATTCCTGCCCATACGTTTTTGCTGAAACGATACTGATGGTGATGTTCTTTGGTAGCTCTCGGGTTTTCGAATGCGTAAACGTGGTCATTGCGCGAGTTATGATATCCAGATCGGGTAAAAATGGACTCATCTGTCCACAAAATCTTACGCCGCCTATTTAGTAAAAGCCAGTTACAGAAGGCCACTCGTGGATCAGCGTCACGTGGCAACATGCTGTGTACCTTCGTAATTTTATAATCGTGCATCCCTTCCTCTTTCAAAATTTTCCCAATTGTGCTCCTCGGGATCCCACTCTCGATCTCATATCGCCTCGCGCTATCGGTGGGCTCTTGTATGAAGTGATTTATCACCTGGTCGCGAACTTCTTCATCGGCATGGCGGCCAGCGTCAACACGTCTAACCCTGAAATTTCCCGTTTCATTAAAACGCTGATAAGTATTTAAAATGGTGCGGGTATTGGGGGTCCTTCCCTCTTCTACATAGCCTCTTGCTATGTAGAGCCTACGGGCTCCATTAAGATTAAAATTGCTATCCCTGTAAGTTTCTACCATGTGTAGATATTCCCGGTCAGTATAGACAGGCATTTTGAAGAATACGATACAATATGTATACTTAATTTAATCAGAAGCCCGTGAAACCGATTAAGCTAAAATTTTGAATCACTGAGAAAACAAGAAAATAATCAGACACACAACTTTCAAAATCACCTTACATACAATGCTACTTTACTTATTATTCTTTCACACAAATATCAATCATACATCACTCGTTCAAACAATAACAATCACAAATTATTCTATCACTCAATATAAAAATCCAGTCACTCAATGTATCTATCTGTTCAAAATAATTCTAATAGGAACGACACAGTAAGTAGGTATGTGCGTATGAGAACATCAACCGAAGCCGACTGAAGTGATTTTTGAAAATTACATACCTACTAAGTAGAGTCCCAAATTCGATTGTACGTGAACCACAAAAGCAGAAGGTAGTATAGTCATTACTTAAAAGTAAGAACTTATTACGGAATAACTACTAACATAATCGCGTCTTTAAATGTCCTTTTCGCAACCTGGCAACACATCGTTCAAAAAGTATTTTTTGATGAAAGTGTAATAAAAATGCGTAAAAATGAATATGGACATTAGAACATGAAGTAGGTAGCAAGTTAGTAATATTAAAGACTTTAAAGGTACTTCCTCATAAGATACTGTACGATTCTCAATAATTAATAACCCGACCGGGTAACGTAATCGTAATTTACAATGAAGCAGCTTTTTATTAAACTTATATTATTTTTCTTTAATTAGGATTTTGAAGTTAGCGTTTGTGGAAAAATAATAAGATTTTATCCAGATTTTTTGAGACATGTATTTATGCAGTTTTTTGGTTACACAACTTTTTTCCCCTACTTCGAAAAGATGACGCCTCAGATGAGGCATGCTTGTCTAGAAAACGCCTAGTTACTCTCGACTTGAAGAGATCATTTCACAGGGAGAAGGTGCGCAGGAAGAAAGTTCCAATCCTTTATTCTGATAAGAAAAGTAGACGCAAAGCGTTTTTCAGGAATCAATGGAATATTAACAACGTAAGGGTGGACCCAAGTCCACGCAGGTACCGTCGAAATGGAGATGGTGGAATCAATTCGTGCAATCCCGGTGCACACTCACCGAACGGTAACCCGTAGAAGACCGATAAGCTGGCGAGTTTCCTGCGGTGCTCAAAACTCTGCAGCTTTTCTTGAGCTAAGTCTGCGAGGAACAGCAGCTGTGGTTTGTTCGCCTCCAGGTGGTGACGGACTGAAATGACATTGGAGTGCAAACCTCGGATATTAGAGAGGTGTGAGGGAGTGAATCCGATGTTAAACATTGTCCTTTGGTTTTTTTTTAATTTTCATGGTGCAATGGGAAGAGGGAGTGAAAAAGACTATTCAGCCCATCAGACCCAAAGCACAAACTAATGTGTGTCACAACATAAGACCGCTGAATTGGAGACCGCGGTGACGCCCGATTTTCCGCTAGTTGGCGGGGCAGCCTTTTACTTGGGCCCCCATCTACCTGCGGTCGGCCAGCGGAGCACTGTGCTTCGGATCCCGCTAGCCTCTAGAGTCAGGCGCTCGGTGGAGTCGGCTATTAGGCACATAGAACCGACCAGATACTTTGTTGCTTGTCAAGGCGAATCAAATAAAATTCTAAACGCGATGAGTCTGCACCAACCGCCACATCGTAAAGGTTCCAGGGACGAGAGATGGGCATTAATCGATTAAAAAGTTGTCAAAATTAATCACGATTAATTTAATCTTGATTAATTTAATCGACAGAGTCTTCGATTAACGATTAACTCAGCGATTTGTCATTTTAATCTATTAAATTTCACTATAAATTGTCAATCAAAAGTTGGAACACGCTCATTTGTGCTTTTTTATCATCATCATTTCAGCCACAGGACGTCCACTGCTGAACATAGGTCTCCCCGGTGACTTCCAGATCGGCCGGTTGGAAGCGACCTGCATCCAGCGGCTTCCCGCAACCTTTAACAGGTCGTCTGTCCACCTTGTGGGTGGACGTCCCACGCTGCGCTTGCCGGTGCGTGGCCTCCATTCGATAACCTTACTGCCCCATCGGCCGTCAGTTCTACTTGCTATGTGCCCCGCCCACTGCCACTTCAGCTTGCTAATCCGTCGGGCTATATCAGCAACTTTTGTTCGTTCACGGATATCCTCATTTCTGATTTGATCTCGCAAAGAAACACCGAGCATAGCCCTCTCCATAGCGCGCTGTGCAACTTTGAGCTTCCTTATAAGGCCCACAGTAATAGGCCACGTTTCTGTTCCGTATGTCATCACTGGTAACACACATAGATTGTAGACTTTTGTCTTTAGGCATTGAGGTATGTTAGACGAGAAGATATTTTGTAGTTTCCCGAACGCTGCCCAGCCGAGTTGGATTCGTCGATTGACCTCCTTCTCAAAATTTGACCTATCAATCATTTGTGCTATTTACGAAAATACAATACCTATGTCTTGTCCTGGGACTGAAAAGGTACCTTTAGAAAAGTTTAGACCGGGTCTTTTTAAAGGTACCCGACTGCCCTCTTCCCTTTCCCTCTCCCCTCCCCCATCTCCCCTCGCCCCTCTTGTTGCAGTACTCTAAGATGTTCTAGACAGGGACTAAAATATCTTATTTCTTCCTAATATTAATCGATAGAAAATTAATCGAATTAATTAATAGATTAAAAATGTAATCGCTAGAAATTAATCGAGGATTATCTTAATCGAGATTAAATTAATCGGAACTCGTACGATTAGATTAACTTATCGTCAATTTTAATCGTTAATCGAGATTAAAAAAAGTTAATCTTAATCGTTAATCGATTAACTTTTGCCCATCTCTGCCAGGGACTGTAAACGCGCTCTGCACAGCAGTGGACTTTGGTGTCAGATAGGATTTTAATTTAAATCTTGATGTCATGACCCGATCAGATCGGTGATAATTTCAGACCGTCTAGAAACGAAGACCTTTAAAAAAAAAACTTGCAACACTGATTGGATAGTGTAGGTAAAATCATGTTCATGTCATGATGTCATGGCTCATGAAATAAAAAAAAAATAGATAATATGATTATCATCGAGTTCAGATTATTTGTGAAACTATAACGTTTAAAGATTAACTAAATTAACTTCTGCATTCGAACTCCTGTTTGCTATACGTCAAACAAACACAACTTACGCGCGAGGAAGAAAAATATTAACTGTAAGTAAATTGTACTATACATATTCATATTCATTTATTAATAATAATTAATTATTACATGTCAATAAAATACTTGATAAGTGGGTGTGAATTAACTGTATGGCCCTAAAAGTAATAAAAATTCTAGCTATGAGACACTGTCCTAGGCCTCGTCTAGTCTAGTCCATACAGTAGTACATAAATATTCACTTAAACTAGTATGTAGATAGCACAGCTACATGCTAGTACTTATGCTAGGATGTAGCTGTGCTATCTACTCCACAGTTCTCAATTCCTACTTAATTCCAAAGTATTTGTCTTCAAAATATTTCTAATTACTCCAATTTGAATCGCCATACTGCATACTGGTACCAGTTACTGCTAACTTATTTGACATGTCGTATTAACAGATTTTTAAATCAACAGGTATGCTACTGATCCGTGCACATGCATGCATGTTACTCGATCATGCAATTCGAAGACCTGGATTATGCAGATCTCCAAATGAAGCTGGACTCATAACGAGAGGAAGCTCAAGATAAGGGCCTACTAATCAACACTAAGAAGATCGTCAAAATGATTGGAATCTATAGCAAACTTTACATAATCTCCGCAGCATTGTGAACTGTTTTGCTCAAGGACCTGACGAGCGAACTACAAGTGTTCCATCCTGTGCATATTTTAGCCGAATACTATCATCAGCGATGATTGACGGATTTGCTGAGTTAGAGCAATGCAGAGCGCGAGGCACAGGACTGGAGCCGATGGCGACGTCTCACCAATCCCCTACCACTGGGGTATCATAGAACATTAACAGCTTGAAGAAAAGAGCGAAGAAGATATACCTTAATTTACAAAAAGGGTTGAAAGTTCAACGAATGTTCTGCAAATGATGGACCCTCTAGAAAAAAAGAAAACTGTAGAGTACTCTAGAGTACCGTTTTATGTAATATTGTTTAACAATAACATTATTTATTACACAGCCACAATTAAAAGTATGATATTATCTTAGATACAAAGGTTACTTCATTTACTCTAAGCTTAAGTTCGCCTTTGTACATGTTTATTCTTTTGAAATGTATTTCTTGTTTTTGTGTATAATAAAGTGTTTACTTACATAAATAAAAGATAAATTTAATGTGATCTACCGCAATGCAAGAAGGATCTTAGTATAATTAAAAGTGGATCTAGCCTTTTAATTTTGCATGCCACATGTGGGCAAGTAGTGCCGTTCTGATAACATGTTTACTGAGCTGTGTCATCTCTTTGTACCACACTTTGAGCAAATAAATGATTTGAATTTGAAAGTAAAAGTATGCTACTTCACTATTTCCACATGAATAGTTCATTACATACCTAGGGCGGTGAATTAGTAAATATCCGAGATCGCAGGTGTTTGTGACCCGAACCGGGAGTGAGGGCCATAAATATGGAATCTAGGGCTTTACTAATTACCGCCGCGGCGGGCGACAATGCACGGAGACGCCAGAGTGGGGTATCTCTTAATTTATTAAAATATGAAAGTAATAAAACACATGATGATTTTTCTAAAATAAGTTTTTTTTTCATAACTGGATACCATCGATAATATCGAAAATCTAAAATTTTCTGTAAAATCTGCTCTGTTATTGCTAGTTATGCCATCTAGTATGTTAAGTATGAACCTAATTGTCAACGCTGTGTAAATAAATGATTAATGATTGATGCTGTGTAAAGTAATGTAGAAGGATATGAATATTAGGGTAGCGCCATTAAAATCATAAAACAATTTAAAGCCGTAAGCAAAGTATTGTTTCTTATTCAAAAACGAATGATGCGGCAAAAAAATTCTTCAGGTGAACTCGCACTGTACTGCTTTAAATGAACTATGTTTTGAAAAACGCCTCAAACACAGTGATCATTATGAATGAATTTAATGTGGTCGTTCCAAAACTTCCAAATATGTCAAACGTGTCCTTACGCATAGACTAGATTTTCGTAATGACTATTTAACAATAAGCGTGTATGGCAAAGGCAACGTTCAGTATTTAAGTTGAGATCAATTACCATTCATTTATTTTGGAACAATAACGCACTCTTTTTATGTTTATAATAACTGTTATGTATGTTATAACTTAATGTTATAGGAACGCTCCCTGCAATACCGACGCCTGTGTCTGTGTGGGTGTAGGTGAGTGTTTGTATCTGACTATCTGTGATTAGTTCAGTTTACGCTTTGCTTTGGCGGTTTCGAGAGAAACAAGAAACAAACTAATATTTTTTTATGTTATTGCTTAAAAAAATGTGATCACGATTAGTGACACGTTTTAGTGAAACGTTATTGTACTTAAGGTGTGTTTATTTTGTGCAAATGTAATATTAATCTGCGAATTCTCGTGATTCAAACAAACCATGTGAAGAAAATTCTAATTCGCGTGTTTACATAAAAGCAGGGCTTAAGTGAAATGTTGATGTGCTTTTATTGTGTCCATTTTGTGCGAAAACTGATGTGCTTTGTGTCTAATCTGTGAATTTTTGTGATATTCCGGCCCTAAAAGCCAGATTTTCAAAGTAGGTAAGTAAACAAACACATAACCACAACTCTTCTTAATCTAGCGGTCCTATGCTGTAGGACACGAGTAATACTCATTCAATGGCTATTTAATATGAAAAAATGATCTCGTAGCATTTTCAATTACGCACCATCTCCATTTGTAGGTGTTTTAACCATTTAAAAATCAAACTCACAAAACCTTCCGGCGTTGTGTGTGTGCGTGAAGTTGGACGCACACACACAACGCGACAATGAATGAATTAGTTTGACGTTTCTTACTACGCATTGACATTTAATACACACATGTTCTATGATGCTGCGTTTAGACCGGGCGAGTTTCGTAATTTCATTTTTTTTATCACTGCTAGAAATATTAAAGTATGACATGGGGGACCTTTGTAGGGGGGTTCAGAATCGACTTAAAACGCTACCCTCCAAAGGAACGCACTTTTTTCCTGGCCACCCTGTATAAAACTAAAATCATAATTTGCAATGTCATTATAAAATAATCGGATAGAATTCTCAGTAAACAGTCGACGCTCGACAACCGGTTTTGGTTCAGTCTGAATGCCATACTTCACAGTCAAATCGAACCGTTGGGCGTTATGGTCGCTTATAGCAGTATTTACCGGCGTCTTACAATTACAAATGTGATAAGGCCCAACGAGGAAACCTCTGCAATTGAAGTTTCCTTTACTATAATTAATATAATTAGCTAACAACGCGTGTTGTATGTTATCAAAGTATTGCGTAGTAAAACAGGAATAACTAGTCTTCATACTGGTTGATAATGTTGCTTACATAAAACTCTTAATGCATCCTAGATGCTTGTTGTCCGCTGTTTGTTGTTCAAATTCTATTTTTTTAGGGTTCCGTACCTCAATCGGCTAAAACGAAACCCTTATAGGATCACTTTGTTGTCCGGCTGTCTGTCCGATTGTCAACCCCCTTATCTCTGCAATACGTGGAGGTGTCACGCTGAATGAAGGTAATATCAAATACTCAGTCAGGTTTGCAAGGGTAATAGCGAAAGGAGCCGTGAAAAAAAATTAGATTGTAAGCAAAAAATATGTGTACGGTAAACTACCAGCAAAGACTATATACCCCTAGACCGATATTCTTCATACTACGCACCGTACTCCGTTTGTTACTATCGTTCTACATCGCTAGATGCCGCTAAGGGTATCAATTCATTCAAAAGTCGACATTTTTCAATTTCTACTGTACGGTACGCGCAAGCGTGAAGTAACACAGTCGTCAAGCGTTCAACGACATTCAAACTTCCAAGTGATACAGTAAAAAGTGAATAGATGACGTTAGGTGCGACGTTTGTTTACTACGTTCCGTTTCGTCTCATTTCACTATTTGTGTATGTTTAATTTAAACATAAAAATTACTTACATCCTAATCCTAATCCTAATAATATTATAAACGTGAAAGTTTGGATGGATGTATGTATGTACGTTTCACTTAATCTCAAAAAACTTCGGACGTATTATGATGAAACTTTCGAGTTATGTACCTTATATATCAGAATAGGACATAGGCTATCATTTATATCAAGTTTTATCCCTTTTAGGGACGAAAAACGGGATTAAAATTTGTATGGAGAGCAAATCATTGTAGTTGCAACAATTCCCTACATGTCATCGTTTTGACGTAAACTAATCAATATAATAATAATTTTGTCTGGGCCTACGATAGACCTTCACGAAACGCATACCAAACTATTCTTTGTAAAAAAACAATAAATTCTGATATGGAAACACGTAACCGCAAAATTCAATTAATCGCGTAATTTCAAGAATAAAATACATACAATTTTACAAATTTGAAACAATGACATTTGATTTGACGACATCACACACCCATCTGGCAAGACATGTCAAACCAGTGATGCCAGAAGGGCTACCCCGATGTTCAAAATTTGACTGTCGAATAGCGCCATCCTTCTCGATCATCTGTCAAAGAATATTTTAGTGAATGGAATAGCACTATACGACAGTAAAATTTCGAACATCGGAGTAGCCCTTCAGGTAGGTATCACGTTTCGATACGCACATCATCTGAAAATAGTACGAACTTTGACTATGTACCCCCGCTTGGTAAGTGAATAAAAATAAAGTAATAACTGAGTATGCAAGGATAATCAACATTATATAAATAATCCTAATAATATTATAAACGTGAAATACGTTCGTTCCTCTTAATTTTAAACGATGATTGATGGACGGTCACCAGTGTTAGGAAATCGTCGTAAACAGCCAATTGTTGAATTGTCTCTTTCTAAAGACCGATGGGCAATAATTATTTACCGCCGAGTACAGTACCTATTAGAGCATAAAGTTTTTGTATTACTATTATTCAATATTAGGACAAACTTGATTTAGGACTTTAAGAGAGTATGCGCAAAAATTATAAGGACAAACGAGTAGTATGCCATTCAACAGTATGCCAAACATTCTCGGAAAAACATTTTTAGGACAAAAAACGTTATGCGATACGACAGGCACCCGAAATTTATCTATACAAAAACTAACAGAACTAACGACAGTGATAATTCAATAAAACCACAATTTTATAAACGTTTTTTATATTACTTTTAACAAAAACAAAACGAACGAATATTTTTTCGCAGGCCGCCTGCATGTAGGCAATTCCTAATTGTTCTAGGGTAAATGCCAAACATTTCCGCAAATCGTCCCGTTGGCGTAAAGCCGTTTTGTCGTCGGCGTTGGTCTTGGGCCATGGCAAGCGGACGATGCAATGGTTACTTTGCTTTGCAGTAGATCAATAAGGTTTCCTTCAGCATTATATCGCCGTACCCAACGTCAAACTGTGTCCCTGCTAGCATTGAACCGACGCGTGATCTCATAAATCCGTATTCCTTCCTGGTGTAACTCCACTCTTTGAGCTCTTCATTGTTTTCAGTCATTATCATTATCTTTTAATAGTTCACGGTTAGCGGCAAGCATTTTATTTTTCATATTAATAACGTTGCTGAAAATTATTTTACGATTTTCTCGATTGACACTGACATATGTTCCTAATTAGAAATTAAAAGCAAATGATAACCTTTCGCGAGGAGGTTATTTGTAAAATGAAGTGACAAATAATAATATTGACATTTCAATACTATTATTGAAATATAATTTTCGACCTTAATGCATTGCGAATGTCTAACGACATTTTAACGAAATGGGTAGGAAATGAAATTCCTTGACTGTACAAAACTTATCTAACAAATATTACGTTACTGACTGTTTGTTAGTGGGAAATGTCGCTTGACAATTCGGGCGTAACTTATTTTGTCCATTACATCAGTGCACCAACGCCATCTAGCTATTTTGTGTAGCAAAAATTGGCGAGCCCGCAAGCAACCTTGAGCTATCCAGAGGTAGTGCCATCTATTTTAATACGATCAAACCACGTTGTTGAAGAGTAAAAAATATAATCCTTAAAAATTGTGTATTTAAGTTATATTATCGTATTAAAATAAAGCAGTAATGCGTTTGATTTCCAAAAATCAAAAATCACTTAAAAATGTTGGTGAAAAATAAAATTTTTGTCACTTCCAGGCTACGAAGCAGCGCCATCTAGTTTTTATACCGAATTTTGAGCTTTTTCAGAGTTACGTTTTTTTGTATGAGAACATAAGTCCCGTGTATATAGTCCTTGCTACCAGCAATAGTATTTTATGCAACCGTTGTATAAGAGGGGGCAAAAAACGCGAGTGGCATGGGTTACGATGTGAGCGTAGCGAACATCGTAAGAAAGATGCCACGAGCGTTTTTTGACCTACTTATACAACGTTGCATACAATACTTTTTCTACGACTCGACATTTCATAAATAAAATGCAACATGTTCCCGCTCGGAATCAACAAAATTAAAAAGAAAAATTGTCTCTGATAAACTTTTTTTTTATTGACATCCATCTGTCAAAAAAATATTAACTTATACATAAAGGTATACGATCACCATACTAAACATCTGTCAAAAAAATTAAACTTATACATGAAGGTATACGTTCACTATACTAAACATCCATGCACTGAAGATAAAACTTTTTTTTTAATTTGCAAATTGTGTGAATGCAGCTGTTCATCATGTAATCTGAGGTACTAAGTGATGGTTTTTTGGCGACATTATAACATCGGTTAGCAGTGTGTTTTTGAGCAGTAGAGTATAGACTTTTACAGACTTTCATAATTTATGTCTTTATATTAGAGTTAGTAACTATATAAATGACAGAAAAAAGTACTGGAGTAGAAAAACACACTTATAATATAAGTATTATTAATCGAAGTGAGAAACTAAATACCATAAATGGAATAGCACCGCTAATGTAGAAATATAGTAGCATATCTCGGACACTGTTTTACCCGTTTGGCGAGTTTATAACAGTTGCATGCAGTTATGTACACATTTTTTTTAATTAGACCCTGTGGGCATCAAACGTCTATAAATTATATTCAATCGACAATCTCATCGAAACGTGTCAAGTGACCAGGCCAACGTAATCGAACCTAATTGGGATGACTTTGCACAATATTGTCGCAAACCCATGGTGAATTGTAAAGCAATTCCAAATTGCGTTGTTGCCAAATAAGTTTCGATTTAAATCCGTCTCGACTGCATCCTGCAAGTTATTTGGACTGTCGATCTTTTTAGTCTGAAGACCTCAATATTCTGCAACATTTCGACGCAAATATCCGACATCAGTTTCTGGTCCATTGATTCCGACAGAGGCGTTCACATGCAGGTTTGAATGAACTGAGTTTACTTCTATATACCATAAGTGTCAGTACCACAGACCTATATCAAAGTATATGACTAAAGTACCTCCATGAATTTCGCGTGCGAATAAGTTCTCAAAATCTCCAATTTGATTTGGATTGTCTTATTTCCACTCTCACTGCGTCCAAACATCAGGGAAATTATCTAGACCCGCACCTCTAGCTCAACTGTCACACGCGACTCTTTCTCACGCGAGAAATATTACCTATCTCTTTCTTCGCTGTACCTACTGTGGGAGAGTGACGGGCTATGTCGCGCGACAAGAGTCCCGAAGCGTAGTTGTGCTAGCCGGGCAAGTGGCATCGTCATAAATTATCCGAATAGAATTATTTATTCCCATTATCTGTCTGAAGATTTGTGAAAAATGGAAACCAGACTATCAATTAATCGCGAGGGGTTAAGATAATTCAGGTATACGTATAGATTACGTGAAATTTCATGGTTATTTTAGCAAGATATACGAAAAACAAAGATTAATACAAATCAATGCAACTGCAGGGCTAGTAAAATATATATATATATATATATATCAGAGAACCTCACACAAATCGATCTAGTCCCAAATTAATGTCAAGAAGGCTTGTGTTATGGGTACTAGACGACGATATACATATACTTAAATACATAGGAACAACCATGACCCAAGCACAAATATTCGAGTTCATCACACAAATATTTGCCCCGGCCGGGATTCGAACCCGGGACCGCCGCTCAGTAGGCAGGTGCTTGCAAACTGAGCCAACCGCGTCGTCAAACAGTAACATATTTGGCCGCGACTTCGCTTGTCGCGCGAGTCAGCATCTCCTGTCTTGCTTGCACGTTATTGAAAGAAAAGTGACAGGTATAGTTGACACTCGTTAAAGAGTCGCGTGTCAAAGTTATAATAGACTATCTGATGATTAAAATGATGTTAAAGGCTTATTTCCACTAGGTCGACCGATAGTAGGATTTCCTGCCGCGTTTTTTTCCTATAGCTCTAGTGGGTAGAAGCGGAAGGTCCGAGCGCGGCGTCTCGCTCACTCCTATGGCCGCCTTTCCGCCAGTCGCGCGATTTCGTGGCCTCGCCGTTACACTTGTGAGGTAGACGTAATTAAGTAAATCAATTAAATTACGTAGTAACAGCTTGATAGGTTTATTTTTATAAGTTACTAAACAGTTATGAAACTATTGCGAATTAATGCAATAGAACATAAAAATTAATTCCAATTCGTGTCACATCCATTGATTATTTATTGGAAAACCTATACTAATGTATTGTTCTTATTAACACATTACGTCTCGCTTCCTCTTAATCGTTGTCCTTGTTTCCTTGTGAACCCTGAATTTTAAATTTACACCGTGTATATAGGTAATATATTTCCTTGAAACCTTATAATTATAATTAATCGTCAATTTTACCCACAGACCAGAAGTGATTTTACCCGATGGGAATTCCCTACATTAACTTCCTGTTTAATTCGTTTAGAACTTTTTTATCCAAAGTATTCTAAATACTCATTGCAGAGGGAAAACACACATAGGTATAAGTAAGGAACACATCATTTGACAAATTTTGTGGGGAAATTGTTCATCATAATACCTAAATTACAGTAGGTTATAGGTAGGTAATTAAAGATCCAACCTAGCCTAGTAGGACGGTCGCAAGATTTGTGACGGAGTTTCGTCAGGTCCGAAATAGGGGATAATAGAAAGATGAAAGGAGGAAGGAAAGTAGACAACAAAACGACACTAGAGGAGACTTGGCAGATGCCAGAAAGTCCGCAGTCATAAGAAAAAACATACGAGGTAAATAAGCAGATGGATCGCCTGATGGTAAGCGATCATTACCGTCGCTATTGACACCCACAACACCAGAGAAGTTAAAAGTGGGTTGCTGGGTTTTCAGACAGATATGCACTATTTTTTTTAAGGTTTGAAGGCCGTATCGGTCTGGAAATACCGCGAGCGACAATTCATTCCACAGTGTAGCTGTGCGAGACATGAGTTTATGAAGATATGCACAGTTATTGACAGTCAACCATAGTCTTATAGTCTGGACCTCGCTGTTAAATTGTCTGCGACAAATTAAACGCCTTAGGGTAAAGTCAGAGGAGCGTAATTTGAGTCGCGTAATTTCGGTCGCGTCATTATTAGTGTGACGTGATCACGTCACACACATTGATATGGAGCGACCGAAATTACGCGACTCAAATTACGCGCGTCTGGCTTCACCCTTAGTCAAAGGAAAAGTGAAAACTATAATCAGAGAATTTACTAATAAACTACGCAATGACCCCTGACCTGATACAGTGCGCAATCGCCATCGGATAATATTAATGACAACGCTGTGACGTATGCTCCTGCGCCGCTTATAGCGCGGCCTTGTATTACTGGTTTAGTAACGTCTATAACAAAATTAATAGAGGCAATAATAAGCCTAATATTTTCTTTGGTTTCCGCGACTCACATTTAAATAAAACAATTTCATCATCATCAGCCTGTATCAGTCCACTGCTGGACATAGGCCTCTCCCATGGCAAACCACTGAGCTCGATTTTTAGCTCTCCTCCTCCAGTTACCACTGTCCTACGAATTTCGTCGCTCCACCTTGACTTGATAAAAATGAAACAATTTAAACGGATCATATCGCGTATATAAATTATTTCAGCCTTCCTGACGTTTCGGTGGCTTTCCAGTTACCGTTGTCAAAGGTTGACAGAAAAAAACACAAATTTTCTTTATCAAAGTTACATTTACATTAAAGTTACGTCAATTAATACGCGATATAATCCGTTTATTTAAATTGTTTAATTTAAATACGAAACAATAAACCTATCAGAAAGGATAGAGGGGACCATATGTTTACAAAATTCATAGAAAAACCAACCCAAGCATGTATGCAATGCAGTGACTGGTTGAAAAAACGATATCTCGCATATTTAGAAAAATACAATTTTCTTCATTCACTATCCTGTATAAGCATTCTTATACTAATATCTGCAAAATGTTATCAGATAATAATGACACGACATTTTCATTTCCCACGCGGACACAGCCATGTAACAATAAAGTTGTTGATTACAGAAATCACGTAATTAGCTAATCAATCACCTGCGACCTTCGTCGAAAAACGTGTCTTATACACCTTATTAAACAAATAACTTGGTCTAATATATCATTTTGATAATAAATTATGGGGAATCAAATTGTTGGCACATTGTTATAGGTATTTACTTTTAGTAAGCCCGTTATCAAACTATACCAGCAACAAGACTATTCGATGAGAGTATTATGAATTTATGAACCAGATACTCTCGTTAAAGTTGGTTAAAAACCCTATCCCTTTGCTTCCTTTAGATTCAGGTTTCAATTCCCAAGAAAAAAGTATTCCCATATATTCTTCTACTATTATTTAGAGGCTTATTTTGTCGTTTATTATGGCAACTTTAAACTGTAGACCCCGTTCAAAACATTATCTTTAAAATATATTTTTTTGAATAAGCTTACTTGTTTTGGAAGAAAAAAAATATCGGAAGAATCAATTCATCATAAATTTAAGAGACTTGTAATAAGTGGCATAAATAAAAAATGTGAGAAGAATCAATCAGTAACTTTTTTATTTAGATATAATATATGAATCGAAATTTGGGCATAGGTTTCCCAAGTCCCAGTGATCATTCGGAAAAAAAGACACCTCGAATGAGCTCCGCGGCCGTTATATAGACTCGCCCCCACCAAAAGTAAGCGGCTAGCAGGTTTACTGGTGGGGAAGGCTGGCACGTCACGCTTCGTCAATGGCTGGCATGGCTGGCTTGGCTGGCTGGCTGTGATTGGCTGAGGCTTGGCGTAACATTCGGCCGTCCTGAAACAATGATTGCTCCCGCAATGGGGAGAAATATGTTAGCTTTCAAGCAAGTCAATTAAATCTTCGGTTTCAAGTTGCTCATCAGAGCTGCTGGCACTATCAGATACAGGAACCGTGCTCGTATAGGGTCGCAAGGTATCTGCCGAAACCATACCTGTAAACGCTTTATAGCCTCTTACCCCTTTAACACTTCGAATCCTGTATCTGTCATTGCCAATAACTTTAATTATGATGTAAGGTCCAGAATAAATATCATCAAGCTTAGTATTCACTCTAGATGCACTACTTGTAGGGGCCTGTGTCCATAGAACTAAGTCCCCCTTTTTGTAAATACGACAAGGTTTACGCTTTTTGTCAAAGTTAAGCTTCATCTTTTCAGCGGCCCCCTTTAGCTTCGCACTAGCCTCCCTACGTCTAACGTCTACCGGCTTAGTCGTAGGATCTTGAGTGCCTACATCACAACGAGGCCTAGAACTCCTTGCAAACATCAAATCGTAAGGCTTATATGTAGTAGTGGCATTAGAAGTATTGTTAATTCCCCACAAAACATCAGGTAAACAATTAGCCCAATTGTTTGCTGCCTCACTCGGATCGGCAGCTCGTAACGCATTGAGTATCGTGCGGTTAGTGCGCTCTACCTGACCATTAGATCGGGGGCATGCAATAGAAGTTAAAATATGCTTAAACTGTTTATCACTGGAAAACTGTTTAAAGTTTCTGCTAGTAAATGCCTTCCCGTGGTCGCTCACTACCCTATCTGGGTACCCGAATAAACTAAATATCCTTTTGAGAGTTCTAACAGTTTCCACAGAGTTCACCGTGCGAGTAGGTTCGGCAATAACAAATTTGGAAAAAGCATCTGTCAAGACTAACATGTACTGATGACCTTTCTTTGTTTTGCAAAATGGCCCTAAATGGTCGATATGGACCATACGCATTGGCTCAGTCGGCTTAGGTATGGGAAATAGCCTGCCCTCACGCTTGCCATAATTACCTTTACCATAAGCACAATGTAAACATGCACTAACATATTTTCGAATAAAACGAGTCATTTTGGGAAACCAATATTCCTTTTTTATCAAGTCTGTGCACTTCTGTAACCCTACATGTCCTATGTCATCATGATGCATCTGAATTATTTTCCACCTAGCTAATGAGGGCACTACAAGACGGTTTCCAGCTAAGGTTCTCCGATATAACCTATCATTTAAATACGCATAGTCCCTAGTTACCTCTGTGGACGCTGTCCCTGCCTTAAGCTGGTCAATAATTCGCTTTAATTTATCATCTTGGCACTGGACAGTATAAAACCAGTCAGACACTTCAAGCCGATTAATGTTCATGGTGTCCACAGGGTTCCTACTAAGAGCATCTACGTGTTTCATGCGGTCGCCCGGCCTATACTCTATTGTCAAATCAAAGTCTTGAATAGTCAACCACCACCTAGCAATGCGCGGAATGAGGTCACGCTTTGTCAAAGTCGCTCGAACGGCAGTGCAATCGGTTACTACTTTGATAGGTTTGCCTATTACATATACCCTAAATTTTCTTAAGGATTCAACTACCGCAAGTGCCTCAAGTTCATAACTATGATAAAAACTTTCATCTTTACTAGTTACCCTACTAAAATACATTACTGGTCGTAGTGAGCCATCCGTTTGTTGTTGCAATAATATACCGGCAATACCTGATTTACAAGCATCTGTATGTATCTCCGTAGGCAAAGCAGGATCGTACAGAGCTAATGTAGGTTTTGTACACAAACACTGTTTTAACTGTTGGAAACTGTTACACTGTTCACTACCCCAAGTCCAAGCAACATTTTTCTTTGTTAAGTCCGATAAAGGTCGCGCTATAACAGCAAAATTTCTAATGAACTTACGGAAATAACTGCACAATCCTAAGAATTGACGTATTTCATGTACGTTTCTAGGGATGGGAAACCTTGACACAGCTGCTAATTTCGATTCACCTGGCTGAATACCGTTACTCGAGATTTCGTGTCCTAAGTAGGTGATTTTATCTTGTAGGAACGCACACTTACTCATATTAAGTTTTAAGTTTTCTGACCTGAGTTTACAGAGTACCCTCTCTAATATTTCAAAACCGGATTGAATGTCACATGAAGGCAGCAACAGATCGTCAAGAAATGCCAAAACTTCACACTCGTTCGAAAATTTATCGGAATGGTCACTAGTGGTGCTTGTTGTGGAATTTTCAGATTAACGTGCAATTTTTAAGGAATTTACTATTTTATTCATTAACCGCATAAAAACGGATGGGGCATTGGCGAGGCCGTATGGGACCCGAACGTATTCGTAATGTGCTTGAGGTGTTACGAAGGCTGTTTTATGTGTGTCTTCGGGAGAAATTTTCACCTGATGATAACCTTGTGCTAAATCTAAAGTTGTGAATAAGCGTTTACCTGCTAGTTTGGAAATTTGGTCATCGATATGTGGTAAAGGGTATCTATCCTTTATGGTGATAGCGTTAAGCGCCCGATAATCTACACATAGTCTATAGTCACCGTTTTTCTTCTTTATGAGAATAACCGGAGAAGCAAAACTCGATTCGGATTCTCTGATTATGCCTGCGTCTAATAAATCGGAGACTTTAGATTTGAGTATATCCTGCTCACTATGTGACATACGGTAAGGTTGACGATATATGGACCGTTCATTGGTTAATTGAATTTTCATTTGCAATAAATCTGTACACCCTAGCTCCTTAGTATTACTTGCGAAGCAATCATTGTATTTGGATAATAAAGTTATTAATCGGTTATGGTCGTTTTCATTTAATTTTCCCGCCTTTATCTCGTTTACATCGACACCTCCGATGGTGCTAATACTAGCTAGGCTTGTGTGCAACACGGAAGATACAACATTAGGCTGGCTGGTACTGGCTATAGGTACTATTGGCAACGAGAAATTGGCTTGATTACTAACCTGAACATCGTATGCAGGCGAAGCGTCGCAGCTTTCTGCCCTGGTCAGCACCTCGCCCTGCCGCCAGGTGATGTTTTGCGTGCCCGTGTTGACGATTTTGATGTATCCTGTGGCGCCACGCAGCATAGTGGCCGGAATGGAGTAGGAAACACCACGCAGCTCAAAATGTTGTGCATTAGTGACCACATCGTTGTCATCACTGTTGTCTTCTATGTTGACCTTGATGATTGATGAGCCAGGCTGAAGGCATTCTTGACTTGTAGTCTTGACCTTGAACCGCGTCCGTTCTTGAACCACGTCCATGTTTTTCGTAAACTCTTCTTGTTTGAGAGTGGCTAAGCCATTGCAGACTAGCAAGGTCATACCGTCGCTGTTTATGATAGGTTGGCCAACCAAAAGGTTAATAGTTCCCATGTCGACATCGGTGAGGTGAGCCTTGCAGTGCATAAGTATACCATCAATTTCCAATTGAAAGGCTACTTCTCCGTGGCTGGCTAAGTGATCTCCAGAGAATCCCTTGAGAACAGTATTTGTAGGAGTCACGTCGAGGTTTAGCAGTTTACAAACATGCATAGAAAGCACGTTAACTTGGCTCCCAGTATCCAGGTACGATTTTACATATATTCCATTGATTTTGGCGACTTTCTCATACGTCTGGTTGTAGTTTTGTAAAAGCTTGACCTCTTTGATGCTATCCTCCGTTCGTGCCGCCGGTCTATGCGTCGAAGCTGTTGCCGCGGTGCAACGTGGAGCAATATGGCCTTGCTTACCACACTTAAAACAAGTTCTCGTGTCCGGTTGTGGGCAATTTCTAAGTGTATGACCTGTTTTTTTGCAGCGTGGACAGGGGTCTATGTCCGGGTTTATCGTAGTAGACTTTTTGTCGGGTAACTGTCGAGTACCGCTATCTTTGTTCGGCAGGCGCGCGTTGAAAGATGGCGGCTGATAGTCGTCTAGCGCACAAAGGAATCCTTCGTACAAGTCTTCTGGCCTGTCACACTGATAGGCTCTAGCGTTGGCTTGCAATGATGGTGGCAAGCCACGTATGATGCAGGATACCGTTGCAGAATCAGACAGTTTGCAACGAAAACACATTGCAACTTTGTCTTGGTAGTACTTCGTCATAGATTCCGTTGACAGCTTCTTCCGGGCCATCATCTCGTCCAACATATTACCATAGTCGCGGTGTCGGGGAAAAGCGCGCGTTAACATTTGCTTCCAATCTGTCCATGAGTAATTATAATCGTCCAGTCTGTTATACCATCGCCTCGCTTGGCCCCTTAGTTTCTCTTGAAGATGGAATGCCTTGGTAGTGTCATTCCAGCCGTGTATTTCGCCGAGTTGATCAATTTTTTTTAGCCACGCCGATACAGCGGTGCATTCTTCATTGTCGGGATCAAACTCCGGGATAAGTGACGCCGCACGATGTATTTTCGTCTTCGCAGCCGTGGGCAACTCGTCGTTGAGTTCTCGCACAGCCTTTTGTACTTCATCTTCTAATAATCGTTTCAAAATCTTTCGAGCTGGTGGAGAGTCATCGTCGTCGTGATCTTTTAGAGTACCCAGGATGTCCTCGCTAGATGCTGATGAGGAGTTCCAACCAGGTGGACGAACTAGGCGTCCCGTATCAGTATCAGGGAGGTTACGCTTCATTTTTTTTTATCTACCCACTTCTGAGATGTAATAAGTGGCATAAATAAAAAATGTGAGAAGAATCAATCAGTAACTTTTTTATTTAGATATAATATATGAATCGAAATTTGGGCATAGGTTTCCCAAGTCCCAGTGATCATTCGGAAAAAAAGACACCTCGAATGAGCTCCGCGGCCGTTATATAGACTCGCCCCCACCAAAAGTAAGCGGCTAGCAGGTTTACTGGTGGGGAAGGCTGGCACGTCACGCTTCGTCAATGGCTGGCATGGCTGGCTTGGCTGGCTGGCTGTGATTGGCTGAGGCTTGGCGTAACAGACTATAAGAGACTTGACTTCCCTATACGACATGACGTCTATTTTCTGTTTAATGTAACTTATTCTTGGCCTTCCTCTTCCTCGCTTACCCTCAAGAATCATTATTTCCTTTTATTTCCATCTAATTCAAGAACTTGTAGTACTATTAGATCGGAACGCATCATCAATGTTTTTAATCATTGGAGCTATTTTTTATAACAACTTCCTCACGCAAATCACTGCTGATATTCAAGTCAATGACTTGCATTAAACTTTCGAGGTTATTTTTAGCATAACTTCAGTTAAAGAAACATCGATACGCCTCTCGATGTTGTTAAGAGGCCTTATTGCTTTTGTTTTTTTTTTTTCATAATATGACAAATTTTATTGATAATTTCAACAAACTTTTTGGAGTGAACAATACTTTTCCCCGAGTTCTAGGTAGTAACATAGCTATTTCATGCTTTCATTGCGTGTAGCCGAAAATAAGTTGAAAAAACTAATTTTACGCGTGAATTTTGTCAATTTCGAGTAGTTTTTGAAACAAAAATTATCAATGAAAAATTCAAACCGTAGGTTTCAAATATATACCAATAAATCCCAATAGCCCTGTTCTAGGTAATAACATAATAATATGTTACGAAACATGTTTGATCACAGAGAAAAATGTGTAAACAATCTACATTTTAAAAGGAATAAGGCCTCTTAAACCATGAACTTACTTTAAAACTTGGAGAACAAATTTGTGACGGTTGCACAGAGAGAGGCAGAGAGTAATATACATTACAAAATGGTTATGTCCGTTTATATCCAATGCGTGGATCTGAATCAATGATTGATTGATCTGGAGCGGCGACGACGCTTCTCACCTCACACTCAAATTGTAAAGAAACTATCTCTCTTTACACGAAATAAATAATATTCGCTAAGGGCCGCTGTCATCAAAGTCGACGATGCAGGCGATATATTATCTCGATGCAATTACGCCAAATACCTATACGTTGTTCTAGATTTTTGGCATACTTTTTAGGGTTCCGTAGTCAACTAGGAACCCTTATAGTTTCGCCATGTCCGTCTGTCCGTCTGTCCGTCCGCGGCTTAGCTCCGTGATCATAAATGCTAGAAAGCTGAAATTTGGTATGAGTATGTATATGTATTACGCCGACATAACGGTAAAATAAAAACTAAAAAAAATATTTTTTTTCGGGTACCTCCCGTACACCTAAAGTGGGGGTGAATTTTTTTTGCGTTCTAATACTAGCGTGTTGGGTGTCGTTGAATAGGTCTTCTAAAAACAGTAGGGGTCTTCAAACATAATTTTTTGATAAAGCCAGCAGTTTTGTAAATATTCGCTCGGGAAATCCAAAAAATAGTGTCCCCCCCCTCTAACTTCTCAACCACGCGTCAAAAAATTATGAAAAAATTCATGAAAATAAGGCCTTATTAGTACTTTCAATGAAAACTATATTGAATAAAATCGGCAGAGCCGTTTTTGAGTTATCGCAAAATTTCATAATTTTCTTTAAAATGACGTAAGTGCCGCGCGGTGTTCTTATACTTCGAACGTTACACATATTAGTTAAATGCCATACTGCATTAAAACATTTCGCTCATTCTGGTGCGTATAATCGATAAATTCCAGAAGGTAATAAGTAATTAGAGTTGCTTTGGCGTTTACGACCTTTTTTTAGAGCTTGAAATCTTTCTGGTAAGTAATTTAAATTTCATTTTATTGTCTATTGTGAAGGATGGGCAACTACGGAACCCTACACTGAGCGTGGCCCGACATGCTCTTGGCCGGTTTTTCATGTTGTAGTTTTACCCGAAGAATTATTATATTGTTTTATTTATCTTTATTCTGTAGTAGGTAAGGACACAGACTTAGAGTAAAGTTGTATTAGCACGTTTTATTTGGACCTTCTCAGTAACTGGTTTCTGTTTTGTGGTCCCTTCATCCTCTAATCAGATATTTAAAAGTAAAAAAAAAAAAAACACTAATGTGGTCATTGGGATTCTGAATTAGATTCTCCTATACCCGGAAAAAGAAGTCATTTTTGAAATTTTAGATCTAGGTCGACTTGCGTTTTACTGTCCACTATTTAACCTAAAATCATTGTGCCAAATAAAAAAATAGATCAAGTTACTACTTTTAGTAGCCTATTATGTCCAGACAGAATCGCTGAGTTCTTCAAAGTAAATATTGGGTTTCACAACACAGCTTGTTTGCTGTAAGCCTTTATTGTCCCATTGTCTTGCAAGTTAGTAGCTTCTTATCGATTTGAAGAAGGATCATTAGTCGATAGCAAGTGAAAAGGTAAAGGGGGTATTGAGCTCATAACCCCCTCTGCTTTGGGTCTAGGTAGATTGAACTCAGATAAGTACCAGATAATCATTCCACTAGATGTCATAAATAACCTGTCCCCTTCACTCGCATCAACAGTTCTAGGACTAGTATATATTTTTATAAATCTGTGATCCACACACTGACACGTACAACAACGTCGCTCCATATTAAAAACCTTGATCTCGTTTCAGTTAGCTTGATCAGGTATTATCATTTATCGCAGCATTTGCTGACCCCCACAGTTTTGCGCCAATTTGTGTGGCTTTCGGCAAGTTGGCGTACTACTTTATAGATAAAAAACTCACCTATCTACATAATTTGCTTAATATGATTACTTTCACGGCGACTAATTAATCCATTGCTATTTTCTGGCTATCATTAATGAGTGGAATTAAAAATTAAGACTTTAATTGAAGAAGAAGAATTATTTGTTTTATCGCACTTATCGATTCTTCTCACGTGTATCTAATTAAGAATTAAATTACTTATTGCCTTATTGTTCCATTGTTTTCTTCGCGGAATTGCACAGCTGAGCAAATGTGGAATGGCTTCTTAGTCTGCGCATGCATTGCATTTCAATCCATATACTATACTATATACTATATATATATAAATCTAAATAAATAAATGCCGATAAATCTAAGAGTACACAACCACCTTACTGACACAAGTCCCACCCCGAGAGACAAGGCCAGGCTCCTTGCTGTTTCTGCTCGCGAGTTCGGATACTGGCTTCACGCACTTCCTTCAGTTAATTTCGGCACTTTATTAGATGATAATTCTTTCAGGGTGGCTGTTGGCCTTCGTCTAGGCCTAGACATCGTTGTTCCACACCAATGTCGTTGCGGATACCAGGTAGATCGTTTAGGTCACCACGGCCTTAGCTGCCCCAAAAGCGCCGGCAGACTCTCCCGCCACGCTTGTCTAAATGATATCATACGTCGGGCTCTTGTCAGCGTCAACGTGCCTGCGGTACTCGAACCAAATGGCCTCGCACGAGATGATGGCAAGAGACCCGACGGCATGACGTTAGTACCGTGGCGGTTGGGGCGGCCCTTAGTGTGGGACTCCACCTGTGTGGACACTTTGGCACCTTCACACATTGCAACAACGTGCCAAAATCCAGGTGGGGCGGCCACAAACGCGGAGGCGGCTAAACGCCGAAAATATATGTGTTTGGGTGACAACTATATTTTCGTGCCGTTTGCGGTAGAGACTCTAGGCCCATGGGGCCCAGCCGCTCATAATTTGTTTGATTCCCTTAAAAAAAAGCTAATACGAACTACCTGTGATCCCAGAGCTGGCGCGTTTCTCGGGCAAAGGCTCAGTATTGCTGTGCAGCGGGGAAATGCCGCCAGCATCTTGGGATCATTTCCGCCAATGAGCGACCTTGGCTAGTTAGGTTAGTGTAGGTTTTAGGTTTTTAAATTGTTTTACCACTTTATTCTATCGGATATAGGATTTTTTTGTAAATGAATCTAGATTCTTAATATCATACATAATACTATCATAAATATATTGGGACGCTACATATATATACTATATACACTATATACACTATATACACTATATACACTATACACTATCCATACTAATATTATAAATGCGAAAGTGTGTCTGTCTGTCTGTCTGTCTGTCTGTCTGTTACCTCTTCACGCTTAAACCGCTGAACCGATTTAGATGAAATTTGGTATATAGATAGTGTCAGTCCCGGGGAAGGACATAGGATACTTTTCATCCCGAATGAATTTAGTGTTTCCGTGGGATGAGCGGGTAGCACCGCGGGGCACAGCTAGTAATATTATAAATGCGAAAGTGTGTCTGTCTGTCTGTCTGTCTGTTACCTCTTCACGCTTAAACCGCTGAACCGATTTAGATTAAATTTGGTATGGAGATAGTTTGAGACCCGGGAAAGGACATAGGATACTTTTCATCCCGAATAAATTTAGTGTTCCCGTGGGATGAGCGGGTAACACCGCGGGGAACAGCTAGTTATTTAATATACGTTTGTTTTAAAAGATATCGAAAATGAAGCCAAATTAACCCGTGAATATTTCGCTTTTTAGGCTGCCTGTCTATTGTAGCGGAGCCTCTGATTAATCTATCAGGTGTCTTAGTGAAGCCCAAAAGAAGTGCATTTAAATCTGAGGAATGTGATTGGTTCATTTTACACAGCTCCGCTCCAGTAGCCTTATGGAAGAGATCATCGAGAGCAAGTTTAAGTTTAGTACATCTCCGATCGTAGTGATGGCTATCTGATCAGACCCTCAGAATTCGACGTTCCCGGAGTATACAGGGACCTAGACATTAAATATGCTTTTGATTTCTAGAAATCAAACCGAAGGCTGTTAGATTCGCCAGCACTCGGCTAAACTAACAACGTAGTCCATAGGAATCAATCGAATCCAAACGTTTGTTCATAAATATAATATAAAATTTTGTTGTGGACAGCTATTTATTTTAGTACAAAAATATCCCTCAAACATCAATGCCTATAAGACGCATCGTAAAAATAATTGTTTAAACAGACAGACGGGCTAAGGCGTTAGATAGATACTTCAGCACGCACCTGCAATTACAGTTATATCCTCCAGTGGAGGAAATTATAATTGACAGTTTATTCTTGGCGCCCATCAACCTTGGACGACTTTCTTGATTGGAATCGGTTGAGTTATTCGTAAATAATAAAATAAAATGATTGTTGATTTCATTAATATTGATGTTCTTGTCACATGTAATTGTGTTAATGTTTTATGAAAACCAACTCACTGGTTCTTATGGCATTTCTTCTCACCAGGGGCCTGTGATGCTTGCGTTCTATGTCATAAAAGTGTATTGAAAGTCAGTTTTCTACGGAGAGGGGTCATTATTTGAAGAGAAAGTAACAGCGCGTTGCAGGATTTGTGTGGACGCGCGGCGCCTGTCGTACAGCGCCATCTGTTTGTAAAATTCCTTTGTCTCATCACGCCGAAACGGCTAGACGGATTTTACCCAATTTTGATACAGGGATAGCTGAAGCAAATAGGTCATAGGATACTTTTACCCGAATACTATCAAGAAAAACAGTTTTACGGAGACGCAGTTGCCTTCTAACGTTCTATAGTGATAAAATATGATAAATAAACAATAACGTATCCGTCACTCTGGCACGCGCATACTGGCACGACTATCATAGTTCCTCTGGTGTTATTATGCAACTCCGATAGTCTTTATCCACTCAATTGTAGCTAATAGTTACCAAAAGCAATTGAGTGGCTATATATAGTTGATGAACAAAGATTTGAATTTTCTCATAAGTACAGTCCGTGAACTCTCAGATTGCGATTCCAGTTTAGGTGTAAACTGAGAGGTTCTTATCTGGATCGCGTAAGAGCGAGCGAGACAGGTATATAAAGCGAATTGCATTCTGACAACTCACGCATTGTAAGTAAAAACTATTACGAGTAAACCTATCCATAAGTGTGCCATAAGGTCGACCAGGTGTAGAGATGTTCCGTTCTCGAGAAGGTTTCCCGATGTGTAGGTATGAAGAGAAAACGTTCTCGGGAGAATTTCCCATACGGAATGAGAACCGATACGACCTTCAAACCTTCAAGAAAAGAACGTGCTCCCACCTCCAACCTGAAAGGCCGCCAACGCACTCCTGTGGTCTTGTAGGTGTTTATGGGCGACGGTAATCGCTTTCCATCAGGTGACCCGTTTGCTAGTTTGCCCCCTATGACATAAAAAAAAAGTTTCCGGAAATTCTCGAGAAGGGCACATCACTAATCAGGTGGCGTATATGTTTTTATCTACATCAATTCACTCTCAATCAAGATTATCTATCATAATCCCGAATTTTCATTTGCCCGAAAGCTATTTATTTCAAAATAATTATAAAACAAACCTAACTTAACCTAACGGGTTCTTTACAACGACGTTTATAAAGTCCTGAAAATATTGATAGTTTTGGAATAATTAGCTTTCGGGCAAATGAAAATTTGGGATTATGATAGGTTACCCTCAATCAATCAGCCGGTATTACGACAGAAGATAGTGTAGCTATATGTTCTTGCCGGATACGTCACGGCTAACCGCTCGAATGTCGCAATTATGATTGTATGAGCCGGTCGAACCGGCTACTAAGATTTTGAGACCTTTCGATGCTTAGGTATCGCGCAATCTCAATTGATAACATTGCGAATAATAAATTGCTAAAAGTATCAAATTAATCGTAGTTGGTGTTAGATTATTCAAAAAAACCTAAGAAAATTAAGTGACATGTTGAACCCATGGATCTCAATCTAAAACTCTGGTGCTTGCAACCAAATTAGACTAAGGTATGTTTACTTATTGTTTTCAACAGAACTCAATGCTCGCCAAGGGCGAATTAACTTGTTATTTTTATAATTAATATTTACCTAGCTTTTAAAGTTCTCATGTAAGCGAAACTGTGTTTCTTATGAGAAATAAATGTCTTTAAACCGAGGTATCATAATTATATAGTAAGATTTTCAAGTTAGTCCAGGGAATGTGGTGTTCTGATTTTTCGCAGAATAATTTTTCGTCGATCGTTTAATTTCGCCGAATTTTCTTTGTAGTCATAATTTTTTTCATAATTGTTGCAAATATCATCCTATAGATTAGGTTAGGTTCGTTTTATAACAATCCCAAATAGTTTACAGTTACAGAGCAAAATGCCTGCTACATTTGACGAAATATAATTCAGGCAAAGAACCTGAGTAAATAATATGTGGCAGGCTTATGACAAAATAAGGAATTCTAGAACAGCGACTACTAGTCCAGCTCATAAATATTTCTGGAAAAAACTTGCCTTATCTAGATCGGGTTCAAATATCCACGCAACCCTAAAAGCAGAGAAATTGATACTACTAAACTACTTATAATAAAAACCTAATTATTAGTCTTCTGCTATGGAGGGGTCTTGTTATTAGTAACATTGCATACCTAGGGCGGTGAATTCTTGAATGTCCCAGATCGCAGATGTTTTTGGCCCGAGCCGAAGGCGAGGGCTATAAATATGCGATCTGGGGCTTTACGAATTACCACCCGTAGTTTGTCTAAAGTTTTACGTCTTGTCTTGGCCTAAGGTGACGTAAAAAAGAATAACGTATCAAAACTGAATCCACTGACTCGAGATTATTGTTCTTTTGATCTTAAATATATGCCGTCGTTGTACATCACGTAGTTAGATACGTAGTACGAACTACAGATAATCTATCTTGGTGGATTGTAGGCCCTACTTGACTTATCTTTGGGCATCTTATCAATACTCGAGTTATTTCAGAACTAGTATTCGTTATTTTACAAGTCAATGCAATGCGTCAGAGTTGCAAATAGTAACCGGAATAGGACAAACTAATATGAATCACAGATGTTGCATTTTATTAATTCAACTGTTTTATATTTATGAAGACTTAAGTTGTTAGCTTTAACAGCAGAAGCGTATTTGCCTTGGCTTTGTGTTGCTATGCCCTGGGGAGGAAGGAAAAGCAAGTCGATTATGGGCAAATCTAGAATTGGTAGAGCAAATAGCTGGCAGTGTTCTCGTATATCGTTATCGAATCGAAACGGTGCCACACACACGCTGCTGTCTGTATTCAGTTTGTCACTTTTATTATTTTGTGGTCTAATAGCCTTATGAGCACCTTATTTTGTTTTCTTATATGTTTTTAAATTATAATGACTTTGATGGTTTTACCCTTGTTTTATGGACGTGTCATCGAATTTTCATTTCATAGAAATCATTTTTTTTCTGAAACTGTAAAATATTTTCCTAACCTAATCTATACCTAGTTTGAAATTTTCAAGTCCTCTGATAAACGTATGACTTCCGGGCAAAAGCATTGTCTCTGAAATGAAAATTCGATGAAATGAAGCATTCAGTGAACTGTTTGTCTATAAAAGAAGAGGACGACTTTGATAGCTACACTGCTACGTGACCCGAACTGCACTGCATACGAATTTACTTGCGTCACGTTTTTCTACAAAATTGTAACGTATTCGGGGCAACCGGGCAACCTTATTATTATTCCGATCGTCATCCCTTTTTAATTATACAGTCCATATCGCCAAGGCCACTGCAAGGGCTTGATTCGCTTGAACGCATTTAAAAAGTCACAATAACACGGGAAATCACTTCTATTTTCAAGATGTTCACAATTTATAACCAAGGACCTAGTTTTACTCGTTTAAAAAGAAGGGCACTATTATGTGTATCGCAATTAATGTGATCAGTAATAATTATAAAAAACGGTTTAAACTCACGTAAAAATTGTCAGGAACAGCCCGACATGTTTCGAACTCATATGGGGCTCCTCATCAGGGGCAGCTATCCGTTCTGCCTCTTTTATACCGTTTTTATAATTATTAAAGATGTCTTTCGACAGTTTTAATAATATTTATGTGATCAGTCTTGCAGAATTTACTTTAAAACTGCCATTTCCTCTTGATTTTCTCACTACAGATGTCACTATTTATCTTCTAAGTTCAAATACTTATTTTGTTTGTGTGATTAAGGCATTTACGTAGGTATAGATTGTAGATCTTTCCTCGTAAAATTGTATATCACTTCATAATAATACCTTTTGCGTCGAGTTTTGATTTCATTATGCCAAGTCACGTTCCACATATATTGTAAGATAATCTGATCTTGTATCTGTGTGACCTCTCACTGTTGTATCTCTAGATCTTTGCAACATTATCCACGAATGAAGGGAGTAATAAAATATTACGAAATGCTTTATCAAACTCAGTGATAATGGCAACGTAGAATAAACTGTAACAACCGTTATGTTATAGTTTCTGTCTGTGTTTATGCTAAAACAAATATAATTTTATCTGAGAGGCAGTTTATTCCTTCCCTTCGCATCGGCCTTCGAACTTACTCGTTCATCTATTGCTTACTTTCCAGCCTCTACAACAATGTACTATACATACGAGTACCTATTCGTATCATAAATATCAGCAAAGAATATAATACTCACAAGGATATCAGTTGACTTATAGACTGAAGCTAGCTGCAAAGAGGCTCAATTAATCTTTTGCTAAGTTTATGAAACACGTAATGTCTAATTTTTTTTTTTAATGTGGGTACACCACAATTTTATTTCATTAAAGAAGGGAATTCCCGGTCCCTTCCACCAGGTAGCTCCTTTTTCAATTTTTATTTAAGCTTTGATCTTTGTATTCATAGTTTTAATCTTTTGCTGTGTGTACTTGGACAACGATATAACTACTATTTTTTTATATTAAAACTTTCGTGAGACTTATTTTATTCACAAATTGTCAATTTCACGTGAGTGTAAACCGCTTAATACAATAACTACTATTTGTATAGATAAAAAACATTTAAGACTCAGGGATAATTGTTTGTATCATCATCATTGATCATAATTAGTATCTATGTTCTATACAGGGAATATCGTTAGCGATGACTGCTGACATTTGAGTGAACTCTTCCTTCATTGTTACCGAATGTATCGCACATTTACAAAGTTGTTTTAGCAATTAAATACGGAACGTGCCAACCATTACAGGGCTCACATAATGATTGTTTACCCTATTATAAGCCAACAATGTTATACAATCATGTCATACACAGCAACTCTGATTACCTTGATCTAATGTCCTAATAATATAATATTCAATTCGTTGTCCTAAGTAATTTGGCGATTAATTGCGTTATCTCCTTATCTTGTACGTGACCGAGTGCACGGTAGATAAATTAGCGTTTGAATAATTAATCGCCTATAATTATTAGAATTGAGCACTAGGTTGATATTGCAGGATAATCCATCGATTCTGGTGGTTTTTACGTGAGAGATAGTACGAGACTCAATAGAAAGAACCTGATAGGACGTCTGAAAAGAAGGGCTACTCTGAAGTTTGAAATTTGAAGTTTTTACCGTGCCATCCCGTGTCATACAATATTTAAATGCGACAGCACGATACGACGTTCGAATTTCGAACATCGGAGTAACCCTTTTGAGCCCAAATGAACCTGAATATAATTGTAGGTGCGTGGGGCCCAGCAGCGCCAATAAACTATTTAAACACCTACAAAAATAATAGAATCGGATGGTGACCGAAGAGCCCCCAGCTTCCTCGCTCAATGCAATACAGCGAAGAAATGCTGCCAAGGCAATGTCTCTGGGAACATGCCGTGGGCGCACAATATTGTTTTTCTTCATTTTTTTTTTAAGAAACCCCTTCTCTTCATATTAGGCTTAAGATTCTATCTTAATCTAGTTTTCTCGATTTTGTTAGTGTATTAATTTCGTTTAAGATTAGATTTTTGATAGGTATGCCACTAAGTGTTATGATCAAAACTACTTTATTTTTTTTAGACGATGGAAATCCGATATCCAGTGAAATATTTTTTCCTGTCTTAAATTTCTACATTGAGTAGTAAATAAATATGACAAAGTATTGCCAACCCCAACCTCAAGAAGCCCCAACCTCATCCCTTTTTGGTCATCAATAGGCGATCTAAATTTGGATGAGATTATTTGTTCCCACCAACTCCTGACAGTCCTGACCGTTCTCAAGACAATTTCTTTACAGTCTGGTAGGACGTTGGGCTAATAAATGAGTTTTATTAAAAAATTCTATCTACCTGAACAATAAATATATATAAGTATAGATTTGTGTTTGCTGGATTGACGTCAAACTGGTCAAATAACAAAGTGTTTTGTTACTTTGTTATTTGAATAAAGTTGATCACGACACTAAAATTGCTAAGTCAATTTACAAATGGCTTCTACGTCGTTTCACGTACACATTCCGTGTTTTATTCACTGTATTGCTGACTTTATGAAATAAGGCATTTATTACACTGAAACGATAAACCCCAACACTCCAAAAATAACGTTCGACCTTCTTCAACTAAATAAAAAACAGATCATTCCTTTAAGAGCTACGACGCCACGTTCAGTTATGCAGATACACAGACACTTTTGTTAAACTTGTTACATTTCCCGTCCACCGTGGCGTTTATAGAACTATTTTCCCCTTATCTATTACAAGGCTTTTGATCACCGCTGAATAAAGAAAATCTCCAATCTTCTCCGGCTTGCTCAGGAATACTTTTGAAGCCACACCACTGGTCTACATTTCACGATAATTAATGAATTCACTGAATGCAAAACTAATCTTAACTGTTGCTATTATAACTTTTACATCACTGATTAACAAGTTCAATGATGCCTTCTACGTAGTAACCACTGTGACGTCAGGCTATCTCCACGTTGATGATATCTACGAAATACCTACTACAGATATCGATAATAACTATATTACGAGCTTAATCTTGCTTCGTTTAGTTCTCTCCTGACGCTCGACCTCGCGACAAAGACTTGCCTTCACCTAAACCATTTTTTAAGTTTTTGTGAGTGTTTCAAATGGATTTTGTTTAGTTGTTTAGCTGCGTTTGTATTCGATGAGTTGTTTACGTCGATCTGAATTTAAAATATCCGGCTGGTGCTGATTTAAATTTCAGAATAACTTATGGAAATTTTAATTCACAGTGTGACGCATTTTTGGCTTATTTCTTGTGACTTCTGTTGCATTCGTGGTATTTTGGTGTGCGTTATGTAGTTCAAGAAAGATCAATGACTTAAAATGTGGACGTGATATTTATTTCTCAATCTATCTTTACCTTGGCAAACTTCATAAAACCGGTTGCATAAACTGTTTCAATATTAGGGCGTTTAATTTCAATCGGAAACACTTAACACATCATAACTATCGTAAACCGATTTGTGCTAAGTTGCCGAGTTTCTCAATAAATGAAATGTTTTGGAAATTTTTGAGAAGTTTAAATTTTCCCACTTGGAAAGTTTCGCTATTTTATTTTGTTGCTACGTAGTTGTTTGTTATTTTGACGATACAGTGCTACGTGGGTACAAGAGCAAATTAACGATGAGAAAATCCACATATTTTATTGCATTTAAAGTAAAGGAAACTGGAACGCGTACCTTTTTGATTTTGACCCTTATTGTCACAGTGACAAGAGTGTAAAAGGAACTGTGCCTGTACAGTCAAGGAAATTTAAGCCATGACTGTACAGGCACAGTTAAGGCAAATGTTATAAGTTTGACTATTATAAAATATCTTCTCAATCGTGTAATGAAAACGTAATTTTCTTTCATTATCACGAACGATTTTATAAGACCATTGGGGCACCACCTCGCTAATGGTTTTTCTTGTGCATTAATCATAAGATGTATGGCTTATAAAATAAATAAGATTAAAAAAAAAGGTTATAGATGTACATAATTCTTACCAGACATTTCGTTGTCCACAGATAATCGGCCACCATGTGTCCGATATGGCCGTTGCACCTGATCGTGCTGTATCTCCTGGCGATGATGCCCCTCTGGGTGCTATGCCAGGCGGCACCCCAGCTCACCGCCACCTTCCTTCCAGAGCAAATGAATGTCACCATGGATGACTACTATGATGTCAATGTCACCGTCACTGGTGAGTACCTAGTGACAGATCTCCATGTATACGATATGGATGCGTCTGATCGTGATGTTGATGTGTCTCCCGACGATGATACCCCTCTCGATTATTGTAATGACCTAGCCTATTCATGAATGTGTTGTATTCATAAATAGGCCATACAATTCTTCAGCCCATCACAGTACACATGGATGACTACTATGACGTCAGCGTCACCATCACTGATGTGTTGAGTATAATTACGAGAAAAAAAAATAGAACTTCGAGAAATTCAGTCTATTCAGTAGGGTCTTTCGCGATCTTCTCCCGGAACAGCTAAAAGCGTACATCGATGACTTCTATAACATCAATCTCACTGCTGATTTGGAATAAAGGATCTGAAACGTCTGACAGAGGTATAAAGTAGCCTTTTAAAATGAAATCTAGATAGTACATAGTACTAGATCTCTCTCTTGGCTAGTGTTAAACCAGAGTAGGGGAGACCGGGTATGGAAGTCACATTTTATTTCTTTTGCATTTTAAGTACTATTGTTTTTAGTTGGGGATGATAAAAGATAATTTAATGGATAGTGTATTTATTTGAGTTTAAAAATATATCAATACTTTTTCACTAACATTATGTACGGAGGAAATATTATTAATTTTATGAAAAAAGAGAAATGTGACTTTTAACCCCGTGTCAGGGATGGTTGTCACAGGTGCTGGGGTACGTAATCACATAGTAAAATAAGAGGGATATACAATAATACACACATTTAAATCAAACGAACTTTTTTCTTGTTGAAGATAAAAAAAAAATTGTAAGTTACTGTAACGGAAAATAACGAAATATTCGTAATTAATAAAAAAATCTCAAAAACAATTTCTTTTTTCAGCTAGTAACTTATATAAACTTAAATGATGTATGTAAGTCACTGTGACCAGGAAAGTAACGAAATACTTATTCATAATTAATAAAAACACCCAAAAACTAAATTCGCTTTCAGCTAATAAGGTAGTCACACGTGACTACCAGCCCCCGTCGACCTGAGACAACCTGCCCCAAAACACGTTTTAGAAAATAATCTTACAATATAAATTCAAATGAATGTTTCCACTAAAAACCTTATAACAATATGATTATACACAAGTTCAACTTGAACAATACACGAAGAAGCATATTAATATGCAAAATAAAAGTGTACCTACGAGATTTAACACAGATGCACAAAAAAATACTTTTACTGGCGGAAAAAAGTAAACGAATGTGGCTCCGTCACAACATACCGGAGCCGACTGAGGTAAAGTACGGAGGGGGGTTTAGCTCTCGCGATCCTTGGACACCGGTCGGTAAACTGATTCGTGCCTTTAGTTGTCAGTTATGGCCGCTGTGACAACCAACCCGTGTGACTTCCATACCCGGTCTCCCCTATAGACTCTCTAAGAATTATGCGTCCATGATGCTCGATGCGATAGGAGATCCCCATTAGCAAACGTTGTTATGTTCTTAATAAGAAACGTTTCCTTGACCGATAAGAACTTCTTATCGGTGAAGGAAACGTAAAATTACATTACAGAGTAGAGGCTTTTTGCCTATCAAATTCTGTGCCTTAGTAAATTAAAATTTTATCAGGAAGGTACACAACATTATTTAAACCGAAGAAGTAGAGGCTTCTAATTATTAATAAAACGTGTTCCATTCCGCTGTAGTTACGAAGTCCCACGGCACTCATTTCCGGTACAGAACTGCGGTCATATTACAATAGGTTTACCCCTTCCTTTATCCTCCAGGCAACTGACCTTCGGAAACCGATTTCAATTACCTATAGGATTATTTTTGGAGTTTACTCCTTAAGAATCGATTTTCATATATAAGCCCGGGGTATGAAAAATATGGGGTATAAAATCGAACGTATCTGCCGTGCTAATTTAAAAAGTCGTATCTCAGTATACGATCGGGGTAAAAATACGACTTCCTAATTTAGCAGGTTATGCGTTAAGCGTTATAGACTAAGATCCCGATATAAAATGACCTTCACCGAGATGTTTATTTGATGAAAGGTCAGAATCAGAATCAGAATCAGACATTTATTTGTTTGTAAACATAGGTACATAAATATAACAGGTCTTACATTTAATAAAAACAGTATCACCATGTCTAGCCGTTAGGCATACAAATATTTCAAGTCAAGATGGAGCATGCAGTATATTACTTAAAGTCGTTATCTATATAAATAAAATTACAATTCAAAATCGGATAAGTATTCTCCTACTGAATAATATGCTCTATTTACTAAAAGCGCGAATAAGCTTTTTTTAAAATCTACAGTATCGTCTAAGCTAGACACATATTTTGGCAATTTATTGTAGATTCTAGGTGCCATTCCAAAGACACTTTTGGAGAGAAGAGCGGTTTTAGTAGGCTGAATTTGGATCTTATTACATCGGCGAGCACTGCTAACGTTAAGGAATTGGTTGGTATTCATGTTGTTTTTCACATACAATGCGGTTTCATAAATATATAGGCACGGTAATGTAAGTATGTTTAGCCTAATGAAATGCGGTTTACATGATTCGGTTTGCGGTATCCTACATACTGATCGTAAACATTTTTTTTGAGCCTTGAAAGCTAACTCTCGGTCAGTGGAATTCCCCCAGAACATGACACCATATCTTAAAGTTGATGTGACATACGAATGGTAAGCGGTTAGTACTGCTGATTGATTAACTATTTTATTTAGATTATATAGTGCATATGAAAATTTGTTAAGTTTATTACATACAATGTCAATATGATCTTTCCAATTCAACTTATGATCTAAACTTAATCCTAGAAATTTCGTCAGATCTGTGTTATCGATTACGTGTTCCCTATATGACACAGCGAGGTTTGGTGTTTTGTCCACTCTCTGCTTAAAACTCATGACTTTTGTTTTATTTAAATTTATATGTAAATTGTTCTTATTCAACCAATCAACTACTGTTTCAAGTGTTTCGTTAATGCTGATCTGTAATGAAAGTGGGTCACTTCCTGTAAATATTATTGTGCTGTCATCAGCAAAAAGAATCATTGAGTGTTCGGTGGTTTGTGGTAGATCGTTAATATATATTATGAAAAGCAACGGACCTAGAATGTAGACTACGGATCTAGATGTATTTTATATTTAATTTAATATGTCAATAAATATATTGCATATGGGTTGCCTAACAAATTTTAGTCCAGGGTATGTTTAATTAATAATTAAAAAAAATGTTTTAAACATTTCACCGGTTTGATTAATATTAGATAAATACATTTCATCAAATAAACATCTCGGTGAAGGTCGTTTTATATCGGGATCCTATACTATTATGTGTGAGAGAAAGCCCAAGAGGGGTTTCGGGATAGTGGAAGGGAGACAAACTAAACGCCCCCAGCTCCCCTACCATTATGTTCACATAAACAAACTATGAAATTTGACATTCCGGATGCCTGCATGAAGTAAGGATAATGCAGGCCATACACGATCAAGCCCGCCGTCAAGCCTGCATGATGCTTGAAGCGGCGTCCGGTAAACTTGTGTATGTGTATCTAAGGGCCTACTCCGAACTTCGTATCGTGCCGACCCTTTCACTCATATTGTGTATAACACGAGAGTGAAAGGGACGGACTTTAATAAAATTGTTGAATAACGTCATGCAAACTTGAACGTCAAGTATGTCAACAACAAGGAATATAATACTCACAAGGAGAAGAACGGTAACTACGTTCAAAAAAGTTGCCTATCTTTTTTTTTAATGCTACTAGCGCCACCGTATATGAACTAAGTGACAGCGGGCTTTTCTGGCGGGGTTTCCAAATATGCCATATTGAAAATGTGTTTTTCTAACTTTTCTATTTTACATGCATGCATATTCAGGTTTAATCCTGCAAATCATTTGTCAACCACTTCCCGGTATATGATTGAGCTGAAATTTAAAAGTTTTATAAAAAATACAACACAATGCTTACTTTTAAATGGCCTTTATTCATTGTATATCCAAACAGAGACTATAATTTACAAAATGTCTTTAAAAAGTTTATCTACGCACATATTATTAGTGCTCTAAAATGCGTTCAGAAATCGTAGGAAATGACCAGCATTATTACAACCAATTTTACTATGTGATTTTTTTTGTCTGTGGTAGTAGGTAAAATCTGTACTGTAATGTTATTACAGTACCGATTTTTGTAAGGTTACGAGTTTAAATTAGGAACAGCTGTCAAAACGTAGATATTAATATTGTTATCGATACGAAACGTCAATTCAGTATGTTTTTTTTATAAAAAACCGCACGACATTTGATCTCGAGTGACATGAGAATATGGATACATTCGTTTGTATATGATTTAGAAAAAAAAAACATTCGTCTTGACGGAGGTTCGAATTGCCGCCATTATTGTTGTCATTTGTTTGTTGGTTCTTTGCTGTTACGAAAGTAGAATTGTGAAACGTTTATTGTTACACATTTTAGTTGAAAATATTGTTTCAATGTAAATGTAAATTACAACTATTACAATAAATAATCTGTTTATGTATTTGTTCAGATTTATTTCTTACTGCATTCGTATATGTGTTAGTATATTCTGGAAGTCACTGGGGGAGGCCTATGTTCAGCAGTGGACGTCCTGTGGCTGAAATGATGATGATGATGATGATGATATGTGTTAGATATTTTACAGGTAGCACTAGTGGTGCCGGTCATTTCCTTATTGCTTCTGAACCCATCTTAGAGTACTTATGATATGTGTGTAGATAAAGTAGTGTATACAACTGTACATAATTAGGCCTTAAAACACTCGTGTGATCCTATTATGAAACTCGCTGACGCTCGTTTCATAAAACCACACTCGTGTTTTAAGGCCTCTCATTATGTATCAGTTGCATAAACTACTATTACTATTTACTACATAGGTGCACTATTATTGCATTGTTTTAATAATATATTCTGTTGTTCCTAGAACAGAATACTTGCTCAGGCTTTTTCTACAACTGTCAGTGTAACGGGAATCTTGGAAATGTCGTCCACATAAAACCTTATTCCTTTCATACAGAGAAGTCAAGGATTCTTGTGAAGACCAGTCGTGCCCAAAATGTAGCTCTGAAATAGGAAATAACATTTTAACAAGTCTACATATCCGCATTAATTGAGACCTGCTTGAACAAAATGGACAATATACATGTTTGGATGCTATCTGCGATTAAAATCCGTGCAGCCGTTTTTGTGTGATGAGAGGTTAAAGATATTTAAAACAAACAAACAGAACCTGTGATTTAATAACATACAATAACCGTATTTCTAGGCAAGGTAACCTAACTAAATGTACCTGAATGAAACAAATAGCTGGTAGTTCTTATTTCATGCGTACTAAAATATACAACAAAATTCCGAGACATACAATACAATACAAAATGCTTTATTGCACACCAAAAAAGTTTATAAAATCAATACAGAACAATAATTTTAGTAACGGTAGACAACAGGCGGTCTTATCGCTAAAGAGCGATCTCTTCCAGACAACCTTTAGGTAGTAAATAAATAAATAAATATTAAGGGACAATCTTACACAAATCGACCTAGTCCCAAACTAAGCAAAGCTTGTACTATGGGTACTAGACGACGATATACATAATATATAAATACATATATAGATAACATCCATGACCCAAGAACAAATATTTTGCACAAATATTTGCCCCGGCCGGGATTCGAACCCGGGACCGCCGACTCAGTAGGCAGGTGTCTACCAACCGAGCCAAACGCGTCGTAGTGGAGTTGAATAGTATAAATCACACAATGAGTAGGTGATGCAGAAGGGGAAGGGAGAACAAAATAATTATCAACAGATAAGCAAGTAAACGTACTTATCAATAGATATACACATACATAAATAGATATATATAAACCTACTTAAACATACATAAATATAAATAAAACAAGACAGATAAGGAATACATAACAGTCAGAGGCAAACGAACGAAGGCAGTTTCACAAATCACACCATCAATTTTATTAATCGAGAGATAAATAGTATTCTTTTATATAAGAGACCTGAAATAAAATATTCTTAACGTAAAATTATTATTCCGAATCGTCTTCAGCAGAGGTTGTGCCGCGTTAAGCACATTTTCTTTATGCATTTGAAGACATTAACATTAACATTATTATTTTTGAAATAAATCGCGAAAAAATTCGAAATTGGCCGTTTGTTGACGTAAATTAAAATAACAGGTTGACAGCCATCAGTTTTTTTTGTCGAGACTTTATGGCGCACGCGGTGGCGACCTGCTGTCACTATGACAATCCAGGCCGCGTGTGTCTGAGGGAATGTTAGGATAGTCATACATTACAACTGACCGCCACCGCGTGCCGTCCCTTTCAGTCATACGGTGTATAACAGAAGAGTGAAAGGGACGGCACAAAAAAAAAATGTAACATTGTTATAAATTTTGCTGTATATTATACTCGTATATTAATATTATGTAAGTGCCTACCTTCTCGTTCTTGTTTGCAGCGCCCAACATGGTACATAATGTGATACTTAAACTATTTACTTCCACCTGTATAACCATTATGTGCAATAAACGTATTGAGTATATACTTTATAATCGTTCTTAAGGCCAGGCGCGCACCACGATTTTAGTCGCGCGATAATTTTGTCGCAGAAATGCAAGATATGGGTTTATATGAAAATGCGCGCACCACGATTTTCATAAACCCATAAGTACGCTTATTTCTGCGACAAAATTATCGCGCGACTAAAAAAAATCGTGGTGCGCGCCTGGCCTGAAGAGTAAACTCCAGTCGTGCGTCGGAGCTGACACACACACTTTTTTTAGCAGGTCCCCAGGTTTCGAAAGATATTTCACTCCTTAATTTAATCTTTATATTACAAAAAACTTACTTGTCGTACAAAAATCATACTAAATGATCCATACTTGGGATAACTCGGGGCACCTATATGAAAGTGACGTAGCAAAATATTTTATCTACAAAAAAATATATCGATGTTACTGTCAACATCTAAATGTCATCGACATAAAATATTACTTATTTATGCACATTTTCAAATAAAAAGAATAAACATATTAAAACGTGTATATACATGTTTATTTTAAAATAATTTTCATAATATACGTAAATTGTAATTTTGATTGAAATGACTTCCTCGTACTTTTATTATCTTAATTTAAGAGGCTCGATATCAGATCAAATATGACATCGACCCTCTTTATAGTAATCGAGAATGTTCAATGAGCACATATATTAATTTAATTATATCGACATCTTTTTTATCGATATCCTATCCCTAGAACGTGCCCCGAGTTAGCACAGGTATGGATATTACATTCATTACTCGTTGAAAAGTACCTAAACCAACATTTTTTCTATAAATGTTATCTTTATCTCATATATTTGGGTATCAAAGTCAATGTCGTAAGGTTTGTGCATTAACACTTTAAAGCCATTTATATAAGGCTTACTTTAGCTTAATTTCTTAGAAACTTTTTTCGCCGTGCGGTTCACAATTAATCAATTGGGTTATCAGTGGTTATGAACTCTTAATCTTTGTCTGCAACTAAATTATCGATATTAATTATCGATTATGTTCGTTTTTATTCGGCGTTTCTCACATAAACATATTCATGCAAGGCAGTCTTAAAGCATGCCGGGCACCTGGCACCCTGGGCACTCCATAATTAGGAGTTTGTGGGCGTTACTGGGACCTCCATGGGAAGTTAGGGGCCCTTGTAACACTGGGGGCCCTGGGCACGTGCCCAAAGTGCCTAGTGGGGAAGAGGGGCCTGTATTCATGAAGATATTTAGGTCTTAGGACTGAGGCTTAGAACAGGTTTAAACACTATTGCACATAAAAACAAAAACTCAAAAACAATATAAACAATACGAACTTATCCCTATAAGGGATTTCTTCCCGTTAACCTTTGAGGACATAAGAGAGAAAACTAGACATTCGAGTGATAGAACGAACGAACAAATTAAAACGCGCAAATATACAAAACGTATAACTAGAAGATAAATAAATATACATATAATTACAAACGTATATTATATTAAACATAAACTAATAAATATATGTACTTATAATATAATAATAATAAATATTCACAAACAGATAAGGATTTTAAAACCATAACTTTTTCAAATTTTCCTTAAATGATGCCATGTCAATCTGTAACATACAGAAATGAGATTTTGAATTTATAATTGTATTTGATAGGTTGTAGTAATGTATTTTTGTTTTATTCTACAGGTACGGGCATGCAGGCAAACGATCAGCTGGTGCTGACGTCTAGCGACGAAAACCTGGCTAAAGCTAATTGGACGTCGTCATACGTGCTCAGTGAAGACAACGCAGGCCAGGGGCAGTTTGACGGCGTGGTCAGAGTCGAAGGAGTTTTCATAGGTAATTACGTAATTTCCTGTAAGTAGGAACAACCCAGGTGGGTTGCTCCGATGTTCGAAATTCAAACTTCGTAATCGAGCCGTGCCGCTCGCGCTCATTCAAATATTGTTTGACGCGAGATCGAGAGGACGGAATCTTCGGAGTAGCCCTTCGGAAATGCGAACCTTTTTGTCATTGTGTCGAGTCGAGACCGAAAAAGTTACGTGTTTCAACTTCCTTGACTTACAAATGGATACAGGTCTTAAAATAACCCTCTTTGAGAATATTTTGAAAAAGTGTAAGCAGTAAATAACAGTTCCAAGTATAGAAGTAATTCTTTTGGCTGAGCGAATCCACTTAGCTTTGTACCCGATGAACAATACCCATTATCTGTATTGTTAGCTGTGGCCACAACTGCCACTTCAAAATGTAAGGCGTTATAAGTGCAAATTACTTTTACACTAAATTAGTCTTAAAGTCAAACGAAATAAGGTTTACTCTTAAACAAAGAGAACACAGATGTTGGTCACTTCATTGTCTTATAAGCATCGAAACGAGCTACACTGCTTTTTCACTTACGAAGTGACCAACATCTGTGTTCTCTTTGTTTAAGAGTAAACCTTATTTCGTTTGACTTTAAGACTAATTTAGTGTAAAAGTAATTTGCACTTATAACGCCTTACATTTTGAAGTGGCAGTTGTGGCCGCAGCTAACAATACAGATAATGGTATTGTTCATCGGGTACAAAGCTAATGGGATTCGCTTACCAGATGTGATTCGAACTATAACTGCCGTTTTTCCGCGACTTAAAAAGAGTACATATTTTTTAAACTAGCTTCACTTCAAGTCACATTTTTCTGGACAGGTAGTAGGTACGCTAGTTTAGTTAGACATTAATACAAAAAACTCCCGCAATAAAGCGTCTTCGTTTCAGCTTGACCCAAAATTTTTAGATGTTTGGAAGTTTAGCCGCTTTCCGGCTGTGCTCGCCTAGAGGTCGCATTTCTCAATCGATTGAAATCTTATGAAATTTTGTGAGTAGGTAACTAACTATATGTAGAATATTTTTGTCGATTTAGTTTTTCAAAATTGCGAAGATGTAGGGGTTGAAAACTTAAGTGTTCCCTCCTTCTTACAATGAAAAAAAAAAACTTCTTATGTGAGACCCTTCAAAAGAAGCGTGAAGAAGCATCTCTCAGTCCAGCATGGCAGTGTCAACTGTCAAGGCACCGTTGGTTTCCTGTCAGTTGCCATTGCGACTTGGACTCCCCTTTTTGCTTACCATCAGGTGAAGTGGAGCTACTATGTTGTGCCAACATAAAAAAAGTAACTTAAAAAATTACAATATCGAAACGAACTTTCGAGATTTACAGCTCACGGCCACTAGTTAATTAATTGGATAATTGCAGGGTTCACCGAGATCCACGTGGCGACCCAACGCGGCACCGAAAACTTTCCGATGAACAACTCTCTGTCCGTCACCATCCTGCGTCCCGTGCGGGTCATAGACTCCATATTCACTACTAGCGTGGCATTATTCGTGAGTATCTATATGACGCTGTAAAGTATAGTAGAGACACTGGCAAGTTTCACAGTATCAGACAGTATGCTATCCCGCGAAACCGTTCCTCTGGCTCCGATTCTCTGCCTTCTCTGAAAAATAATTGGGCGAGAGGAAGATTCGAAGCCCAATAAAAATAACTAGGCTATAGTTGGCACTTGTCAATGTCAGAACTTCCCCGGTTTGACACTGACATGTGTCAGAATTTAAATGGTTTGGCACTGATGTGTGTCAAAATTTCAACGGTTTGACATAAGTGCCGACCATCGACAATTTTATTTGTTTACATTGGGTTTCGCAGACAAAGGTCCCTCCAGCCAACACTGTCAAATTGACAATAAAAAAATATTTTGGAAAAACCATGGTAAAAAAATGAATGACCTGCAGACTGTACATCCTTACAGCAAGGACGATCGAAAACAAATTAATGGTCTTCAAGGAATTATTGTACCCGGCCTATTGAAATAATATTAAGGCGTTTTACTAATACTTCATGCCGTTTAAAGAATGGTATACGCGGACGAACTCGCGGGCAGAAACTAGTAAGTAATCTTTTAAATGGGCATGTATTTAACGCGGCGACAAATTAATCAGATTTAGGGATTTATAAAAAATTAAAGGGGATAGCAAAAATAATAAGTTGGCGACTAATTGCGGAGACTATTAAAGTAAAAAGTAGCAGCTAAGTAATCAATTTTCGGCTTTGTTTCAATATAAACTAGCATCGAGTTATTGTTTTGGCGACTGAATTAACTAATTAAGCGGAAACATGACAGCGGATAAAAAGTTGAAAATGGCCTACTCTAATTGTTCAATGGAGATTACATATAAAATAAATCAAGGTCATAAAAAAAATACTTTGTGCGACAATTTAAGAGCTTTAATCAAAGTTGAAAATTGCATGTATAAATAATAATTTTGGTCTATAGTTTTATTTAGTGGCTCTGATTTTGGTAAATTTTTCGTCAGGTGTGATGTCATATTGACACCTATTTTTTATGATTCTATCGTATAGAATACGTTAAAATAAACGTGTTTTGTATGGACAACTTTTTTCTAAACTTAATAATTACCGAGATATGGACTCCTAAAACCGACAATATTTTTTTGGATATTGTGTCAGACTCTGCCTTAGCTCCGGCGCTGCGGGAAGTGCAGGCCTTCCGCCCTTGCGTGGCAAAGAACGGTCGCCCGTACTCCGTTCCGCAGCTTCGGCTTGTTGGTCGCCTTCGGCGACCAGCCTCAGCCGCTCCGCTCCGCACGGCTCCCGAGCTTTGTCACGGCGGGCGAGGGCTGCTCTCCCTCCGCGCCTCCGGCTTTTTATATACACTCTAGGGGTAGGGCAGACAAGACCACGTGGAATCGGGGTTGACAGCTTCGGTTCTGAGGCAAGTCTTATGATAATGCAATGCTTATTTTAGCGTAGCGTGTTTTAGCTAGATTCGGACTAAAATAAGCGTGTTTTGTATGGGCAAAACATTTTTACCTAAAAAACGCTTATCGCCGTTTTCATTAAATTATGGTTTCGAAAACTAAAAAAATAACTCCCCATTACTTTTATATAGTACCCATTTTAATATTTAAGCTGCCAGCAAATCAAAGCCCAAAATGCTTTTTTAGATGGAGACCTGTAGTTGCCACTAATATAAAGTTTGTTATCCTTCTGCTAATATTAGTCCAAGTCATTATTTATAGTACCTCACCTATGATTTCAGTAATCTTGTTTATTATTTCTGCTACCTTAAAGTAGCTGCCATTATTTGAATTTTAAAATATCCTTAGTTTAAAGCTCATTTAATATAAATGATTGCCAAAATATTTAATCGCTCCCAAGTTATTATTTTAGTTGCAAATAGTTTGCTGCTCTTTAATTTTTCTGTCGCCGCCAAAAAAATAAGCCTTTTAAATGCAGCTTTCCGTACAACGCTATGGGTGTGATCCATGCTTAACTTGCATTATCTAATTATCGACCTGTTTGCTTTATTAATGGCACAATTAAAGTTTAATCCGCGAAACGGTAATCTATAAGTGTTTAAATAGCTTAGCTTCGTTGGAAATTCTACTCATAACATATCCATCTGTCGTTAAAGTGACATATAAAAGACTAACAACAAAGTCATTTCAAATCAAATCACGGAACTTGCATTCTCTATTTTTATTTTACCTTCTAAGGCAAAAATAAATCCAATATTCTATTTTGCTTGCCTTTGTCAGACAAAAACTTCCTCTGTAAACTTTCACTGTTTAAGTATTGGATAATTCGAAATCTGTTCTAGAAACATTGCGAAATTAATTATTTTTTAAACATAATGTCAAGAGAAAAGACTATAAGAAACGTGTTAGTTATTGTCTGTAGTGGAGTCGTCGGTTACCATGATTATTTTGTTAATCTGTTTGGTGAAAAGGTATTTTGGCTTTTTTTGTCATGTGATCATATTTGGCCTACTTTTGACCCTCCTTGATATGTGATTTTACTATTATAATTTCGTTGTTTTTGGTTTTACCGCTGTATAAAAAATGATGACTTCTCAGTGGAACCCAGTTGGAACTCCCAAGTTTATCAATAGAGCGAGCGAAGCATTCCGTTTTTCGTGTTCCGCTGGGCCAAAATTCTTTTGTATGTCCGGATGCTCGGATTTCCGGCTGGTGTCGCCTAAAGGCCGCATTTCTGAACAGATTTCCGTGAAATTTTGTAAGCCGGTTCAATGATTATAGGTATAGTTTTTTTTTGTGTCAGTTTTTCGAAATTTTTCAAAATGTCTAAGATATAGGTGTTGAAACGTAATAAATGTCAAATTTCAAAACAGGTCTACGGAGCTAACAGAGCCACTAGGCTTATCTATTGTAAGACAACATTTGTGGCCCTAATCACACAACATGTTACGGAAAACGTTAGGTGGCCTACAGGATAGGTTAACGGTTATTCTTTCCTCTCACCAGGTATCCCTGATCTTCATCAATTTCGGTTGCGCGATGCACTGGCCCACGGTCAAAGAAGTGGTGAAAAGACCCGTCGGCCCCGCCATCGGTATGCTGGGACAATTTCTGTTCATGCCTCTTGTAAGTACCCTCTTATCTTCAAATGTGCTTATCTTTAAATATACTTCTATATATATATATATATATATATACTTGTTTCCTTTGGGCTTCTATATGATAATAAAATACATAAAACAATAGATAGGCATAATTAATGTTTTTTAATACGTCATACGTTTTCTTTATTAGGAACAATAAAATTGTCTATAGTGTCAGAAATTAACGATAAAGTTAGACATTCCTACACGGAGCGCTGATAACGCTCCATAGAAATGGCTACCATACCGTGAGGTCATCGGCAAGTAAAGGTACCAATATGTGTGTATGGAAAAATATCTAATTTGCCATTTTGAAAGGGCTTTGAAAAATATGACTTCGAAGGTACGCTTTTAATCTCTATTTTCATAGTCCTCATAATTCAACAAAAGAATAATTGTTCGACAATCATGTACCTAAATTAAACGCGCACCTTCACGGTAAAATTTCTCTTTCTTTATTTCATGACATATTGAGTTAAAACATCTGTTAACTATTGACTACAGACGCATCTCCGTTTTCTATCGTCATATAATAGATAAATACAAAGGTATATTATCTACTGAATGACCACGGCTACTATCTACTGAGACACTGCCTACCTTTGTGATCCAAATATACCACCAACCTATGCTGACCTACCCTATATTCCTGTTTCTTGTAACATGTCAGGCTATCGTACCAATAGACAATCGAAGTACCGACTAGCGTCTGTTGACAACCAAGACTCACTAAGTAACTAATAGCTACTTAACACAAGACTCGTATCTAAGTATCACCTACAAACTAGATACGAGGTTTTGAAGAGTATTGACAGAATTTTTTGGGAGTTTTGCTTGTCACCTGGCGAGATGGTCAACAATAATTGCTTCTTTCCAGATGTCCTTCGGCCTCGGTTTCCTCATCTTCCCCGGCGCCGACGACGTGTCGGCGGCCATGCGTCTCGGCATGTTCTTCACCGGTGTTTCACCCGGCGGCGGCGCCTCCAACATCTGGACCTTCGTGCTGGGTGGAAACCTTAATCTGTCGCTGGCTATGACAACTATATCCACGCTGGCTAGCTTTGGTAAGTACAGATAATGACACTCTTGCGGACGCTCTATACGATGCGCTTCCCATGTTCTTTATGGACGTTGTTCGGGTCTAGCCAAGTGGAGAGAAATAAGAGCAGACTGTATACAAGAAGAATAACTATAATAACTATTTACAACGTTACAATTATAACGGGTGCGCGGGTGAGTACAAAATATCGCGAGCGGGGCAGCGCGAGCCGCGGTGCTTCGAGTGTCGCGGTTCAAAGGTAAGTGAGTCATGCGGGGGCGGACGCAGCGGGGGAGCGGGTTCCGCGCTTAGCATGCTGTATTGGTACTGGTCGCACCATATCCTGCCGGCGTTGAAGACCTTGTGTCTTCAAAACTGTAAACGGGAAGAGGGCATATTGTGTTGAAAGCACGTCGTATGATCCCTTTCTTTGTTTTAATGTCGGCTACTCTAGCGACTCCGTCTCTGCCGGGTATGACGTTTACGATGCGGCCCATCAACCACATAAGAGGAGGAAGGTTGTTCTCTTTTATCACCACCATTGTTCCAACTTCCAGTTTTCCTTTGGATCTATGCCACTTTGTACGCTGCTGCAGGCTGAAGATGTATTCACTGGAAAATCGGCCCCAAAAGTGCTTCTTGAGAACTTCTATGCGATGGAACCTTTGAAGACTTGAAATATTCTGGTCGGAGACTTGAAGATGTGGCACTAACGTGAGCGATCTTCCAATCAGAAAGTGTGCAGGAGTAAGGGGGGTAAGGTCAGTAGGATCGTCGGACAAGGGAGTGAGAGGGCGTGAATTTAAAATTGCCTCTATCTGAATAAGACATGTTGCCATTTCTTCAAAAGTAAGGTGAGTAAGACCTAATACTCGGCGCAAGTGATATTTTACTGATTTAACCGCAGACTCCCACAAGCCACCAAAATGTGGTGTATACGCGGGAATAAATGAGAAATGAATACCTTCTGTCGCCTTATCTTTGGCAACTTCTTGCTTCAGTACGTTAGCGATCTCATTGGCAGCACCGATAAAGGTAGTACCATTATCCGAAAAAATGGTTCTTGGTTTCCCTCGACGAGCCACAAACCGATCGAGAGCTGCAATAAAAGCTTCTTTAGTGAGATCTGAAACAAGTTCCAGATGAAGTGCCCTTGTAGCTAAGCATACAAAAATACATATATAAGATTTCACAAGTCTGCAGCCCCTACCCTTGCGATCGGCTATCAAAATTGGTCCTGCATAATCAGTCCCTGTCTCCAGAAATGGATACTCAAGATGTACCCGTTCTTTGGGTAAATTACCCATTACAGGATGTACTGTTTCAGCCCTAAGCCTAATACAGCGGATACATTTATGAACTGTATTTTTCACTAAATTGCGACCTCCAAGAGCCCAGTATTTTTGACGTATTACAGACATAAGTAGCTGAGGACCTGCATGGAGGGCACGTAAATGCAACATTCTAAAAAGAAGTGTGAGTTGATAATGGGTTGCTTACAACAAACAATTATAGGGTGTTTAACCCCATAATCATAAAACGAATTAGAGAGTCGTCCACCAACTCTAATGAGCTCAGAATCGTAAAAAGGGCATAAAGAGGTAAGGCGACTTTGTTTTGGTAAGTCCTTGCCCAGTTTCAACAATTTGTACTCTTCAGGAAATGCACTTTCCTGAGATATGCTAAGAAGCAGAGTCGTCGCTGAAGACAATTCGGAAGAGGTAAGGAAACCATACCTTTTATGATTCGTATTTTGACAATTATAGATGAATCTTTTTATGTAAGCTATTATACGTTCTATTTTTGCAAAATCTGAACAATTGTTGATTAAGGTTTGAATAGCATTAAATTCTTCCGAGGTTGATGAATTAGAGCAAATTACTAACGCCTTATGTGATACGGTGTCTGGCAATACGATTTCCCTTTGTGAGTTCGGTGCGGTCGGCCAACATGAAGAATCAGACGTTAAAAAGGACGGCCCTGACCACCACAACAAAGAATTTTGTATAAGATCTGCATCAAGACCACGAGATACAAAATCAGCTGGATTTTCCTTGGAAGGAATATAACGCCAAGATTCCTGCGGAAAGCTTTCTTGTATCTCGGATACGCGGTTTTTTACGAACGGCCGTAGACAGGCTGGAGAAGATTTAAGCCATCCGATGACAATCATAGAGTCGCACCAGAATAAGCAACTCTCTGGTTTGAAATGCAGCGATTCAAGAACCTTTTTACACAGCCTTGCTCCAAACAATGCTCCACAAAGTTCTAGGCGCGGAATCGTTGTTGCCTTGATTGGTGCAATTTTGCTTTTGGAGGCGAGTAAACGTACACACACAGAGCCATCCCCGGCCACGGAGCGGACGTACAGGCAAGCTCCGTATGCTTTCTCAGAGGAATCTGAAAATACGTGAAGCTCGATACATGAAGATGACTCGCACAATACCCATCTCGGTATATTCACATTATTTAGGTTAGGAAGTGTTTTTGCAAATTTATTCCAGATCGCCAGTAAAGTGCCCGAAAGTGGCTCGTCCCACGAACACTTATCCACCCATAATTTTTGCATCAGTATTTTTGCTTCTGTTATGCAAGGTGTGACTAGACCTAATGGGTCAAAGACCTGTGCTATGACGGACAGGATGTTGCGTTTAGTAACTATTGATGGAACTGTGATGTTTATTTGGAATGTAAGAGTGTCCTGTCTACTATGCCAGTTAATGCCAAGTGTTTTAGCTAATTCTTTTTCGCTCAGATTAACAATGTCCCTTTGAATGCCTTTGTTATTTAATTCTTTTAATATTTCTGTACTATTCGATTGCCACTTTCTAAGATTAAATTTTGCCGAATGAAGAGTGGCTGTGACTTTTTGACACATTGCCAATGTATCAGTTATTGAATGTGATCCCGATAAGAAGTCATCTACGTAAAAATCCTTTGCAAGTGCAACTTGCGTTTGCTTGTCTAAAGAATCTTGTGACAGTTGGTTAAGACAGCGTGTGCTTAAGTAAGATGCGCTCGCTGTACCGTAAGTCAAAGTGTTTAAGGTGTAAATTTTTAGGGGTTGCGATGGATCTGATCGCCAGACAATTTGTTGAAGAGAGCGTTGATTCTCGTCTACCAGGATCTGGCGATACATTTTCTCTATATCTGCTGAGACCACGAACCTATGCATACGAAATCTAAGTAAGATGGAAAGTAAGTCGTCCTGAATCCTTGGACCTACAAGCTGGATGTCATTCAAAGATTTTCCTGACGTGGAGGCAGCTGACGCATCAAACACCGCACGAAGTTTGGTAGTGGTGCTTGAGTCCCTCGTTACTCCATGGTGAGGTATGTAATATGACCGAAGAGAAGGATCATGACGACTTTCACTCATATGGCCCAAGGATTCGTATTCAGCCATAAAGTTCTTTGAACACAGGGTCCCTACCAAATTTTCGCTCTAAGGATAGAAATCTGCGTTTTGCCAATTCGAACGAATCACCCAATACGTCTGGCGACTCTTTTAAGGGCAAGGTGACAACAAAACGCCCATCCTCGTCACGTTTTGTTGTATTTATGAATATTTCTTCGCAAGTATTTTCTTCTACCGTAAGATTATGCTTAGAAGGTATCGTGTCAAGCTCCCAAAACGAAGTAAGATCTATTCCCGTTTGCTGGTTATCAAGAAAGAAACAAACGGGTTTGTTAAGACCGGGCTGATTTAAGACGCCCGATAAAAGCCAGCCAAGCTTTGTTTCAAAAAGGGTGGGGTTCTGCTTGCCTAAATCTATGCGTCTTGTACCTAAAACGCTCCAAAAAACTTGGGCACCGACAAGAATGTCGATTGAAGACGGTGTATGATAAGAAGGGTCGGCCAAACAAATCCCTGAAGGAATAGGTAAATCATCAACGTTTAAAAATTTGTTGGGTATGGTTGATGTGATTTTGGGTAATATGAAACAATCAATGTCTCCTTTAAAATTACCATCGTATGACTCTATATGAAGAGAGCATGATTGTGTACTTTTGGACTCTTGATTGTTTATGCCTGTAACTTTAGAAGTCACAGACCGCGCTGCTAACAATAGCTTACTAGACAAATCCTTGGTGATGAAATTTGCTGTGCTACCATTATCAAGCAAAATTCTAGCTGTGTGAAGCTGCCCCTTGCTGTCACTGACCTTTACCAGAGCTGTAGAAAGTAACACGTGTGGCGATACGTTATCTACGTTATGATTGTTCGCAGATAGTGCCACGTGCTCAGGGGGCGTTGGAGTTTCATTATGGGTGTGCAACAACGTATTGTGTCTAACCTTGCAGTATTTACAATGACTGAGATGGCATTTTGTTTCATTATGTCCAGGACGTAAACAATTTAGGCACACTTTTAACTCTTTGGCCTTGGCCCAACGCTGGTCAAGCGGCAAAGCTCTGAAGACTTCACAATTGAATATGTAATGAAGCTTTTTACACAATGGACAAGGTTTATAAACAGAAGATTTTACATTGTCATGACTTGACGATACTATGAAACTTTTTGACTTACTGATTGATGGCTCTGTTTTTAATTTGTTATTTTTGGACTCTTCAATGGTTTCGAGCAGATTACACCTATTGCTCAAGAATGTGAGAAACTTATCAAGCGACGGTGGTTCTGACAACGAGTTTCTATGTTCTTCCCATTGTCTGCTGGTGATATTGTCTAATTTTGAGGACATGATGTGTATTATTAAGGTATCCCAGTGATCTACAGGTTGATCGAGAGTAGCCAATGCTCTAAGATTTTTATTTGCACTATCAACTATTTGCCGAAGGCCATGACTGGATTCTTTGTGAATAGATTCTATGTTAAATAAAGCTTGAACATGGTTGTTTACAAGCAATTGCTTATTATCGTATCTGTCACAGAGCAACTTCCATGCAGAATTATAGTTATCCGCTCTAAAATCCAAGCTTCGGATTATCAAGGCCGCACTTCCGTGAAGAGAAGCGCGAATATAGTGAAATTTGTTGATATCGTCTATTGTCTTCTCTGAATTTATTAATGACACATAAATATCTTTAAATTCTAGCCAATTTTGATAGCCGCCGCTAAAGTGAGGTAAATTTATCTTTGGCAACCTTACGTTACTTTGCTTATTAGATATAACCGTCGGGCGATCATTGGAACCCACCTCAGACCTAGCGCAAGCAGACTCGTTTTCGCGCTGACTACGATGACGTTCAACCAGCTCGCGCGCAGTCGCGAGCTCCTTGTAGTACGCCCCTTCAAACAGCTCTCGATCCGCATATAGCTCGCTTGGGTCCTCCACCAAAATCTCCAATTCGCCCTGAAATGTATCGTATGAATCGTATAAGGAATCGAGTTTATTAATTCGTAAGTCCAGTTCGGACAATTGTACGGAGCTTAACTGATCGCAAGATTTTGCCGTAGACAAGTATGCAGTGAATTGCGTAAGCTTAGCCTTAGCTGTGCCACGCTTTTTAATCAACTCTTTGATTCGTGCATCAGTATTCATTGCGAAAAAAGGCAATAAAAATATTAGGCAAAATGTAAACAAACAGTAAGATATTTAATATGTTCACTGCGAAAATAAAATAGCAATGAGATTGTAAAACTTTGCCTTTAACTTTTTGTAGGAGCAACGTTTAGCGTAATTGCTATGAAGATTTAGTAGGAGCTAAGAGATTGTGATATTGCTATTAATAATCTAAGGAGTAACGACAAAGTGCAATATCGATCCACCCACCTTAACTTATGAAAAAATATATGATTTAATTTCTTACTAACGATGAAATAACTTAGCAACAATTGAAATATTAATGACGAAGGGAATGAAATAAGGTTTTAAGACTTGATATAAGATAGTTTTAAGATGCAATTAAGATTGAAGCAACTAAAATGGTTTGTTTTGATTTTGGAATGTTATGTTTTAATTTAGTACGTTAATTTAATTAAACGGGAATGCAAATAAAAAAGGAGGGATATTGGAAAGATCTCACCGTTATGCTGTCAGTAAATTAAGGCCGACAGTAAGCAAGTTTCAATTCCAAAATTTTGCCGTCGGATTCCGTGCGTAAATATGATGTTTACATTCGCCTTTCCAACTGCTGTTTTCTTTGTTGCTGTACGTCAAGAAATTCACTGTAGGAGCCGTGCACTTTGATAAATATGACGATCACGACGAAGACCTCAGGATACGTAGCAATTGATGATGGACGTCAGGCTTCAAGACAATCAGTTGGAGTTCAGGATGCGCTGCGATTCCACTCGTAGACACGGCGCTATGAGATGATCAATCTCACATCGACGTTTGCGATATCTTCTTTTACAAATTGCGCTTGTAACGTATTCCGGTTAATTTACTACGGCGTTTAAGGATCCGGTTCGAAGGACCATGTTCGGGTCTAGCCAAGTGGAGAGAAATAAGAGCAGACTGTATACAAGAAGAATAACTATAATAACTATTTACAACGTTACAATTATAACGGGTGCGCGGGTGAGTACAAAATATCGCGAGCGGGGCAGCGCGAGCCGCGGTGCTTCGAGTGTCGCGGTTCAAAGGTAAGTGAGTCATGCGGGGGCGGACGCAGCGGGGGAGCGGGTTCCGCGCTTAGCATGCTGTATTGGTACTGGTCGCACCATATCTATAGAGGACTTAAGTACTTTAAGCATTATAAGGTTTTTCACCTTCATTACTGGATAGTGATTCATAATCGTGCACCTTATGGTCTGCAGTTTTCGAAGCACCGGCTTTGTTAGCTAAAGAAACCGATATAAGTGTGGCATATCCTACCACATACCAAACAATACTTTGGATGTGTTCCTTGTTCCCCTTGATGTAATTCCTGCCTCTTTCCAGGCACTCACTCTACAACAATCATGTCGGTTCAAAAATGCTGATTGTCATTTTTCTCTATGATCAAAAACCTCTCTTAACATATTATCAATGTACTTAGAACATCTTGGAAGGGAAAATCGGCGGTAAAAGGAGCAGAGGAAGGAGAAAGCTAACTTGGTTAGACAACATCAAAAGCTGGTCCAACATTAATGACACTACCAGTCTTTGCAGACAGGAACAAGTTCCGGAAGATGGTCGCTGAAATCCGTTGAGGATATGGCACAATGAGAAGAAGGAGACTACTTAGAACAGGGCTATTGCGATTTACTGGTATATATTTGAAACCTACAGTTTTAATTTTTCATTGATAATATTTCTTTCAAAAAAACTACTGGAAATTGTCAAAATCCACGCAGAAAAATGTTTTTTTTTTTTACTTATTTTCGACGCACGCAATGAAAGCATAATATAGCTAATATTATATCTAGAACTCAGGGAAAATTATTACTCACTGCCAAAAGTTGGTTGAAATTATCAATATATGTATTTGTCATAACATGACAAAAATAATGTTTTTTTTGTTGTAATGCCTACTTATCTGTATGCTACTGGAGAAATTGAAGATAAAAAAAATATATACACGGTGGTTTCGACTCCCAAAGATCAGCGATACCATCACGTAAACGCACCCATACTGTGTGGTAAAAGTCAATTTTTTTTCCAGGATTCATGCCAGCATGGCTCTTCTCACTCGGCCAAGTGGTGTTCCGCAACGCCAACATCGTGGTTCCGTACGCGCGCATCGGGTCCTTCATAGCCGGGCTCGTGCTGCCGCTGGCCATCGGGCTCGGCATGCAGAGGTGGACGCCCAAGCTGTCCGCGTTCATGGTGCGCATCCTCAAGCCGCTGTCCACGTCGCTGCTGCTGTTCATCATTGTCTTCGCTATTATCACCAATCTGTATATCTTCGAGCTGTTCACTTGGGAGGTGAGTGTGAAATGAGTAATTATCAAATCGTCGTAGCTTACCTTATCTGGTATGTGCATCAATTGTTTTAATAAAATTCATGTCTTAGCAATAGCAAATAAGATGTTTTTTCTATTAATTAAAATCTTACACATATCAGTTTTGGTAAGCGCAACGACCAAAGAGTATGTAATCACTACGTTTTAAGAGACGGGAGTGCCATACAAAAAGCGTGAACTCGCATTAGTATGAAACGGGGGCGAAACATACTGCCAATATGAAGCCGCAAACAATATCAGTGTCAGTGTCAACTCATGACATAATGCCAACATCAAGAACAAAATAGGGATGTCACATGTTACACAAATTATCGAATTATCGATATCGATATCGGTATTTAAAAAAAATAGTTCAGGCGGGGTTCGCATTCGCACCCGCGTCTCCAACGGCTTTCCGGTAATTGAAATCATTAAATATTTCGCTTCAATGTAAACATTTGGTTTACTTTAGGTTACTGACTTCATAAAAAAAACAATAGTGTGCAAATAATTTTATTTCGTTCAAACTTTGCTTGGCTTGCTGATAAACATAGACGAAAAAAGCCGTTTCATCGCTCCAGTCTGTGCTCCAGGTTGGAAGTTCTGCAACACAAATAATACAGGGTAAACAGAAAATTACAGAGTAAAAATTAATCTGTTTGTCCAGATGAAACCGTACCATTCATAGTCCATTAAAGATTTTTCGTAAAATATTTCTGTGACCATAATCTAACTCAAACTGGCATAAAAAGTAGTGATAATAATGTCTTATCCTCTCATCTGAGACGGCTTTAACAGCTGTATTCAAGTGCACACTTTTGTATAAGTACACATACCAATAGGCTTTTGCTTGAAGAAAGATATTCCGTGTTTACCCAGGTATTTTTCACTTCAAATGAAAATTATCGATAAAACTTACATACAGCACTATTGTTTACATACGTATAAGGGTATATATTATTTTACCCGGAATACCAAGTTTTCAATGAAACTTACGATTAACATGGTTATAACACGCAGTAATTAAGTATATTTTTTACTTACCGATCTTCGAACGGTGGAAATCTTGCCATGAATAGTCTTTTTTGACCGTCCATTCGACACGTTTTCATTCTGCATATTTCGCACTTTTTCCTTTTCAATCCACTCATTTTTGCAATTGTGATTGTCTTGTGTACCTTCTAGACGACCACTACACCCAAAGAATGCAAATTATTAGATTATTTGTGAAATTTGAATTATTTGAAAAGATCGCAGAACCTTGACAGAAGCCGACTACACAACAAAATAGAAACGTCATCTAACATGGCATGGCGGACAAAAATGGCGGCTGAAGTACAACCCGCCTAAATTCGATTGTCGCCAATTATCTAATGCTTTGTAGGTTTCAACGTTCTTTCAAACTTAGATAGGTAAAAAATTCACCCCCGTTTCATACAGCCGTTGTCGATCGTTTTTTACCTTGAGAGTTGCGCGAGGCTGGCAACGACGAAAATAACACCTATTACAGGCGGTGTCAATGCCAACCCAGACAAGTCTAAAGCGTAATACCGCCCCCGCACGCTTTCCAAGCCTCGGCAAGCCTACAGGACGCAGTTATATGTTAGAGTGAGTCGGAACTACATCGTGTTGACTCTAACATACAACTGTGTCCTGTAGGCTTGCCTAGGCTTTGCAAGCGCGCGGACGCGGCATAAAAGTCATGGCGATTCTTAAGTGCCTGCCTAAGGGATTATTCCGACGTCTGAATTTCAAAACTGTTATTTCACTGCCCCTGTTGCTCCAGTGAAACGGACGACATATAAGATATGGGCTCAAAATTTCCTTCAAGGTCCCTTGGTCACTGTCGCTACTTATTGGTAGATATTTGGTGCTGTGCCAATATAAGCAAAACAACTACATGTTATTTGATTTCATTAACTATTATCTGAATCCCAATCGTTTTAATGTTAGATTCAAACTTCAATAACAAAGAAATATAACTTAACCTTAGAATGCACTAAGCAAGTATTTCACCAACATGAAACCCCACAGATCATCGCAGCAGGCGTGGGCCTGCCTTGGCTCGGCTACGGTTTCGGCTACCTGATCGCGCGCGTGCTCCGTCAGCCCCACCCTGACGCGCTCGCCATCTCCATAGAGACCGGTGTTCAGAACACCGGCATCGCCATCTTCCTGCTGCGGTACGCGCTGCCACAGCCGCAAGCTGATCTAACTACTGGTAAGACACGAATAGTGCAAAGAGAAGCTCTGAACTCCTGGAATTTGAGGAGTTAGAGAGTCAGAAGACATCATAGAGATAGACCATCGCAGCCGACGTGGGACGGCCTTGGTTGGGCTATAGATTCGGCTTCATGACCGCGCGCGTGCTCCGTCCTGACGCGCTCGCCATCTCCATAGAGACCGGGGTTCAGAACACCGGCATCGCCATCTTCCTGCTGCGGTACGCGCTGCCACAGCCGCAAGCTGATCTCACTACCGGTAAGAAACGAATAGTGCAAAGAGAAGCTCTGAACTCCTAGAATTTGAGGAGTTAGACAGTCAGAAGACATCAAAGAGACAGACTATCGCAGCCGACGTGGGACGGCCTTGGTTGGGCTACAGATTCGGCTTCATGATCACGCGCGTGCTCCGTCCTGACGCGCTCGCCATCTCCACAGAGACCGGTGTTCAGAACACCGGCATCGCCATCTTCCTCTGCGGTACGCGCTGCCACAGCCGCAAGCTGATCTAACTACTGGTAAGAAACGAATAGTGCAAAAAGAAGCTCTGAACTCCTAGAATTTGAGGAGTTAGACAGTCAGAAGACATCAAAGAGACAGACTATCGCAGCCGACGTGGGACTGCCTTGGTTGGGCTACAGATTCGGCTTCATGATCGCGCGCGTGCTCCGTCCTGACGCGCTCGCCATCTCCACAGAGACCGGTGTTCAGAACACCGGCATCGCCATCTTCCTGCTGCGGTACGCGCTGCCACAGCCGCAAGCTGATCTAACTACTGGTAAGACACGAATAGTGCAAAGAGAAGCTCTGAACTCCTGGAATTTGAGGAGTTAGACAGTCAGAAGACATCAAAGAGACAGACTATCGCAGCCGACGTGGGACGGCCTTGGTTGGGCTATAGATTCGGCTTCATGATCGCGCGCGTGCTCCGTCCTGACGCGCTCGCCATCTCCACAGAGACCGGTGTTCAGAACACCGGCATCGCCATCTTCCTCTGCGGTACGCGCTGCCACAGCCGCAAGCTGATCTAACTACTGGTAAGAAACGAATAGTGCAAAGAGAAGCTCTGAACTCCTAGAATTTGAGGAGTTAGACAGTCAGAAGACATCAAAGAGACAGACTATCGCAGCCGACGTGGGACTGCCTTGGTTGGGCTACAGATTCGGCTTCATGATCGCGCGCGTGCTCCGTCCTGACGCGCTCGCCATCTCCACAGAGACCGGTGTTCAGAACACCGGCATCGCCATCTTCCTGCTGCGGTACGCGCTGCCACAACCGCAAGCTGATCTAACTACTGGTAAGAAACGAATAGTGCAAAGAGAAGCTCTGAACTCCTAGAATTTGAGGAGTTAGACAGTCAGAAGACATCAAAGAGACAGACTATCGCAGCCGACGTGGGACTGCCTTGGTTGGGCTACAGATTCGGCTCGCTGATCGCTCGCTTACTCCGTCGGCTTCACTCTGACGCACTCAGCATCTCCATCTTTATGTAAAAGTTGTCCAAAACACTTCCTGCTACGGTACGCGCTGCCACAGCCGCAAGCTGATCACACTACTGATAAGCGTCTGATAGTCCAAGCAGAAACTAAGAACTCCTAAAACTTGAGGGGTTATAGTAGAAAGACATATCCATAGACACCGATGTCCTGAACACCGGCATCACCTGTTGCTGCTGCGGTACGCCAACAGCCGAAAGCTGATCTCACAACTGGTAAGGAATTCATAGCCTAGATAGAAGCCCTAGACTCCTAAATCTTGAGGAGATAGAGCTGAAAGACATCGCTGAGACCAGTGTCCAGTACTGGCATCGCTATTTTTTTGCTGCGATACGTGGTGTTGTGTGTTGTTGTCCTAAGGCACCCCGCGGAGGTGCAGAGGGCCTTCATCAGCTCGCGCCACGCCTTTCTATCCTCAGCAACTTTTCTGGCCTCGCTCCAGCTCAGTCCGACGGCTCGCAGCTCGCTCTCAACGGTGCGCCGCCATGAGTGTACAGTACGTCCGCGGCTACGCCTTCCGTCCGCGATACGTGGTGTTTCAGTATAAATGAAAATGAATACTGCGCAACGAGTTTGATACCCGTCTTTTTATATTAAATTAGGTATAGAATATCAACTAGGTAATTATGTAATCTTCTTTGTTATAATTGTAATTTATTTACCTTTCCAGTGGTACCAGTATCGGTGGCTATCATGACGCCAATCCCGATGACCACCATTTACATCTACCAGAAGATCAAGGCTTGGTGAGTAACCCACTTTTTATCACCTCTATGAGTTTGCTCTTGAGTCAATAAGTTTCATTTCAAGATTAAAATTATACTAAATTTGTTTATTATGTTAACACGTTCCAAGTTCAGTGGTATTACGTTTATGCCTGTAATCGTATTTATTTAAATTAATCAACGATTCATGATACAATACCAATCAGTTAATCAAATGGTACTTATTATATGACCTAAAGTGAGGCTTGGCCTCCGATAGGAGATTACGCCACTTCATCTTTTGATTTCCATGGCAGAGTTGAACGCCATAAGCTGGCAGAAGTTAAATGATGCAAATCCTGTTGAAAAATTCGTGATGTCCGGTCATAAAAAAAAACAGTTTGAATTATTAAACTGAAAAATTAAATGAGGACGATACATTTTCTCTCAAACATTTTGTATACGAACTGTGGACGTGTTAGCCATTTTTGTAGTGACCAAAGATTATTTTGCAGTATTTTTATTATTGATTGTTATTATATACTCGTAAAAGAGACCAATGCTTTTGTTACAGTAAAGTGCCGGGATTTTTATACAAAATTATTCACAAACCATTTTCTTTTATTTCCATATATACATATCATCGCCACCATAACCATACGAAATTGCGAATTTAGTATGGGAGGTATGTCCAAGAAAATACATGTTTTTTTTATCTAACAAATGCTGGTGACGGTCATATTCTTCATATTAATACTCGCTTCTCACTTCCGCACTCCGCTTTCATTGGTGATTGCAAACGATCAATCAAGATTGACAATATTATGAATGATAAACGTCTTAACTGACGCGAAGCCTATTGTTTTTTTTTACAAGACTTGAACTGTGTTTGGGCTGGTTTGCCCTCACTTACCAGTGGGTCAGACTTTGTGTGGGAGTATAACCCGCTAATAATGGGATTATCTCCGCGCCACAGAGTGATTAGAAGCCGGGTGGAGTGAACCGCGATGTTACTAATCACACTTAGGGAATGCAAACTGGTAAATTATTGCATGGTAAATTCTGGATCACGAGTAAATTACCGGTCATTTCCATAGAAAAAAAATACTGGTTTGCATTCCTTAATCATACTGTCTCCACCGACGATGGAGACAGATACGGTCCACTTTCCTCCGCCCAACTCCGTGTCAGTGGAAACGCAGCATAGGGTGCGTCTCCGTTGAAGCGGCGACGTGCGGAATAGACCAATCACTTGTGTTGAAATCCGTATCACAAAATAAATACTTTTTTACTTTTTTTTTTTTTACTTTTTTTTTTACTTTACTTTTATGATTGGTCGATTCCGCGCGTTTCGCTCTGCTCTGATTCAGTGGAGACGCTCCCTAACGGACCGGCCACGACCTCCATACGTGGGAGCGGAAGGTCCGAGCGTGGTGTCCCGCTCCCTCCTATGGCCGCGGCCGCTTGCTGCCGATGGCGTTTTGTCGGATAATAGTTTTATGTGTCTACTATTGTCAAATAGCTATTGATTATTTGCGATCACCTTTTCATACTTCTTGTGTTTTTGTCCACACTGGGTGATAAAGATTTGGCTTTTGTGTGTGAGCTGTAATGGAGTACTTTTCTTTTTAAATACTGAGTTATGCAATGCTTGAAAACCTTTTTAATTAAATATATTATTATTTCATTATTATTTAGCGATAAAATTAAACACTTTCTAATAATGCTAGTCTGAAATTTTGTATTACGTATGAAACATAGATATACTAATTCAGTGTTTTATGAAATACAATTAATTTCATTGAGTCTAATGCAACCCAAAATGAATTGGATGTAAAAATGTGCCCTTTTAAGGCTGCTGTACACTAGAGCGAAGCGGAGCTGTTTAAAATGAACCAATCACATTCCTCAGATTGAACTACACTTCTGGGCTTCACAAAGACGCAACCTGATTGGGTATTTTTTCCGTTCCGCTTCACTAGACAAGCCGCAGAAATGCTGTCTAATATACTTAATGATAACTGGGGTCTTAGAAATTTCCATCAAAGCGAAACTACAGCCAGGGCAAAAGCTGATATGTTATCAATTTATCATTTGAATGCGCAATTAACTCTATAGCTGCTGCGCATGTCTAACTTGCTATATTTTAAAAAGTCGGTATACTGCATGAAGATGTATTTTCATTTGAGAACGGTATTTACCTCATCAGTTAGAGTGAAAAATTAATGATACTTACATTATAACGGTACTAGTAAACCTATCTTCAGTCAAAACAAACAATAAATTCGAATCCATAATTCTATGGATAATTAGACAGTTACCTACCTAGCCTTATGATTCAATGTCATATCGATTCAATGATGAATTATAGATCTACATACACATCGCACATCTCTGGTGGAAACGCAGCCTAAACAACCTACCGCCATAGCAATTACAATAACATCCAACCTATTCTTCCAGCATCAACCGAAACAAGCACAAAAAAATCGTCGAAGACGACGCCACCCCGAGTACCGAGATGCCCGCTCAACCCGGCGTCGCAACCGTTGATGCCGCAATTGATATCAAAAGTGACGTCGAAAAATAAGTGCGACGCCCAGGTGTAACCAGGTCTCTACGTCACCAATGGGGGCTCAGATGTCATTTTTACACTTTCATGAGCAGGCAGAAATTTCGACTCTACCCTAGAATCCGACAGAGCCGGGTGTTGGTCGTGAAAGTGTTAAGTGACAGATTAAATAACCAAGGTACTAAAGCGACAACGGGCCCTCGTTGGTCGTTTTTTATGTAGCTAAAGATTTAATAAATGGTGCGAGTCGTAACTTATACAAATTAAGGTTTGAAATGACATTATTTCTTGATATATGTTTAAACTTTAAATGATTGGAAATTATAATTGTTGAAGTCAATTTATAACTTGAGGTGGTTGAATAAATAATATCAATTAAGGGTTATATTTATATTGAAGTAAAGGCATAGGATAGGTCCTAATGTTGCCACGATTTGTGTGTTCTGTATTATTGAGGTTGGAATATAATCAGTTTTGAAACAGTTTGCTTTACTCTCGATTTTACTTTGGTATGAGAGATTGGGGTTAGCGGCGTTATCAGCAATTATCGCATGATTTTTAGTCAAAATTCATCACTCAAAGGGCAGTTTATTTGCTTGTGGTTATAAAAGTAAAATATAATATATTTAAAAAACATTGCATAGCGAACAACTTCGCACCATTTATTCAGCTTTGCGCTACCCTGGCATATGATCTCGTCGTGGTACAGTGTTGCCAGTCAAAAGGTATCGCCAGTTTTAAAATAACGTGACAAGTATTTTTGAGATCTGGTTTTACTTACGATAACTATTTTTGGAACAACAGTTTAAATTTTCGACACATTTTTGGTGCTCTATTATTTTTGAAAAAACCATTTGTAAATCTTTATCCAGCATTAGCTGTGAAAACTGTTTTTTTTTCTAGCATAGGGCCTTCATATGTTTTGGCCATTGCTAGTATTTATTTAAATGACATTCCTACTTGTCATTATTTGGATGAACGTCACCTATAAAATTGTATGTCACATTTCCGTTGAAACAAAATGATCTGGGCACAGTTTTAACACCTTAGTTAGATGCTTTGTTTAGTTTATTCGTTTGCTTGTTGCCACGTTGTAAAATATTTTATTTATAGTTAATATTTATCCTGTAAAGTCTTATGGCGGATGAACGCTCTCGCCAGGAGCGGTCGAGACATGCAGGCCGTCCTTTCTTTACTCAGAGAGACTGAAGGGGACGGCATGCTTACCTCGCCTTGTATCGGCGAGAATGTACAGCCGTCATTACGGCCAATGTTATAAAGTCAAGGTCTTCATAAATTAGTTTGAAATGATATGTGTTCGTATTTGCATTTCATTAATATGTGTTCGTAACCTATAAATATAAAGCAATATTTTGTTGATGTTGTATAAGTTTTGCAATTCCAATTTCAATATTTAGACAACGTGGTATTATTTTGCTTTCCTTTAAGAACGTTTTGTCAGTTATGGATACCGACAGGAATTATGAGCGAGCGAGAAGCAATATATACATCGACACTGGCACTTGTGAGTTATACTGTGTGATACAAGTTACAAATCGAAATCGGTTAGATCTCAATGTCAACACTTTGAGTGCCAAGTTTTCCATGTTTGGGAGCTAGGATGCCACAGACAGGCTTGTTAAAAATCCTTGTTTCGTGCAAATGGTCAAAATGTGTCGTCGCAAAACTCATAGATATGATACGATATACTTTGCCCTTATAATGTGACAGTATGTTCGGTGCTGGCTGTACTTTTCTCGCTCATAATTCGCGCCGGCGGGAATGATTTCACATGACTCGTTTTATAGGTGAAACAGATGTGAAAAGGCTGCTGAGGACGAACAGTATTTGTTAAGTTATTGAGAACAATTTAATTATGTTAAGAAGTAAACAATGTTTTTATCTATGATTGTTTTATTTCTTTACCACGCAATCATTATGAACTATCGCTGCACTATTTACTGTGATAATGACGGTATATCATAGACAAATATGGTAGTGGATACGGTTGTAAACTGGAAAGTTTTTCGATTGTTAAACAAAAGATAAAAACCAAAAGAAGAAATAAAGAATTGATAAACATGTCGATTTCTAAAGGTACATTATTCATCTGCATTATGATATGAAAATGAGCTATATAATGTCGGCTGATTAAGAAAAGGGAAGAAGAATTATTTTACACATGTTACAACACTCCTGATGTAAAGTCAAGGAAATTGAAACAAGTACCTTGTTCGCTCTTGTTTCAGTTTCCTTCCTTGGACACAAAATTGTTTGTCCAAAATAACACATTATATCACTGGACACAGTCGGCTGTGGCCGACAACCAAAAGTTTTTTGGCGCCATGCCGACGATTATAGAGTAACTTATATATACTGCCGACGATAAGTTTTGCATCAATTTTAAGTGCCACTATACATTGCAGTATGTCCGATGTCTGGCGTCCGAGGAACAGTTTTCAGCCAGTAGGCTGAGCGCTCAAAAGGTTAAAGCCATACACTACCAACAATACATTTTTCCCTGTATGCACGACGCGTAGGTAGCGTGCCCGTTCGCTCTGCAACAAATTGTTTTCTGTGTCAATCTGGCGCCGCAGACGAGATCGCATTTCTTCTCTCTCGTCCAATTTGAGTTTATATCCTGCGCCTTCGTGTTGACCAACGCAGCAGCAACCAAAAGTACCAGGCAGGTTGTCTTAAACATGGTCAAAGGTATGGTGTAGTTTTAAGCGGCTCTTCGGATATCCATCGACGAAATGTTGAATGAATCGTGCAACCAAGGAGTGTCAATATTAGTAACGAATTAGCAAGAAGGAGGTTTTTATAGGTGGGTATTTCTACCATTTCGTGTAAATCGGCAGACATGAGGAGAAATTTTTACTTTTTATTTTTTTCTATGCCAATGGGAAGAAATAGGAAAAAGAATAACTGTAATATAATTTATTTAGAATTATACCCAAAATTTACCGAGATATAAGTAATTTTGTTTTTTCAAATGGAATGGTAATGAACTACGGAATATGGTAATGATATAAAGTGGTATGGTAATGAAAATATCGTGTTGGTAATGAAGGATTAAGCAAAAAGCCGATATTAGATATTTTTTTATTTCTTCCTATCCTTAGTAATTACTCTATGAAAGAGTGATTACGACATATTCACAAAAAAGCAGTGCAGCAGTGCACATGTTTTTGATCTATCATACTTTGCTAACAAAAATATAACTCTTCACATAGTATAAAAATCTTTTAAATTCTGATAGTTATTGTATATTATACACATTAACATTCCAGAACAAAGTATTAGTTAAGTATATGTTTTATACTCAAAACTAATTCGTAAACATTTAGTAGTTTTATGAATAGAAATCCACATCTAATTCTACAAAAGCCTAAATAACCTAACAGTACAGAATTTCGAAATGAGTTAAATTTACAACGTACTGTGTAGTACAATTTAACCTAATAATGTTACTTTTTGCTTTCAATTTTACCTACTTCAAACCATATAAGTCCCTAGAATAAGTTTTTTATTATTCTTATTTTTATGTCAAATTGTATACCTATAAATAGTATCTCACAAATTGCTGCGCCCTACTTCAGGGTACATGATGTGATCTCAAATTTGTAACTTGTAAAACCATAATGTGCAATAAAGTATTAAGTATATTATTAACCATTTAACGTCTAATCATCAGTTGAAATCCACTTCTTAGAATACTTTACTTAAATTATTGTGTAACCCGAATTAATATTACAATAACAAAGTTTTAGTTGTGAATTTGACTCAAACGAATTGGTTAATATTTAACAGTCTTGACAATAGAACGCAACATAGATACTGTGTACCACAATAGAACATTTCAATTAGACTTCAAACAACGTGCTGTAGGAACTTCTTCATAATTATAATGATTTTAGATAGTATATATCAAAACATAAAAAAAAATAATTCATCATCAGATGAAGAACTGTCGAAAAAATTGCTCACTTTTTTAGAAGTGTTTAGAAGTTTAGAAGTACTTTCTTTTTTATAATTTGCTCCAATTTTCGTTCCTTTATCATTTTCCTCTGAAGAACCATTACTAATTGTGGCCTTCAGTATTTTACAGCCCTTTCCAGTTTTAGCAATACTTTTCTTTATTTTCTCTTGTGTCGGTTTCTTAACTCGCATACAAGAGAGGACGAGATCAACATCCGCATCCAGAACACCTTACGCTGCAGCGCGGCACTTCATAGGGTGTTGGTGTCCAAGCTCCTCAGCAGATCTACAAAACTACGGATATACAAAACCGTCATCAGACCCATATTAATGTATGGCTGTGAGGCTTGGACGCTGACCCTTAGGGAGGAGAAAAGTTGGTTAGTTGCAGAAAGAAAGGTGTTCAGAAAGATTCTGGGACCTACTCATAGAGAAGATGGACGCTGGAGGATCCGCAAAAACACGGAGATCGCCGAACTAGTGGCCGAACCTAAGATCATTGGCGAAACCAAGGTACATCGTTTTCGCTAGATTGGCCACGTCGAGAGAATGGGGGACGATCGAAATGTCAAGAGAGCATGCTTGGGCCGACCAATTGGACGACGTCCTATTGGTCGCTCCAAGTATCGCTGGAAAGACATGGTGGAGGCGGTTCTGCGTGAGCTAGGAGTTAGCGACAGCTGGCACGAAGTGGTGCAGGATCGGGCAAGATGGCGTGCTCTTGTGTTGGAGGCCAAAACTCATTTTGGGTTGCTGCGCCAAAGTAGTTAGTTTAGTTTCTTTATTTTACTTTTCGTATATGACGTTTGGTTCTGATCACTTTTATTTTCTTTCTTAGTCAACAACAGTTCTTTTTCGGGTGACTGGAATCTGTTTTAATAAAAGATTCGTTAGTCCAATGTCGTTTTATATTCGAAAGCAAAGTGATCGTTTTTCTTTGAGTAGCTCCACTCGCCTTGACATGAGCAGCTCTGATATTATGTTGCAACTGTTGTGTTTGTTCTAAAGTGGTTAAGTTTTCTATAATTGGGGAAGGACAGATTGACTCGTTTTCCACTTCTTTAAAAAACTTTCGGTGGTACGTTGATGCATAAAGTCTCCTAGTTCTACAAAAGCATTGTCAGATGCAGGGATGATATCAATGAACCCTATAACGAAGATAAATAAAAAACCGCAAAATATATATATATATATATATATATATCGTTCTGCATACATATACCCACTGAAAACGTATTGTCACGTAAAAGAAGAACGGATAGAAGATAGGATTTTCACAATTTTAATACTTAAATTCATTACCAGTATTTTATATTCATTACCATTCGCCTAAAAGTGACTGGTAAATCATGGTAATGAAGAGGATGGTAATGAATTTTCTTTACCTTTTGCAGATTTATTCATTATGAATAACTGCAATCGTAGGTATATTCATACACTAAGTTTTCGAACTTAATGTTGCTTATTTAAGTATCAACAGAACAATAAAACACTAAAGCATTAATATCAAAACAGCACGAATGGCAATGAAAAAAAAACGTACCAATTCCAAAATCTCGCCACGAATTATTTTTTTACAAAATTATGGCACGCGTCCACTCTCTTCACTATTCACTGAGTCGACTAAAGTGGGATCGCGAGTGGAAGGGACAACCCATGAAATACTACTTTGTATGTCTACAGGCCGATGTTGCCATTGGAAATTTAATTGATGGTAATGAAGTTTTTGGATGGACAAAAATATTTTGCTATACAATCAACGTAAATAAGAATTATACTACTGTTAGACTCTCAAAGTTATATCCCTTATTAAATAGTTCAACCATATCAGAGATTAAATTTAATGTGATACATGTAAAATAGATTAATAATTCGCTGTCAAATCTATACATTTGTGTTCTGAACGGTGATGGTAATGAATTTTTCGCATGTTATTTTTTTTTATATTTATTTATATTGCAATAGTATAATATATTTTAGATGCAAAGTATACCTATGTACCTGACACAATACATAAAAAATATTTGAAGTTAATTTGACACTTAATACATGTTTTTTTTTCTACGAACATGTGATTTGCACGAAATGGTAGAAATACCCAGGTACATGTAAAGTCATATCTGTTGTTCCGGCAATCGGTATAAGGAACTGGTTTTAAATTTGCATTTCTCGTTAATTGACTGCGATACTGACAAATTGATTATACTTAATGAACTGATAATAAAAATACGGTTATGCGATACCTACTGTGCTATTAATGTGACTCCACTGTTAAATGCGCAAAACTTATCAACGTCCGTAAGACAATATTATCACCGGCTTGCCCATTTAGAGCGTTAGAGTACCCTTTCCTATTCCTCTAGAGATTTCTTTAGCGCCACTACGCCACTGGCAACCCGAAGTGATATCATGTTAATCAGGCAATCTAAGTCATCTTCTGTATTTGTGAATAATTTCCCTTATTTATTACACCATACGTAGATTTAATGCATAACTAGAACAAACTCTTTTTGGATGCCTAATTAGTCCCTGCATAAAGTCGTTTCGACTAACCATAAATAATAAAGGACTAACATTCGACACTCAAACGTCTGTCAAAAACGCATGACCATCTCATATTAACCATATTTATAATATAAATTTCTCAGTGACAAACCGTGTCAAAACAATGCACACTAACGGACACTAAATAACAATGTGAAAAAACACCTCAATTTAACCAAAATGGACCACCGAAAGCTGATACATAAGATATAGTAATCAAGAAACATGGACATCTGACTTCACATGTTTACTGTATCTTCATGCCTGCCACTAAATACTTGCAGTAATCCAGAAAAACCAAACACAAAAGGAAAAATGGAAAGTTACAGCAATATCATCTTTTAGAACAGACCCTTCTTTACAAAACAATTCAAAATATAATACTTATGTATCTTAAAGCAAGCATGAATAGCATCACACATCCCAATACGCAGATAAGGTTTCAAAGGGAGAGAGAACCTTGTCAAAGGAACAACTACTCACTGTAGTAAACATTTGCTCGGTGGTCTATTAGGTATCATATATCACAAAACTTCTTGTTTTACCCTAAGCAATCATACAAAACCGCATAAACCTTCGATACAATAAACTGATCTACCCGATTCACCTACGGCATATCTAGAGCGTATCCAACAATGGGTAAACCGAAACACGACCCGCCCACCGCCACGTTTCCCTACAAGATCTCGAAGCGGTTGAACCTGATGAGCATCCCGCGCCCTGACTTCACTTGTTCGGACGAAGGCATGCCGGCGTGGTCTCCCTACGGCATCAGGAACTCCGCCCTCAGAGGTCCACCTTCAGAGCGCGTCAATGAAGCTGCGTGGCCGTACTTACGGTAAGCTTCTTTTCCATAGACCCTGCCTTACTTTCCATCAGGTAAGTAATGCTAAAAATATTAAAATTACTAGAAATAACTCGACATGAGTCGAAAGAGTCTGTGACATGTACCCTGAAGTAGCCATTGTTGCCAGTGTCTATAGATTGCAGCTGCTGAACATCAGGCAGGCCGTACCTAAGCTTGTTTGCCTCTACCATGGTATAACATAAAGAACTCATACGAACTGTGGACTGTATGAACACCTCGATTTTTAATCTTCTTCTTGGTCGTGTTCTTGATTGCTAAAGGGCGTATCCCTGAATGCTTTTAGACCAGTGATTTCGGGTTTCGGTGATACCACCGACGCGGAGATCTTTCTGGGGTCTTCTTCCACGACCAATATTATCAGAAAATGAACATAGATTAGACAGATACAGACATGCAAATTGCATCCACAAGTCGGTATCAAGCAATGGCGGTTCACGGAAGGGGTCACGGTTCCCCGATCACCTCCTCCCAAATCCTATGAACCTTCCTAAACATGGACGACTAATGAAAATTCTGCTAAAACAGTTTTAACCTATGTTTGCAGCCGCCTCCTTCTGCTCAAGCGCCTGTACAAGCACACATTCTCTGCCGAGCGCTTAGAGAGGATCGATCACATGATCGAAATGTCCAATGCCACCGCGTACTCTAAGCTGGCAAATTGTGCTATCGATCTCAAAAATAAAAACACGAAGGACCCCAAGAAGAAGAAAGGTACAGCTATTCTCATTTTTGATGTTCCGTCATGATTGATGATCTCGTGGTCATTATTAAGGGATAAACTTTCGAGAGAATAATTCTGATTTACCATCGGATTCTTTCCATTACGTCCAACTACATGGATAGGTAACTATTAGCTAACATCTGGTTGGAAATCAGCCTCGAGCTTATTGTCAATTCAAGTTGTTGGGCATCTGTGTTTCCATTTCCTACCTACAGTTAGCTTTTTCCGACTTATATCTTCTATATACCGTACGCACTTCACGGCCGAAATACCTACGGAAGAATTCTGGGCGTTTCGCCTTTAACCTTGAGGCAGGTATGAAATAAGCATTTGGTTTTGACATTGCAGGTTGGAGTGAGAGCGATTGGAAGAAACACATGGATTATATCTCGAATATCTCCGACCCGAAGAAAGACTTTACGGTTATTCCACCAAGGGTTTGTATTCAATCCATTTATAACTTTTGAATAAAGCGAGCGGGCTAGTGGGGGGTTGTATTCCCTATGTCCACATTCCCACTTTGTCAACCACCAAGCTCGGAAATATTCCTGCTTATCCCACCCACGTTACCATTTTTATTCTATCACCTTATATCTTATATTCTCATTCCTAAATCACCCAGTTTCTAAGTCACTCATATCGCCAACTCGCCGACACCTACACTCGAATAGAAACGCCCGATATCTGACAAAGTAAAATCTGTATACCTACCTGGGACCCAGCGACCCTACGTTTAAATGTTGAACTGCTGAAGCCCCATTTTCATCTTGCTCTGTGAGTTATTAACGGGTGATTACGCATACTCATAATTTGAGTCTGTAGATTAAAAAGGCAAATCATGTTTTGTTCTGTCTTTTGCAAGCGTTTGATTGACATATGTGTTCGTAACAACAATTTGATTATTTAGGTTCAAAATCCTTATTTCTTTGTTTCTAGCGCGGAGAGAGGCGAAAGTTAGCATTGCTGATGCCGCGCATCAATCTCCTGAGCATGTTGCCGGAGTTCAAGGTTTACCGCCGGCCCTCGCAGGAATCCAACTACAGAGTACCGGGCAAGGTGAGTATTTTTAGAACGTAACTTGGGACAGGCCTCTTTACCCAGCAATTGGAATTCATTGACGTGGAGCTCGATGGAACGGACCATGGAGGGTAGAAAGGAGGAACAATATCTTTATACATCAAAAAGTGTCCGCTGAAAGGTGTTAAATTGGTGGCGCTAACTGGGATGGACACTTTTTCAAATATTCTCCTATGATAAGATATTGCTCCTCCTTTTTACCTTTCATAGAACGGAGTGTGATTTGACCAACAACACTGTTTCTTCTGAAAGCTGATATTTCAAGCACTAATTGGCAAATCACACTCTGCACTTTAAAGCAAGAGACATGCCTACTCGCCACGGTATTGCCATTTGGTTAGTGGACGTCGGGCCGAAAACATCTGCGGCGTCTCCTGATCATGCCTCGGAGAGACGAAACACGTGTCGAATTTTGTATTTTTTTCGGTGATGGTTGTTATATTTATTTGCGTATTTACTTTTCTTTTTTTGGTGGGAGGGTCGCTATATTAAATGCATGAAAAAAATATTCAGGTAATATAACGGGCTAGCACTAATTGATAAAATGAAATGAAATTTTATTGTTTTGATTCACGGTATTGCCGTTTAGGGCCACGATCAATTATTTTATCGTGACGATGGAATGTCTCCCATACTCCATTATCTAGCCACCCGGGATGCCCTTCTGGCTCAGTCAAACCTTGTCTACTTGTCAAAAAGTGACTGAGGCTTTGTCATTTATTTATTGCCTGATAAAGACAACCCTCATATCTATCATATGCACACTGAAGTAAAGCACTGGCAACGTGATGGGGTACAAATGCATGAGGTTAAGGAGGGAGATCTTTATTAGGATGCCCACGTAACACACATGGTGCATAAGAGCTTATAAAGGCATTAAACGACTTATTTCAGCTGTGTAAGGGCTGTACACCGTGTCCAATAAGTTCGAATACAAACTTTTAGCACTTGCTGTATAGACATACGGATTGCTGGTATATATATATATTAATTTAAAAAGTATATCGCCATAAACATAATACAATAATTTCAAACGTCACGTATTTTTAGTTTGGTTTTAATCCACGATGAAGCACTTTCGTGAAGAAATGATTAGGAAATTTCGTAATGGCGACAAGCCAGGTGCTATCTTCAGGGCGTTACAACCCCATGGAATTAAACGGAATCCAGTTTATACTACTATCAAAAATATAAAGAGACCTCTTCTACAGAGGGCAGAAAAAGATCCGGTCGCCCACGTTCAGCTAGAACCGAAAAAGTGATTAAGTGTATGAGAGCGCGAATTCGGCGGAAAAAACACCGTTCTATTAGAAAATTTGCTGCTGATCTGAAAATTTCCAGGGGATCGGTACATAATATATTGAAAGTAGATCTTGGATGTAATGCCTACAAAAAACGAAAAGTACATGGCATTTCAGAACCGACCAAGAAAAAGAGAGTAGAAAGATCCAGCACCATACTTTCTTGGCACGCAGGGGATGAATTTGTTTTCTCTAACGAGAAACTCTTTGTATTAGAGCAGCCTCATAATGCCCAGAACGACCGGTTGTGGGCAGCAAGGATAGAAGACATCCCAGACTATGAAAAGAATGTTCCTAGGTTCCAGAGCTCACCATCAGTGATGGTTTGGGGCGCTCTTTGTAAGAGGGGAAAATTGCCTTTAGTATTTATTGATAAAGGCGTCAAAATCAATGCGGAATATTATAAATTGGAGGTTTTGGAAAAAAATGTTGCCCCAAATTTAAAAACTATGTTCGTAGATGACTATAATGTTTTTCAACAAGACGGAGCTTAGCTTAGCTTAGAGACATACGGCAAACGCTGTTCAGGCTTGGTGCAAAACTAATTTGACCGATTTTTTGCCGAAAAATGAATGGCCACCGAGTTCTCCAGATTTAAACGTATTAGATTATTTTACATGCTCTCGAAACTAAATAATTATAAAGTCGCAAACCTGAACCATTTTAAAGAGGTTATCGTGCAAATTTGGGACGATATGCCGATGGAAGCGGTGCGTGCCGCGTGTGACTCTTTTGAGAAACGTTTGAAGCTGGTAAAAAAAGTTAAAGGTGGAGTAATTCCAAAACATTTGTTGTATAAATATTGTATATAAGTGTGCCTTTCATATAATATAATTTTCATTACATAAACTATGCGTACATTTATTTTATTAAGGATCGTAACTGTATTCGAACTTATTGGACACGGTGTATAAGCTCTTACTACAGCATTTGTGCTACTTGGATAAGATGTATTCTTGATTTTAACATGTTCTTGTTCGTTTTTTGTTCAGGTTACACCCAACGCGCTGAAGTATGTCATATCGGACCGAGTGAAGAAACTGGCCGTAGCCAGAGTCATACCGATGATGGAATGATTCGTTTCCTACTTCAATCTTTGAAAATATGACCGATATGGAATATCTTGAATAACTTAAAAATAATAGTATTTTCCTGATATGACAGATCCTGATATGAAGGATATAAAACAATAGTTTATAAACAAACTAAACAGTACCCACCAAATTCCTTAAGAGCGCTTCTAGATTTCATTTCTGCAAGTAGTCACAAAAAGGTCATGTTTTTTCCCCCTCACGTAAAAATTAGATTGGGGGCACTCGTTTGGGTGTGCCCGTTGGGAAAGGCCTAGCTAAAGAGCCTTACAGGCGCAGAAAAAATGCTGGAAACGCGCTCTTCTAGAAATCGAGCCTCTTACAAAATACCTACTTTTAATTTTTAACCACTCACAATAAAAGAAAGTTCAGCAAGTAAGTATTTCGTTTTATTTACATGGTAAACTGATTTCAATAGAGTAGGTATTCTGTACTGTATTCTGAAAATACCAGATTCCCGGGACACTTTAGGGGAGCATTTCTACGTGCTGAGCGGGACTTGTGATGTGAAGCTAAGCATAACACTACATATTAGTCCCGCCACGCACTATGCAGCGAGTTGGCAAGGCTCCCCGCGTAGTAGGCAGCCAGGCTGCGGCATTCAGCCAAACATTATGGGAGTTCGTATTCGTGGCTTCCTAGTGCGCAGGCTCCCATACAACGTCATATGTTCGACTGGCTGCCGAAGCTAAGCCGCCTAGTGTCAAGGATTATACATATGGATTGACAACCTCATACAAAAAAACGTACTCCAGAAGAAAGCTCAAATACCGTCTTATTTCTAGATGGCGCTGATTATAAGACGTAGATGCGCAATGTTTTATTAAAACACATAATAGATGTCATTGTCGCTAAGCGTTATACCAAAAAGAGACAGCGTGGTATCTGTATAGTTCTTAACTAGATGGCGCTGAAACTACTCGTGTTGATTTCTTAATCACGAATAATCAAGCAGACTGCACGTCTAGCATTAACTTTGACACGCGACTCATGTCGCGCGAGATAGCATCATCCGTCACTATCTCATAGTACTGTACAGATAGAGACAGGTAGTATATCTCGCGCGAGAAAGAGTTGCGTGTCAAAGTTATGCTAGCCGTGATCGTTATTGAATAGGTACAGCCAACGTCAAAGGTCATAAACGTACGTCCGTACTTTCCTAGCGCTCCAATGATATCATATCTATATCATACATTAGCCAGAACTACCTATACGACAACCCGTTCAGAAATTCGTGGCCATTTATGTTCGTCTTATTACATTGAAATAAGTAGGTAATCAAAAGTTTACCTGATCTCACGGAAAAAGAGAGATGGCAAACTCACTGCGCAGTAATGACTACTATGCAATGAGTTTGACACGACTAATTTGTACGAGAGATTAGGTATACCTATATTTACAATTATTACCCTTTGCATTAAACTATTTTAAGTAGGTATTACATAAGTACCCGAGTATATTAATACTACGAGTACTAATACTGGCTTAAATAGTAAATAATACATTCTGCTAGTTATTTTTATTGTATATCTTTATTATGAACAATGATCAACGAAAGCACACCAAAATTTTAACACACTTTAACAACATACGGCACACTATAAAGTTCAATATGAAGAAGTAATTATAAATACTAATTAAGCCCATTTTATTCCAATTGGTCTTTGGTCGAAATATCTCACTTCATCATATACAAAAATCGCTGAATCGCGATTATTTCTGCTTTAATTTGACGTAAGCCATACTTATATAGGTAGCCATAATACGACTTGTCAATTTTAATCTTCTGTACCGTTAAATGCCCCCTCATGTGTTCCGTACTGAAAGAAACTTTAGGAATCTTTAATCAACACTTTAAGCACGCCAAGAATAGAGTTTTCTCTACGAATAGTCTTCTTTAAACCTATTTTTTCTTTAGCATATATTTTTAAAAGCTTTCGCTTCCGTCTTTCTTTTGGCGTTATGCCTCTACTACCATACCAGTGAGATTTTAATTCTGGTTCATTGCATTACGGATGATTTCAACTGAAAATTCAAATTCCACCCATAATTTAATCATAAAATTCAGCGCTTCAGATGCAAAACTTCAATACTTTCTAAAATTAGTATATGCTTTGGCATAACATGTCATTCATTACCTAAAAAATATAGAACCTATATGAATTTGATGTAATAGCATGGCAGCACGCTATTTAAGCCTCTTCTTAAACTGTTTAAACTAAGCAATCTTGTGATGCTAACCTTGTCAGAATAAAATAATGTTCTTACAATGAAGGTTTAGGATTGTCATTTGAAAACTATTTATTAACCAGTCATTAATTTTGATAATAAACCTCCCTTAAGCGGAACGTAAATCGAAAATAGCAAAACTATATTACAAAATAAGCATCAATCAAAAACTAATGACATTTTCATGACGTTACATTCAAACTGAAAGAGACAAAACATCATTTGACAGTATATCACACTTACCTATAGCACTATGGCCAGTACATGGCCAGGCTTACTTCAAAGGCTTGACTTGAAATATTTCATCCATAATAAATACTTAATCAACCATAAAAGCCTTAAAAGCGAAAAAATACCCTCAGTGAATAAACTTCTCAACATATCAAAAATTGTAAAAGCACAACGTGGAAACGCCATCTATTGTCAACAAGGTATAACATTACGACACTTACAAAACTCTGCAAAAGTTGTTAATTATGAACACCGTTCTATTTCGTTTATGTCGCTACTGAAACGCCGTTTTAATTCATTTTGATACATACGGAGGCATCTAGTTCCCCGACGATAAAATCTTTATCGGCGTACGCTCCTTACTATGAACATCATACTTCCTTACCTTTTATCTTCCTTGCTAGTGTACAAGACCACGTTTAAGCTCTGGTTTCCTAGGATAGCGGTGCCGTTATAGGTTAATTTTGTACACAACCCCATACAATATCGCAGCTCCATTTCTTGTCTATATTCCCAGTTGGCCACATTCCTAACCATTAAAAACATAAATTCTACCTAAATTCTATTAACTTTTTAAAATATCTTGTATTATTTAATAGGTAACTTGTAAAGTATTGTTTTTATCAAAGAAGCAATGTTTTAGCTGTCAGGGCACAGCTTTCGACGTGATATGCCGTCTTGGGCATAAACAGGGCAAGAAAATAAAATTCCAAATGTAACTTCACAATATTTATTCATACACGCAATAAAATTGTTTAATATCAACATTCATTTAGGACGCTAGGAAACCTAGGTCACTCTTACTCTTAGAGTATTATTGTCAGAAATTATAGCTATCAATTGACGAGTGTTAAACCAACTATTAGTGCTTCTACCCAATGGCGGCAGTGATATGAAGCCATACTGTTGTCTGACTACCAAGAGGATCAATTAATACTCATCCACCTTATCTGTACTTTATAACCCCTGACGAAAAAATAAGGGTGTTATAAGTTTAACATGTGTGTCTGTGAGTGGCATTCACTCCGGAACCGTGGTCCCACTGCGATGTCCCACTGGTTGGACAAAACTTTTTCGTGGTCCCACCAAACACACACTTGACCTTTTTGTTGCAATGTGGTATATAAGATCGTAGCTCCCAAACGGATTCGAAAGCAGATTTTTTTTTATCGGTAGCCTTGTCTCTTGAGATGGTTCCTATCAATCTTTAATTGGACCAAGTGACAAGATCTCAGGCAATATTGAAGGTAAGAATCCAAATATTGTATTTGCAGTTTTAATAGCTATTACTTAATCACTAATTGAATGAGGGTCTCATGATGACCAGCTACTTGTGTCTGGGCTGTTTTAAATTTTTAATAATCGGTAATTCGATACGGTAGGTGCGTTCGGCCGGACTGACCGAAACTAAGTTTGTTAATACATTTGACAAATTTATTTTCAGTCACTTGTGGTTTGACTGATTTGAAACTTGGTACTCTTAGTACTTACCAGTAACAAGATGAATCGCGTAAAACTTGAACCTCTTCGGTCGCCTCTTATCGTCGGACAACAGCGCTTTTTAAAAACAGCGTTCAACTAAAGTACAGTCGATGACAAAGATTTTCCATCTTATAGAAATAATCATTTATATATAAATGCCTTGACATCGCACATACCTACACTCCATAGATTCACAACCAACAAAAAAATTGAGCGATATCTATACGAGGTTAACAGAATTATAATATTACTAACTAAATAAATTATTGTCAACAAATTACGCGGAACATCTATTTTTTTTTTACAGATTATTTATAATAAACAAAACATTCTAAAAGTAATAATATTAACGAATTACGTCAGGAAAACAGATATTAAATAAAGACTTAACTATTCTTATCTATGACATGATGGTACATTAAATAAAAATACCTATTAAAATTAAAACATAAAAAAGCAGCAATAAACCGCAAATAAGTAACGTAAATATAAAAATCGCATACAATAAATTTCATTAAATTAAGTCACTTTATAGGAATGTTTTCTTTGGAAAATCATATAACTACTTGAACAATATATCTAACATTGCTCTTATTATATTGGTGCACCTGCACTACTGCATCGAATGTGTTTAAAGTCCCTTGTTGAAATACACTTCTTCCGTTTTCGGGTATTTTTCCTTCACGATTTTCTGAAACGAAAACTCTATATTACCATTCTGCACGTCTAGCATGACTGCGACACGTGACTCTTTGTCGTGCGACAAATACTACTTGTCACTTTTCTTTCAATGCCGTGCAAGCAAAACAGGTACCTAACGCGGAATCGCGCGACAAGCGACCTCGCGGCAAGATGTGCTAGCCCCGCTGTATTTGGGAGCTTATCCTTTTGAACGCTTCTAAACATAGACGTAGTTGACAGAGAACGTTCTAGTAAAGTGTAAGTACCTGTAGTTCAGGCTCCAAGTTGCCAACGGGCAGCGAAGCCCGTTGCTTGAACAGCGCGCAGCAGAGCGGCGTGGCGAACGTCACGCAGACGCCCACAAGCGACAACTGGAAGGGCAGGACGGCGCGCGGGTAGCGGACGAACAGTCCCTTAGCTCGCGCATAGTTCGTCGCGATGGGCGTCAGGGCTGGAAACAATAACAGCTCGGTGATATGAGGATTGAATATAACATATCTCCAGCAACATAGTAAAGCTCTACACACAAATGTAGAGCATTAGTTAAAAAAGAGACGCCGTCGAATTACTCTTACGAATATAGAAAGCACTTACCTATACAATAATGCAATGGAATACTGCTGGGGCAAGTGATAGGCCGAATGACACGACGGTGAAGTGATAAAGGCCTAAAATAAATGGAATATAGGTAATAGAGGAAGACATGTATACTTACTCATGCCGGGAATAGCCATGATGACTCTAGAGACGCATACTAGGAATATGCCCAACTGAGCAGCGCGTCTAGAGTTGCCTACAGGCTCCCCATTATCTGTCACCACTGGCGTGCCATCAATAAGTTCACTGAAAGTAAAATACTTATGTTTGTTATTGATAATGGTTGACAACACCAAAAAAACTGATTGTGTTAATTTTAACCTCCCTGTGGAGACGTGGCTAACATCTCGATGTTTACACGGTAAAATTTATTTTTTAAGCTTTATGTCCTCGATTTTAATATTCGGGCACGCACCTACTCCTCATCATGGGGATGTTGATGAAATTGGCGCCGCAGACGGCCGCGAACGGCACCAGGGCGGCAAATACAGGGTTCTTCATTTTCTGCCAAAAAAAAGTTAATCTGCTTTAGAAAAATTAAGTACATCTAGAGATCGACCCCTGGACGTTACGAGGCGTAATGTAACATGCTATTTCTCTGCAGAGATTGGTCTGGCCTATAGATTGGCTATTTGAAATTTGCAGTCTTTTGCAAGCTTTCAACCCTTTAGTCACCATCTTTTTGGCCATTGAAATTGAAATGGCGGACCATTGCAGGTTTAGTGGTCGCTATTTTCAGTAAAAAAAGGAATCTAAAATAGAACGAGACTAAAAGAGTAATCTCTTAACAATCACTACAAAGATATAATTAATGGTAATAAAGTGACAAGTGACCTACAGACGCCCTGCATTTAACAGATAAAGTAAAGATAATATCCAACTAGCGTTCCATGCCATTAGTACAGTAGTGTAAAGTAAACTTTCATGGCTCTATTATTCAAGTCTTGTGAGTACAAAAGTATCGCTCAGGTAATTCCTTGGAAATTACTCCGAAATAGAATCCCACTGAGAATTGCCAAAACTACTTACTCAGATTACAAAATGTATAATGCAGTTTAGGCTTTAACCTGACCAGAAATATATGAGGATTATCAAGAGGGCGCTAATATTTATAAGATTTATATGGAAACAATTTTGCAACTGTCAGTATAGTCCGAAAACATAATATTGGCAGCTGGTAATTTTTTCTGTGACTTGTTTACTTCTAATATTTTCTTAAATAAATAAATATCGGACAACCTCACACAAATCAATCTAGTCCCACAGTAAGCTCTAGTAGGCTTGTGTTATGGACACTAGTACATACTTAAATACAAATAACATCCATGACCCAGGCAAAAATATTCGAGTTCATCACACAAATATTTGCCCTTGCCGGGATTCGAACCCAGGACCGTTGGCTCAGTAGGCAGTTGCTTAACCACTGCGCCAACCGCGTCGTCAAAAATATTTCTACTTGTATTACGTACGAAGTGACGTTTAATATTTCTACAGTTCATAAAATTAGTTCCTACAGTTCCTGGGCTTTCCCGACTAGTCGCCATATCTCTACATTTACTGTTTGGTAAAAATAAGAAGTACCTACCTCAAATACAGAAAATCAAAATAAGAAATTTCACGATTCAGATCTCTATAGCCTACTCCGGTTAATTTTATAAAAACAAATTTAAAATCACACATCATTATTAGAAAGGTTAACTGGAAGAGATCCCTTAAAGGGATAAGTTCGCCTTTGTACATGTTATTTTTTTATGTATTTCTTGTTTTTGTGTACAATAAAGTTTTTACATACATACATAAATACATATTACAGTACGATTAAAATCAGTTAACACTTCGGCTTTTCTCGGGTATCATCGCCTAAATCCGGAGACGGAAATGACACGAAATACATTACCGCGATTTCTTTTAGGTAGCATTCAATTTGAAGTATCATAAACGCAATGTATAGCACTTGCCAAGATGACATTACTAACCGGTAGACCTAAGAAATTTATTATGCAGAAGCGACATGAATTTTAACATTCTTGTAGGTATACAATATATAAAAAACATATATAAGTCAATATTTTACTGTTTTATGTAAGTAGTACCTACGATATTACGTCGGATTAATAATTAATAATAATCACCAAATAAAAAATTTAAAAAACCGATTTCAACCGATTTTTGTCGATATTCTGCTTGACCGATTTTGATAAAATTTACATGGGACCATCTCGGAAGTATACCCTATCAAATACGAAAAGAATTTGTAAACCGGTCATACCTGTAAATTGATAACTCTATGTGAGAGATGACGGATTCACGACAATTACCGAGGTTGGCCGAAGTGTTAACTGATTTTAATCGTACTGTACAACAACAACCAATCGCGCTATAATGATATTAGTTTAAATACCTGTCAGTTCCTATGTTAACCTCGTAATATCATTTAATGGAATGCACTCTTTTCCTGACTGTTTTTCGTGTAGCGTGTTTACTACGCTTAGTCGATCGCATTATTTTTCAAAATAACTATATATCTTAATTAAAATGCAGAATTGCAATGACATTGGATTGCAATAAGAATTTTGAAAAAATAAGTATAATATTTAATTTGCAAAAAAATTGTCGCAGACTAAATTGTCGAAGACTTGCTGGTACTAAATTCGTAATTCCCCTTCCCCTTCTAATTCGTTATCAGTTGACTATCTTACAACAATTTCACCACTACCACCGTATTGTCTTCTTCTTAGCAACGGAGGCAGGCACCGCTTACATAAGCAAAGTAAATATGTAAACAGTCGCCACACCTCCTGTCGTCACGGTTGTTTATGATAAGAATTAGTGATAATTTCCATGATAAACGATACGAGAATTTGTGTTTTTCCTGCCCTAGGGACAAACTTTTTGCTACGCAATTTCGGTTTAAAATAATCTTGTGATAAATCGTGATAGCGTTCTGATTTGATACGTGATATTATTCATTCGATAATTTCCTTACTTAATTTATGATCTTCTGAGATTCATAAGTGCGTTTATAAATCTTATTTTATGTTTGTAGCTTTTCTTAAAAAGAAAGTATTCATTTAAAAACTTACTTGAAATTTTTTCACTTACTGGCTCTTACGCCTTTTACCAAGGTCTGTAGCTAGACATAGATCGGATAAAGTAGGTAGAGACTTGCGGAACTCTTATAAAAACCTGTCAAATGCGAGTCGGACTCGCATCCCGTATATAAATGTATACTGTTGCTTAATCTCGATTATTGATTATTGATTACGTACCTACTTTAAATATAGACTATATTTTATATGATTTAATTACAAATTATAGTTTCAGATTTTTCTCTATACTTGTAGTATAAGACGGTATTACTTGCCAAATTTCATAGTTCTAGATCAAGGGAAAATACCCTATAAATGATTCGATTGAGAGTGTCGAAATATACGTTTTTTGCGGCCGTATCTTTTTTCTACGTTAACTTAGAAGTTTCATTTTTTCACAGCTTCAAGGAACTGTAAACCTGAGTATATGGTTTTAATTTAACTCGATATCTCCACGCGTTCCCGAGATAAACGTTCTTGAAAGACGGACGGACGAAGTGACAACAAAGTGAACCTATATGAGTTCCATATTTTCCTTTTAAAGTCCGACTCACTGGTAGTGAAGGTTAACAGCCCTAATACAGTTCAAATCATGTTAAAAAAAGAAACCTTTTGAGGTACGAAACCCTAAAAAGTGCAACACATGCAGCCATAATTTCATTTTTCATTTATTTATACATATACATATATTTCTATCATTAATGACATACATACACACACACACACACACACGACACGCACACGCACTAGAGTTTGAAATCGCAGAGTCTGTTTGTTTTCCTATTTGTTGTATTGCATTGTAACATTATTAATTTGTACGGTACGTATCTACATATTACGTATTTTATTTAATCTACATATAAATATTACGCGTGATCATGTTTATGTCTAAACTAAATTATTCTAAATAAACTTATTTCTTTCTTTCATTGTTTCTTCTCAAAAAGTTTGAAGTGGTGATCTGTACGTGTTTGTGATTTTATATACTTGCCAGGTGGTTTTTGTTTAGGGTTGGTCAAATTCCTTACCTTTGCTTTGGCATTGAGGTAGAATGCTGTCCCCAAGGCTCCACTGCATGCAGCGCAGTACGACGCTAACAATTGCCTGGAAAGTATTGAACAAAACTCAAGTCAGCAACTCAGCAGTGACGTTCAGAATCCCATTTGTTTAGGTACTTATTTTATAACGTCTGGGAACCAAATGCTTACAATGAAGCGAACAATTTTATGGTTCAGGCAGGGTTCGAAGCTGCGTCTCCAACGGCTTTTGGATCACTGCCACCCTAAGACACACAAGCACAAGCAACTGGTTGAAAAATTCAATGACTCTCGCATCAGGTTCGGTGGTCCAATAGGTAGGACGCAACAATTGGTTTACGTTGGCAGACGTTGTTGCTTTAATACATCTGGGAACCTTCTTTTCTCTCATGTTTCATTTTCAGGGGGTCATACATATACATATCTGTTACTATAAAGACTAACTATGCTGTCAGCTAAATAAGTTTCTGTCAAAAATGACATTTTAGTGGCAAGCTTTTATAGCCGACTGTACTTTTCTTTGGATATCCATCAAATGCTCACTGAGACGATTCTAAAGAGCCCAAGCTCGGTAGGATTGCTTTTTCTATTATACAGTTCCTATGGCCACCTTCCGGCTCCATCATCAGATCAGCCCCATGGTAACATATTATTGTATTGTCATCAAAGTTAAGTAAGTATGCAAAATTTCAGCTCAATCGGTTGACGATATCTGCTTCAAAATTGAGTTGCAATATTTCACCCGAACAAACATACTTAGATACATACATACATACTTACATTGCAAGTTAAATAAAAGCTTTTAAAAACATTCAATCTTTTTCTGACACCAGCGGGGCTAGCATATTTGCCGCGACTTCGTTTGACGCGCGACTCAGCGTCACCTGTCTCACTCGCACCGGGTGCAAGACCAAACCATGTCGGGCCATACCCAACTCGGTTTCAGTCTCAATTAAATAAAAACGATGTCACGTTACCACAGGTAAAATCACTTTATGCTTGCTTGCATGCCCACTGAGCTGGAGCGGATCAGGCTTTGACCTGCGTCTTTGTGAAGCCCAAAAGAAGTGGTTTTAAATCTGAGACATGTGATTGGTTCATTTTACACAGCTCCGTTCCGCTCTGACAGTGGACTGGCTGCCTATGCCGCATCCGCACGCTTGCCAAGTTTCGCCAAGCCTACAGGACGCAGTTATATGTTAGAATTAGACGGAACAACATCGTGCTCAGTTCATATGCTCTCAACGCAGGTATAAGTTAGACTAAGCACGATGCAGTTTCGTCTAACTCTAACATATAACTGCGTCCTGTACGCTTGCCGAGGCTTGGCAAGCGTGCGGACGCGGCATAGAATTTTAATGCACTTGTTTTGGGTATCCAAAGACAAAGACCAAGCTAAATTCGTTCATTTTCTCCACTCCGCTTCTGTGGCAGCTGCTAACGAGGAAGCGAGTAGTTATTTACATACAATAGACATTTAGTTTAGGTAGAGGTAGATAAAACTTACTTTTGTGAAATAGGCGCGGATCCTGACCGATTGGTGTAGTTGACTAAAGCGTTAAAGGTCTGATTGATCCACTGCCAGAAAAATATCGCCGTGTTCGACTTGTAGAATGTGATCATGCCTGGAAATTATAACGTAAATATGAAATGTCTTTACAATGCTCATATTATTTTCATAATAAGTAAGCCGATATGCTAGGTGATAGCTTTGAATAGGCAGGCGGGAAATGTGTGTTTTAGTGGGTATAGGCTCGTTCCCTCCATCTCGCTAGGAGAGAGATCGGGAGGTGGGAGTCCCACATAACCCCAAACGGCCTCCCCAAGCCGGGCTATGCGTAAAGCATTTTCACTCCGAATCCGTCTGTCCCCTTTCCTATGTAGCTAGTATAGTACGACTTGATGTTGATACGGATGTATGTGTACATTTTCTTATATGAAACATTAAATTGTGTATACGGGTTACGTTACTGCTAAATACAATATAGGTGTTCTTAAAGCTTTTTACCTTGTTACGGATAGATCAGGTAGGATCGTAGTGGAGGATGGATGGAAGGCGGAAGGAAACAAGTAGACCAGGGAGAAATAGGAATATGGTAAAGTAATCTGAGGAAAAATACGCAGTTATAAAAGCAGCTATTCAAACAGCATTTTATTACATAAGTACATCGGATAAGTGCAGCTTGGCCAAAAACTTTTCGTATGCCCGATTTCTGGATGTTTGGATGTCCTCGCCTACAGGTCGCGTATCTCATCTCAACCAACACTCGTGAAATTTTGTGAGCGGGTTCGATTTTTATTTTTAGTCTTTTGTCGATTTAGTATTTCGAAATTTATCTAAATATTGAAGGTATGGGGTTGAAAATGTAAAAAATGAGTTTCAGACATTTCAAAGTTTCAAACAATGTTCGTGAGGTCTATAGCTCAATGAGTCAGTACTTACGTGTAGATCAAGGGTTCTTACACGGTTTCGTTACTTCTGTATTTACACCTCAACCTCATCGGTAGATATATATTCGACTTGGATTTACGATTCTCGAAACATATGCCGCTTGTTTCTGTTTGTTAAAGCGGGATAGGTCGTGATACACCAGGTTTCGCCGTAAGTAGTTCGCGTAATAAATAGTACATTACATGCCAGGGCGATGAATTCGTGAATGTCCTAGATCGCAGGTGTTTGTGCCATATGCGATCTAGGGCTTTACGAATTTCCGCCCGTGGTTTGTCTAAAGTTTTACGTCTTTACCTGGCCAAGAAGTGACATTTTCTCCCCGCGTATGGGAACAGAAAATCCCACTTACGGCCTAGTGTGACGTAAATATTTATTACGAGCGACTAGCTCGATCGATCGATCGAGAATTCGCCTGTAATGTCATATGTAACCATTGAGTAAATCTATTATATGTATCATATATAATATATCAGGTGGTAGAGTACTCACAGCCAGTGATGAGCGTGTTCATAGGCGCCTGCGCAGCCATGCGGCCCAGCACGAACATCTTCTCGCCGGTGTCGGGGTGGTACGCGCTGTCGTACAGGTATTTCATCGACCATAGCTTGTCTTCGTCCACGCCGGGCGGCAATGTCTTTGTATTTCTGTAAAAACAAGATTAATTTAGCTAAAATAATATCGATGATAATTGTGACTATACTTAAGAGTTACACCAGATACAATCCGGCGTTTAACTACAGTCTACTGCAGACAATAATGGACAGACAAGGAAATGAAAGCCGAAATTTTCGGCACTAAAGACGCAGCCTGGGAAGGCTCGCGACAAGGTGGACGGACGACTTGATCAGGATCGCGGGAAGCCGGTGGGATTGGAAGAAGACGTCTCAAGATACCAATCATACCAATCAGGCCGCGTCTTTATGAAGACCAAAACAAGTGCATTTGTAAAATTAAAAATGTTTATTCCGTTATAGGTACACAGTATTAAGTGTTTACGTTCGAATCTCCACATCATTGGCCTCTTGCATTTATAAAAGATGATTTACGTTATAGTAACCATATAAATCTAAGGAATGTGGTTGATCCATTTTACGCATCTCCGCTCCGCTTTTGTGGACGGGAAACCTAAACCATACGTTTGAAAATTCAATAGGTGGGTCATTGTCAGATCAAAAAACAAAATTCGTCCCTCCGGTGGTCAAACGTTAAGAGCTTGTATGAATCTAGGTTATGTTGCTATTACAACGGATTATAGAAGAGGGAACGTTCTCACAGGTATTTTATTAGAAAATTAGGCCCTGGAATCCTTAATTTCGCAAATGTCTACCGGAAAGACTTGAACCTTAATCTGACAATGACCCAGGTAAGTACTCTTTGAGCCTGCTCTAGCGATCGGAAGTCATACCTATTTATGCAACCGACTTAAATAGCTTTGTTACTTTGATGCAGATACAAAAATTCAGATATGACTGGATCATATCGTCGTGAGCTGTAATGTACTAACACATGGCTGGAATGTTTTCTAAACAAATCCACAGTTGAAATGGTTAAACATCTGATGATACGACAATGACGATGTCATTGCTATCGTTAATGCAAACACAGGTGTATAATTCTCATTCACATCTATACATAAACGGCAAAGAAACGAAAGAAATCGACAATTAAACGTTAGGTTTAATAACCGTAGTCAAGGCCAGGATTTCTTTAACCTCAATAAATATTAAGTAGTATTGTACCCATGACGTATTTGTAGCCACATTAGGTACGTCGCACTCGTGTCTAAAGCACTGTGACTATGAGGAACCTACCTATCATCATCACCATCTCATCCGAATGATGTTCACTGTTGGAAAAATCTGCATTTTAAACGATCAGGGATCGATACCGGTATTAATTAAAATTTAAATATTTTTCTAATTTTGCTTTTTGTTTCAAATATTTTTAACTGAATAGAATTTAATTATAGTTATAAATCTTTGAAATTAGCCTACTAAAATATAAAAATGTGTAATAATAAACGAAAAACTGAAATTGAATAACGCTATTTTTATGGAGCCGAATAACGGTATCCGATCCCTGTGTAGGTACGATACCCGCATCCAACAGCTTACCGCGTCCTTCACAAAATCGTCAGTCCAGTCTGTATAGGGGTCACGCTACATCTTCAAGTTCATAATCGCCACTTGAGAACCTATCTGCCTTATAGCGGCTATCAATTCTACTACGATATGCTACGCCCAGCACTGCCACTCCACTTTGGCGATTCTTCTTAATTAGATAAATTAATTATATCAAAATATAATTATATAAAAAATAATAATAAAATATAGATACGCTAAAGGCCTTCAAAGGCTTTACAGCTTTCAAATAAATAATGCAAAGATCGACACATAAAGCCTCCTTCTGTTATTTTTAATGGCGTCTTGATTCCTTACTCTTCCCAAGTTAAGAACCTGGGTGTCATTATGGACTGCACTCTTTCTTGGGTGCCTCAATTGAATGAAGTGAGCAGGAAGATGTTTGCCGCTGTGGGCTCTCTTAGAAGGCTTCGTAATCTTCTACCTATCGCCACTAAAATTGCGCTCGCTCAGACGTTGATGCTTCTCCCAATTCTAGATTATGCCGATATCTCTTATCTCGATATTTCAGAAGAGCAACTTAATAAGCTTGATCGCATTCAAAATATCTCTATACGATTCATATTTGGGTTACGCAAATATGATCATATTTCTAGTTTCCGATCACAACTCAAGTGGCTTCCTATTCGTCATAGGCGTAACTCTCACATTCTATCTCTTCTATTTGGCATACTCTTCAACCCAGCAACTCCACAGTACCTTAAAGAGCGTTTTAGTTATTTTTCGTCTGCAAGGTGCGCTAAAAAAATTCTTTTAACTGTTCCCCCCGCACATTATAAATTTTATTCCAATTCCTTTACTGACCAAGCCGTTCTGCTATGGATCTCGCTGCCGAAGTGCTAATTCCCTGTCTATATTTAAGAATAAGATTAAAGAGCATTTCCTATATCTCGAACAATAAAATTGTTGTTTTAATATATGACACTGTTTCTCGTCACTGACTGTATTGCGTTGTGTTATATGTACCTATAAGATTCGCATATGTCTTAGTGTCTATTTATATAATTGTATTTATGTATGTATTAGTATTTAGTTTATGTAAGTATATCTATTTATGTATGTATTTACCCATATGCGTACTTGTTTTCTGTTAGTATCTAATTATGTGCTCCCTTCACCTTCTGCTGCACCTACTCTGTATTAAGTTAAAATTTTCATCAATTTCAGTACCCAAATGTTGTCTGGAAGAGATCGCTTTTTAGCGATAAGACCGCCTGTTGTCCACCGTTATTTATAAATTGTATTTGTCTGGTCTGGTTTCCTTTGTAAACTTTTTATTGGTGTAAATAATGACACAAAGGTAAATTAAGAAAGAAAAATTGAATGCGATCTACTACAATCGAAGCGGGGTTGTAGTAGATCGCATTCAATTTTTCTTTCTTAATTTACCTTTGTGTCATTATTTATAAAAATAAAATGTGGTATTACCACATAAAAAAATAAGAATCGATAAAAAAGATTCTATACAAATATTTTTATTGGTGTGCAATAAAGTATTGTATTATTATTATTATTAAAGCATAAGTAAAAATTCGAAAGGTTGCTTGGGCGTTAGGGTGGTGGAAAGGTTAACGCGCCGGACCGGCAATCCAGAGGTACCGGGTTCGATTTCCGGTCGCTTCCAGCAGGTTACCCATTAAATTTTTTCTTTGAGCTTTGATCTTTGCATCAATGGTTTAAATTATACTTACTTATAATCAGTAATGACGGCTTTGGCCTCATCCAGCTGTGATGGCGTGGCGAACACGTTGAGGGGGTTGGTGAGCATGAAGAAATGCTTCGCACGGCCCAAGTACGTGTCCAGGTCGTACTTGGCACCTGACAGGTCTATGTGCTTGGACATGGTTTCTGCTGAAAAAAATGTCAATGGGTGAATATGGGTCAGTGAGAGTACAGAGTATTTACTAAAACTAAGCACAGAGTACTTTTTTAAGTTTTCATCCCTCATAGAACGGGCACTTTAAACATTTCGTAAAACTGGATCGTAGAACCTGCTCAGTGCTCACAACATTTCACGAAAAGCGATTAAGAAACCTAGCGATAAAGAATTTTTGGCCAAGCTGAAACTGAAACGCTTCGGTCGGTCGATCAACAAATACAGATTAGAGACGAAATACCCAACAAATACTGTTAAAAATGGACGTTCCTTTACGGGTAAAACCGTCATTAACTATCAAAATCACTTTTCAAAGGTTCATTACGAAATCCCTAATGAGATCCTTCGCAAATCCGCATAATTTGTATGAAAGGAACTATTTATCCAGTAATAAAATACGTTGAGTTAATTGCTATACACCTTAATTTAGGATCTATCAACCTTAAGTACCTTACTAGTCGTATATAGTACAAAATACTACCGTTTTATTGCAGTATACACGATGATTTTTAATCGGTGATCATTAGTAGAAAAATATTAATATTTAGCCAAAGTTAAACTTAATACGCGAGCGCTTAATGCTTAATGCGCCTCACTGTTTAATTAATTAAAAGTTAAAACATAATTAAAACTAATAACCATAATTAAAACATAATGAAAACTAATAACCACTAGATACATGGTCATCCTACATAACGTACAGTACGATACCTACTACGTTAACGTGTCATCGCTTTGGCGGGAAATTTTACGAAATTTTCTACGACTTTGTTTATGTAATGACAATGACAAATGACAAGTTATTACTCATAAAATATCATTCCCATAAAATTATTAAAGAGGTTGTAAGCACACCGATACAGATCTAACAGTTAGAGACGAAATACCCAAAAGGCCAACTAGGCCCAGGCCTAGGGCAAGCTACGTAATAGACTGAAGAATATACTGAGCAGGGGTGGCTGGTACTACACGGCCTAACTGAGATGCCATGACTTTGGGCGACCAGCGGCGCGGCAAGCGGTTGAGAGAGAGATCCGAGCGGGGCGGCATAACGAGTGAGCGAGACACGCGTCCCTACACCGCTGCCGCTGTTGCGCAAATTCGTGGCATCTCCGTATTAAGGTGGCTAAGAGTGCGGTCCCACTAAAGAGGAGTGGAGCGGACGTGCAGAATCGACGAATCACAAAAGTTGCACGTCTACTGAGGGTAGCTACTTATACAGTCAGCCAATTTGATTTCTAGGTCACTATAGAACCTTGAACAGTGACAATGATATGAGATTTCAAGTTCACGTAACAAGGTACGAAATGGCCTAGGAATCAAATTGGTTGACTGTACCAACGCCACATACTCAGGGAGTCATAGCATTATCTAAATATGACGTTGGGTTAAGCCTGAGTAGCCAGGGATCACAGTTCATTTACATGTCCAGGGAAAATGACGTCGAATATATATGCCTACACTATGCACAGACAAACAGTCACACACACATGCGTACATAATTAATAAACAAATTGTTCCATAACCGTTCCACAGTTGTGCGCTTGTACGGTTATGTATTCATACTTACCAAGGTAGCTACGTCAGTATTAGAACAAGCATAC